>CM052811.1:40350945-40376634 GCA_028533885.1 Nasua narica
GTATTCCATTGTATATATATACCACATCTTCTTTATCCATTCATCTGTTGATGGACATCTAGGTTCTTTCCATAGTTTGGCTATTGTGGACATTGCAGCTATAAACATTTAGGTGCATGTGACCCTTTGGATCACTACATTTGTATCTTGAGGGTAAATACCCAGTAGTGCAATTGCTGGATCATAGGGTAGCTCTATTTTCAACATTTTGAGGAACCTCCATACAGTTTTCCAGAGTGGCTGTGCCAGCTTGCAATCCCACCAATAGTGTAGGAGAGTCCATTCATGAGAACTTTTACTTCATGTCCTAAATGCCTCTCAGAGTTTTACTTCTTAATACCATCACCTTGGGGGGTAAGTTTCAACATATGATTTTTGGGAAACAAAAACATTCAGTCATTAGCAATCACCTTTAACTTCCTAGAATAACCTAGGTCTGACTTTTCTCTCAGCTATCTTGGCTCTAAATTCTGGGAAATATTTTTAAAAGCTCATGTAAAAACTTTCCAATGCTTTTTCTTTTCTCAGTTATGTCATTTTTTATTGTAATATATTTCATGAAAGTAATAACATCTCAAATATCTCAGAATACATTGATTGTTTAGCATCAGTCTTTATTTGGCCATCTTATGTGTTTGTACTTTTATCTCATTTTTTAATATATATAAGTTTTTTTAAAGATTATATAATAGTTTTAAATTTACAGAATTATTACAAAGATTAAGAATTTCCATATACCCCACAACCTGTTTCCCTGTTATTGACATCTTATAACAATGTAGTACATTTATTGCAATGCATGAACATATATTTATATGTGTGTGTGTGTGTGTGTGTGTGTTCTTTTTTTTTAAGATTTCATTTATTTATTTGACACAGAGAGAGAGAGATCACAAGCAGGCAGAGAGGCAGGCAGAAAGAGAAGGGGGAAGCAGGCTCCCTGTTGAGCAGAGAGCTCAATGGGGTGCTCAATCCCAGTACTCTGAGATCATTACCTGAGCTGAAGGCAGAGGCTTTAACCCACTGAGCTACTCAGGCACCCCTTTCCTCAATATTTTCCTCATATCCTGATCCTCTTCTAAAATCCCATCCAGGAATGCTTTTTTTTTTTGGCAGCACATATACTCAAATCACATCCAAGATACCAAATTACATTGAATATTCATGTCGTCTTATGGTCTTCTATCTCTGTCTTCTTCCTGGGACCACTGTAATAAATTACCACAAACTGGTGGCTTAAAAAGAACAGAAATTTATTCTAACACCATTCAGGAGGCAAGAAGTATAAAATCAAGGTGTTGGCAGGGCTCTAGAGGAGAATCTGTTTGATGGCCTTTGTCTTAGCTTTTCTTGTTGCAGGCAATCCTTTGGATTCCTTAGCTGGTAAATGTAACACTCCAGTCTCTGCCTCCATTGTAACATAGCCTTTTCCTTGTGTGTCTTTGTCTGTTCTCTTATGAGGACACCAGTCATATTGGAGTTTTGTCTAGTACAATAAATTGGAGGCGTAGATTATTTCTTTCATAACATTCTTTGCTTTCAATATATGACTTTAATGTTGTAGATTTCCCTCTAAGTACTGTGTTCTTTGCATCCCACAAATTTTTAATAAGTTCTATTTTTATTCTTTTCAAAGTACTTTCAAATTTCACTTAAGACTTTTCTTTGACTCTTGTGTTATTTAGAAACCTGTTATTGAATCTCCAAATATTTGCTCATTTTCTATCTGTCTGTATATTATTGATTTCTAGTTTAATTCTGTTGTGGTGAGAACTTTATTTGATATCTATTCTTCTAAATTTTTTAAAATATATTATGTCCCAGAATGTGGTCTGACTTTCCAAATGTTCCATGTGAGCTTCAGAATAATATGTTTGCTATTGTTGTTGGATGTAGTAGTCTATAGATATCAATTAGGTACAATAGATGAATAATGCTGTCCATGTCAAGTATATTCTACTAATCTGTCAATTATGAAAGAGGACCATTGAAATTCCAACTGTGTTTTATCAGTTTTTACTTCACCTATTTTGACACTCCTTTTAGGTATATACATATTTAGAATTATTATACCTTCTTGGAAAATTGATTCTTTCATTATTATGTAATATCAACATCTCTGATAATCTTCCTGATCTGGAGTTGGCCTTGTCTAGCGATATCATACCTAATGTGGCTTTTTGGTTAATGACAACATTGTACATCTTTTTCCACGCTTAACTTTTCACCTTTGTGAGTACTAACATTTAAAGTAGATTTGTACACAGTATATAATTGGGTCTCTTTTGCTTTGTTTTCTACTCTTGGCAATCCCTATCTTTTACTTGACAAATTTAAATGATTTACATCTAAAATGATTATTGACATGATTGGGTTAGTATCTAAAATGTTTCTATGAGTTAATTTGTCATTTCTTTTGTTCTCTTTATCTTGTATCTTCTCTGCTGTTGAGTATTTTATTTGATCCCATTTGCTCCTCCCTTAATATATCATACTTATTTTTAAAAATTTCGTTAATGATTATCCTTTGCAATACACAGTTTTAATTAATCTAGTTTATCTTTAAAGATTTATTTATTTGAGAGAGAGAGAGAGAGACAACAAGAGCATGAGTGGCGGGGGGATAGAGAGAGAAGGAGAGAGAGAATCTCAAGCAGACTCCCTGCTGAGCATTGAGCTAGATGTGGGGCTCAATTCTAGGACCCTGAGATCATGTCCTAAGCCAAAATCAAGAGTCAGAGGCTCAGTTAATGAGCAACCTGGGCATACTTTTAGCTTATCTTTAAATAATACTATCATTTTACAAGTAGTATAGGTTCCTTGTACGGATAGTTCTCAATTTTTCCTACATATTTTTTCAGTCATTACTATCATTCATTTTACTCATTAATATGTTATAATCACCTAGAACATTGATATTATTAATTCAAACAGTTATATATATATATATATTTTTTTTTAATTTATTTATTATTAGAGAGAGAGAGACTGAGAATGAGAGGTGAGAAGGTCAGAGGGAGAAGCAGACTTCCCGCAGAGCCGGGAGTCCGATATGGGACTCGATCCCGGGACTCCGGGATCATGACCTGAGCCAAAGGCAGTCGCTTAACCAACTGAGCCACCCAGGCGCCCAAATTCAAACAGTTATATTTATGCTAATTAAAATAAAAAACATTTTAAAAGTTATCTTATTGTCTCTTATTCTCTCTCCTACACTATTTCTTTCTTTATGTAGATCTGAGTTTTAATCTGTATGATTTTCCTTATGTTTGAAAAAAGTCTTTTAACAGTTCTCACAGGGAGAAAAGATATAAGATGAGAGTAAGCTTTTTATGTGTTGTGAATTTTTTACAATAGAAGTGAGTACATTAATTTGTAAGCAGATAGTTTCCAGAATCTGTTTTTTTCTTTAAGAACTTGTTTCTTCAATTTATCTTAGTGTTTCTCTTTCTTGACATATGTTTTCCCTATGTGGTGTTTAATATTTATATATCATTTTTAATTTAAGAAAGAATGACTGTGTTGGTTACTTTATACATTGGTATGCATTTTCTCTGCTATTATAATACCAGTTTGTTCCACCAAAAAGTTTCCTCCACAAATTAGAATACTTTAATGGGACTCCATGGAAAGGCACGATGGCTCATGAGCTTTCATTAAATGAGAAGGGTGGTCTTACACTGATTCCCCTCAAGTGCTAGAATGAAAAAGGTAGTTATCCTAGATGTGCCAATACCATACCAACAGTATTATTTTCTGAAGATAGTTAACTTTATTCATTTAGAAAAAGCCTTTTGTTATTGGCCTAGATGATAAATGACACTGTTAATAAAGTTCTGTTGACAGAGTTTCAGTTAATGAAACTATTTCATAACCTCTTCTCACTTCATACTCATATCCAGTCCAAGTCTCTCTGAGGTTTTCCCATCTCCAGTTCTTTCCTCTTCTGTTAGTATTCTGTACTTAAACTCCTGTCTCTTTTGCAACTTTTGGAAATGTGCTTATTTTTCCATCTGATCTTCTACCTCTGCTTTAAACTTCCCCAAATCTGCCACTCCCATTTATATCTTACCTCATTTGCTTTGCTTTTAGGGATTTGCCCACATTTTTATTCCTTTACTATTATGTTTGAAGAGAATTAAATTGACTAGATACAAAAGGACTTCACACCTTATATCTGAATATGCTTATAATTCTTGACAGGAATTTAAGTGACATTCTTTGGCCTTTCTATATTTTATAATGCAGCCATGTTGTATAGTCACAACAAAAATTACCAAGGCACAAGGCTGGATTTGCAAAAACAAAATGACGTTTGTTAGGGCATTGACTCTATGATATATAATGTTTCATTAAAAAATGTTTTTAATGGTTCATTAAAAATATTAACATTGAATTATATATTCTATCTCCTATTAAATTATTATTGTTGGTGCACATTTACTTTGCTCTACTTGTAGCTGCAAACTGAATAATATATGATAAACTTGCATGTACATACATATTATATATATTACCATTCCTCCTAGGTTACAAGATCTTAAGGTATTGGATCACATACTCTTCATATTTGCAAACCACAGAAGTAAAGGCTTTAATATTTAAAAAAGTTTTAATGCAGATAACATTTCCAATGGTAGGGAGCGAAACAGAAGAATTAAAAATAGCCCCTTTAAGTCTCCACTCATGTGGTGTATTAATATTAAGTTCTTAACAAAAGATCTTCTAAACAAAGATTACTGTGTATAGTAAACAAAGATTACTGTGTATAGTATACAAAGAAATAAGTTACTCTGCTTCACAAAGGTTTTACCCTCTTGCTCTTAGATTTTAAGCAACATTGATGCCCTTCCTTCCATAACCCCTGCCCTCCTGTACCACTATCACTCATGCCAAGGGAAAGAGGGTCATATTACCTGTGCTGCCTTTATACAGACCAATGTACTTGACATTGGATGTGATATTCATGATTCCTATTGGGCCCCAAATTGACTGGTCATTTCTTTGGTCATGTATACATGTAAACAAAATCATTGAAGTCTGATTGGCTTTTAGGCATTATATAAGCTCATCTGATATGCTTGATAGAAAACTTTTATTCCTCCTGCTCTGTTCTGGAACACAAGGTCTGGCTGGCTCTTGCTGGTTCATTTCTCCAGCCTCTGTCACACCAGAATGATCTCAGTAACTTCTTTATGTTTAAAAATTTATTAGAGAAAGTAGAATTCACCCTTTTAGATTGACAATCTCACTATGTTTAAGGAGACAAAATTGAGTAATATCATAAACTGAAACATTATGCCCAGGTCTGAAAGATGAAAAGTTAAATCATTATTTTATTTACTTACTGAAAAGAACTTATCATTGTTAAAGTATTTTAAATAAATGAAAGAAGACTACAAACACATTTTGTATGATTATCGTTCTCTATTTGTCAAAATATCCAGAAACAACTTTCATTTGAAAAGTTTCATATTTTAGGGGTGCCTGAGTGGCTCAATCGTTAAGCATCTGCCTTCAGCTTAGGGCATGATCCCAGGGTTTTGGGATCAAGCCCCGCATTGGGCTCTCTACTCAGCGGGGATGCCTACTTCTCCTTCTCCCACTCCCACTGCTTGTGTTCCCTCTCTCACTGTGTCTCTCTCTGTCAAATAAATAAATAAAATTTTAAATAAATAAATGGTTTTGTGTTCTAGACAAAAGGTAGGACTTCTGGGGAAGACGGCAGAGTAGAATGATCCTAAACTCACCTCATCCTATGGATACAACTAGACAACACCCTTATAAGTTTAAATAATCCAGAAGACAACTCAAAGACTGGTAGAACAGGCTCTCCACAGCTAAATGTAGAGAAGAGGCTGCACTGAACATGATAGGGAGGACAGAGACATGGTGAGGAAACAAGATAACCTGCAAGACTGTCCATGAAGGGGAGGGCCACTGCAAGCATGAACAACAGAGAAAAGCAGACCACACTTTGGGCACCCCAGGCACAGGGTACTTGCACTAGGAATAACAATCCCCAAAACATTTGGCTTTGAAAAGTGGAGGGGCTTAAATTTTCAAATCAGTGAGGCTTAACACCTGAGACTTTAAAGATCAGTGGCTCTGCTCTGGGAGAGCAGAAGGAGAAAGGAAACTGAATCTCTTAATGAGACACAACAAACAGCCCCACTGAAATACAGGATAGGAGTAGCAGTTTGAAAAATGCCTGGGGTATATGAGAGGGAGATTTGTTTACTAACCTCAGAGGTGTTCTGGAGGTACAGAGATCTTTGGGAAACTTCTCCAAGAACCAAAGAGTTGGCAGGCACTATTTCCCTTCTGTGACCCCTAGCCTAGATAAACAGACACTTTCAGGAACCAGCACAGCACAAACACTCTCCACCTAACTTGCTAACAGCATGTTCCACCACTGCACTCTACTATGGATTAGCCCCCTCCAACCTAGCCTCAACAGAAGTACATCCAAAGTGGGGCCATAAGTTTGGCATTGTGCAAGCAACCCTGGCAGAGGCCAATACCACTTCAAAGTGACTTGTGCACTAGGAAAAGGGGAAGATAACCACACACACACACCAGTTTGGTGCAGCCCTAACTCTAGGCTGGGGGTGGACGTCTGGTCAGACTGTAGGCCCCACCCACAATGAAAGCCTCCCAGGGCACAACACAGGGAGAACACTTTGCAGTTTGGTGCAACTGCAGCTCTGGAAAATGCCTATTCTGACCCCACTCAAGCCCAAGGCAGCCTAAGACTGGCCCATCAATAACACAGGGACCAAACCTTACCCACAGTAGGTGCAAAGAACCATTACAGATGACTGGACTGAAGGCTCAGCCACAACGTAAGATGTGTGCAACACACATAGCAGAAACCACTGAAGTACCAGGTTTTGGTGAACAGAGTACATTGCACTGCAGGGGACCTCTTTCAAGAGTAGGAGACATAGCCAATTTTCCTAACATGCAAAAACAGACCCAGAGAATTCCTCCCAGAGGACATGGAGGAATATGCCCCAAATGAAAAAGCAGGACAAAAGGGAGTTAAACAAAATGAATATAAGTAATATGCCTGACAGAGAATTTAAGGTAATGGTCATAAAGATACTCGCTAGATTTGAGAAAAGAGTGGAGGTTCTCAGTGAGACCCTCAAGAAAGAGATCGAAAATGCAAAAAAGAACCAGTTAGAGATGAAGAACTGAATAACTGAAATTAAAAATACACTAGATGGAATAAATAGTAGACTAGAGGAAGCAGAAGAACAGGTTAATAATCTGGAGGACAGAGTAATGGAAAGCAATCAAGCTGAAAGGAGAAAGAAAAAGAAATTAACAAAGAATGAGAATAGATTAAGGGAGCTTAATGACACCACTAAGCATAATAAAATTCATGTTATAGTGATATCAGGTGAAAAGAGACAGCTAAATTATGGAAGAAGGCCAAGTGTCCACTGATAGGTGAATGGATAATGAAGAGGTGATACACAAACAAAAAGATACACACACACACATACATACATACATACATACACACATACATACATACACTCTGTAGAATATTACGCACTCATAAAAAAGAATGGAATCTTGCCAACAGCATGGATGGTTCTAGAGAGTATGATGCTAAATGAAATAAGTCAGAGAAAGACCAATACCATATGATTCACTTATATGTGAAATTTAAGAAAAAAAACAAATGATCAAAGAAAAAAAAAAGAGACAAAAAACCCAGACTTAAATATAGGGAACGAACTAATGGTTATCAGATGGGAGATGGGTGGGGATATAGGTAAAATAGGTGAAGGTGTTAAAAATATACTTGTCATGATGAGCACTGAGTATTGTATAGAATTATTGAATCACTGTATTGTACACTTGAAACTAATATAACACTGTACATTAATTATACTGGAATTTAAAAAATAAAATTTTTAAAAGTTTTCATAGTCTATATTCATTCAAAAGAGTGAATAAATCAGAAATAATTTTTAAACGTCTTTTCATCCACATGCCAGACTTGTAAGAAAAACTTAATTATACATATACATGCACATACACACATACTTTTCTTTTTTGGGTTGGTTGTGTATTTGTCCAGAATTAGAGTCATAGGGTGCATATTTAATTTCACTCATACTTCCTGACCAATCAGTACTTAATATGAACCTCAGACTTTATTGATTGAATTATTTTATTCTCTCAATAGTTCTGTCATTGGTAACGTGTGTATTTTGAGCCTATTTTGCTAGATATACATTCATAATCTTTTTGACTTATGTAAAAATTACATTACATGTAATTTTGTATGTAATTTCTATCTTTATTCCTTATGATATTTTTCATCTCATAGTTTTTATTTCTTCTCTTTAAACTAACTACATTATTCTCCTTGTTGTTAATATTTGTCCTGTATTTTTGTGTGGGTGTTTTTATTCAGTTCTATAAATGTGTCTCTTAGATTTTATGATGTTGAATCTTTCAAAAAACCTAATTTGAGAATCTTTTTTTTTTCATTTATTGTATACTTCTATGGCACATATTTCTACTGTGTTTGCTGTTATATTTCTACTATGTTTACATTCTAATATGAGACAAGGACAGAAGAAAACTGTGCCATAATGCCAAGGGGCTAAGGCATTGGTGGAAAACCTAAAGAAAAACACACATTTTGCATATGTAGAAAGGATTTTACTTGTTTAGGTGTTTTTTTCTTCCTTTGTCCTTTTTTCTATTGTGGGTTCATATCTTGGAATCAGAATTATTATAAAAACATTGACTCACCTTTTGCATGAAGTTAGTACCAATGTGGGCCCCTAGTTTTAATGAAAGGAGACTCCAGATTTTATATTTCCTAGCCCCTTTCTCCAGAAAGAAGCCATTCAAGGGTTAAGGCCAAATAGCTAGTCTTTAGTGGTCTCTTATAAAAACATACTGTTTTCAGGAATATGTGATAAAGGGATTTTTCTGGTGTTGGATAACAAATTACTACAAAATATATAGCTTAAAACAACCTGCATTTATTATCTCACAGTCTCCATGAGTAATGAGTCTGGACAAGCTAATCTGAGTCCTCTGCTCAGGGTGTCCCAAGGCTGCATTCAAGGTTTTGATTGGGTTGTTTTCTCATCTGGAGACCTGACTCAGGAGACCTCAGTTCAAGCCCATTCAGGTTCTCAGGCAGAGTCATTTCTTTGCAGATATTTGACTGGGGAATCCAACATTTTCTTCTGGCTGGAGAGCACACTCAGGTCCTAGAGGCCACCCCCAGTCCTTAGAGGCTTCTGTTAGTTCCTTGTAATGAGGACTTTCTTAATACATTACATATTTCAGCAAGCCAAGAAGGAGAATCTCATTTTTCAGTCAGCTTAGTAAGAGTCTTATATAGTATAACAGACAATCACTTGTAATCGAACAAGTGACATCTGAATGTCATAAAGATGATATTCCATCACCTTTGTCATATTCAGTCGGTTAGAAACAAATTACAGGTCCCACACACACTCAGTGAGAGAAACTATACAAGCTATGAACATGAAATTATGAAAAGATTTGTCCACCACAACCTCGTGGGATTCTAGTTGTCAATCCTGAATCCTGACCATCTGTGTCTTTTCATCAGAAGTATAACACTTGTTGCTTATTATCAATTTGTAGTCAGTGTATGAATAAAACATTTTAATTTTATGGGAATGAAATCTCAAAGAGCAAGATGAATACTTTTTGACAAAATCACACCTAGAGTTTTCAAAATAAATAAAAATTTTCAAATTTTTCGCAAATTTCAGGTATTAAAATTAGGGCAAGGTCATGTGGTTACAGGCAGGGACTTCACACACTATACATATCTGCACATCTAATACATTTCTTTTTAAGGAGGAACCCTGTTGTCAGGGAATTGAACTAATTTTAATGACCAAGGCAATCTCAATTAGAGGATGCAGTGTTTACATGTGGGAGCATTTGAATTGATGAGTGATGTATTGTTTACTGGTCAGATATTTTTGATTTTGCATTCTTTTACGTGGTGAGAGCTAAAAAACTGGAAGTGCATCGAGGCTTCAGTACGCTCATATATATGTAGGATTCAAAATATGAGTTTAAACATAATGTATTTGAGAAAGATTGACATTTAATAAATGGATAAAATAAGTATCAAAAATAATATGTATATCCCTTGACACTGAGATGAAGAAAAAACATTGGCATTGTCACACGTCTAAACATCAGGAAAGAAGTTTGAAGACCTGTTTTTGGAACACTTTGACTCAAAGAATTAGATTTGTCAGGAAGCAAAAGGAAAACCACAGTTAGTAGGTTTAAAAAAAAAAAGAAAAGAAAAGTCTTCAGAATTTGGTATGTGAACAAAAAGTAAAGTTCACACTTTGAAAAAAGAACATCAGAAACTCAGGAAGATATATAGGATCAACTTAAAAACAAATTTTGATCTTGTGGTCAAGACAAAAATCTGGGATAGAAAGGGAAAAGAGGATCCAACAAATTCTTTTAACCTACATGTGGTAGAAGAAGAAAGGAACCAAGTTAAGAAAGAGGTAAAATTTTTAAAACACAGATAAACTTTCATAAAGAAGATAGATATACACCATGCAGAAATGAATTGTAACAGAAAGTTTCTGCTTCTATATGAAAGAATATGGGCATGAGAGTGTTTATAGTATTTTCAGAATGAGAAAGTTTTATCAAGGCTTTGGATATTCATCTTCACAATTGTGTATCAGACCCCATGCTAGACATGCTTTTCCTTACAGCTTTGGGGTGCACACAATTGCATCCTCAATTCAGTGTTTTGTTCTTGTGAATTCCGGGTAGGAAAATTTGGGAACTAAAAGTGTTAACATTCTTCTGATCATATTTAAAGGCTGAAAGAATTAAAAATCAGAGACAGAATTGCAAAAGTAGCAAATGAAAAAAATTCAGATTTCTGCTAAAAATTGAAAAAAAAGTAAGTATTTTAAATAAGCTGGAGATGACTATGGGAAATGCAAGGCTTTGGAGAAAGGATTGTGGAAAATGTGAGTCGTCTTCCAAGAGAGGGGGAGCGTGAGGATATGAGATAGAGGAAAGAAGTTCTGGGGATATAGTTCAATCTTGAAAGTAAAAGAAATGTAAAGATGAAAATGTGAAAATGTAAAATGTAAACGTAAATGTTAAAAAAAAGATGGAGACTTGATTTTGGCTCAAGTCATGATTTCAGAGAGTGAAATCGAGCCCAGAGTCGGGCTTGTGCTGGTAGAGCCTCTCTCTCTCTCTCCCTCTCTCTCTTAAAAAAATGGGGCGCCTGGGTGGCTCAGTGGGTTAAAGCCTCTGTCTTTGGCTCAGGTCATGATCTCAGCATCCTGGGATTGAGCCCCGCATCGGGCTCTCTGCTCAGCTGGGAGCCTGCTTCCCCCTCGCTCTCTGTCTCTCTACCTACTTGTGTTCTCTCTCTCTCTCTGTGTCAAATTAATGAATGAATAAAATCTTTTAAAAAAATGGAAAGAGAGATAAAGCAGTTCTCATATTTAGGGTAATGCTTACAGAAAATGTTGGGGACTGACCTTATCATCACAAACTCCTATATTCTGTCATGGAAAGGCAATTTATATCAATGGTAAATTTCTCTCCTAGATACAGAAAACATAATGTCATGCTTTTAGATATTTGATGATACATAACTCCACATTGGGCATTTAAGTTAAAAAATCAATTGGGTACACAAGAGAAGTGAAACCTATTAAGACCTCTTTCTTTTCCTCCCTCTTCTCTGCCTCCCCTTCCTCTTCCTCCACTTTTCCTTCTCCTTCTCTTCCTCCTCCTCCTCCTCCTCCTTTTCTTCTTTTTGTTCTTCTTCTTCCTTGTAGAGCCCATTTTCCCAAAAAACATTGAAGATATGTCATTAGCAGACACAATACAGGTCTGATGGCAACATGTACTAAATTCTATTTCATATAGTTTTCTCAAGATAGAATATTTAGCATTATTGAAAACAACTGAAGTTGTTTGACTAGTTATTGGATTTTCCAATATAATATTTTTACCAAGTTTATTAAATAAATTTCAAGTGATACTTGGCAGAGAGAAGTATCAAGTGATACTTTTTGGAATCCATGATGGGACTACCAACATGAGTATTATTAATGGCATAGGAACACTGATTTGGGACCCTGTAAGTAGGGTTAAGTGTGGTTAAATGGTTAATGTAATGTAAGTCATTGGTGGTTTTTCTAATAGTATTGTAGGGACTATAAGAAGTATCATATCATATTACTAGTATTTACTTGTATATTTTAATATGAGTAATTTTTATAGGGAGAGACTAATGGCCCTTGTAGGAAGAGATTTGCTAGAAGTAGAAAAATGAAATAAAAAAATGACATTAGGCCTAATTGACAATTTGAACATTTTCATGATTCAGGGGTTAAACCATTGTCCTGAGTGTTTTGAGGTTTAACTGAGGGAGCTGATTTTTATGTCCTTGATGAGCCGTTAATGGTCCATGACTGAAAATGGCACTTTATTCTAATATTGTATGGGATTTTTCCTTATTGTTTTACTCAGTTTTGAGTGTTTTAATTGAGTTCTCTACTTCTCATTAGAGAATATTCAAACAAAAACACAGATTTGAAAAAAAATTAAAAACTGTACTGAATCCACCAACATTTCCCTTAGTCCCTAATAGATCTTATCATTGTGTACTCCCATATTTCAGAGGTTGATTACCTCCCAGTTAATTTTTAAATAGAACAAAAACATCCATCATTGTTTTGACAACATTTTCTTTTAAAAACTCTACTCTTATGCGTAATGAGCTGTAGAGAAAAATATCTGTGTTCCTGGTCTATGCCAACATAATAAATTAACATATGATCACATAGGGATTACTTTTTATCAACACTTGAAAATAAAACTTGCACAAATATAATTAAGTCCATTGCATATAGTATACCCAATTATTTTTTTAATAGATTTTCTCAATCTTTACACTATTGACATTTAGGATTGGATATTTCTTTGTTGTAGAGTACTGCCCTGTGCATTGTAGAATGTTTAGCAGCATTCCTGGCTTCTGCCCTCAATGAAAATAGAACTTCTTCTAGTATGACAACTAAAAATGTCTCTAGATATAGTGTTTGTCCTGTTCCTCCATTGTAAATTGACCCTCCTTCTTTTTTTTCATATTGTACTCATCAGAAGGAATTCATTGCACTCAGGCTATATTTAAGGAATAAGGGTTTGCACTTTCACACTTGGAAGGCAGAGTATTTACACAAATTGTTTGTAATTCTTCTACATAGGAGATTTTTTTTATTCTTCTCCATTTTCTTATTCAGTCATTGATTGATATCAGTATGGACTCATGGATATTTATTTTATATTTTGTTGTACAATCCAACACTAGTTAATTTATTTTGTTGTTCAAATTGTTCCCGCTTTGGAACAGTTCCTAATGGAGTTCTTTCAGTTGAATCTGGTATCCCCTTTAATACCCCGTGTGTGTGTGTGTGTGTGTGTGTGCGTGTGTGTGTCTGTGTGTGTGTGTCTGTGTGTCTGTGTATTTAGTACTTTTTTTATTTTATGGCATTATAAGATTCCTAGGCTCATGTTATATATTTCCTGTTAAAGTCTTAGAATTAGTCCTTTCTACAAGATATATTGGTTCCATTTATCGGTGTTAGTAATACTAGAAACCAATATTTAGGTATTATATATCTTTACTGCTCCTAGGATTTTCTTAGTACTAGGCCCTATCAACATGTATGTATAATTCATGTACATGCAATGACTAGTGACAAACATTTCTGCATGTAACCTGTATCTGTAGGAAACTAAATATGAATTCATACTGATGCCATCAACTCTAATCTATTACCTTATGGGCTATTCTAGCTTTTTCCCCTTGCTTGTATTTGATTTCCCACTCCAACAGTGAGGAACATGGTTCCTGCTATCCATTAACTTACTATTTATATTCCTGTATACATTGATAACGCATACCTCCTTCTGGAACAATTTTATCAACTAGAGTACAAAATGTATTACAGACTATTTTGTTTATACACTTACAGATTCCAGTAATGTTAAAAATTACTTAAGTTGATACCTGTTTGCCCTAATAATATTAGTGAGTTTGTTTCATATATTTGTGATAGTTATATTCATTTGTAACATTCTGAATTCCATAATGAAATTCCCAAGCTCCTAAATAACATTTTTTTTAAGTTGCATACATTAAGATCTTTGTACTGTAAAGTTGTAGGAGTCTTAAAGTCTTCTATATGCCATTATAGTATAAGCAGTATAGTTTCACTGCCTTAAAACTCACCTACACTTTAGCTATTCACCATCTTTCCACCCAAAAGACCTGGCACCACTTATCTGTATGGTATCAATTTAGCCTTGCTTTTTCCAATCTGTCACGTAATCAGAATCCTACAATATGTGGCTTTTTCAGAGCTTAGTATGCATTTGAGGTTCATGTGAGTCTTTTGGCAGTTTGATAGATTATTTTTTATTGTTAAAGGATAATATCTCATTGTATCATTTTTTGTTTAAATATTTATTTATTTGAGAGAGAGAGAGAGAAAGAGAGAGAGAGACAAAGGAGAGGCAGAGGGAGTTGAAAAAAACATCAAACAGACTCCCCACTGAGCACAGAACCCAACGTGGAGCTCAATCCCACAAACCTGAGATCATGACCTGAGCCAAAACCAAGAGTCCAGGACTTAACTGACTGAACCACTTAGGTACCCCATATTCATTCACTTATTAAAGAACATTTTAGTTGCCCTCAGTGTTTGATGATATGAATAGCAATGATATAAACATTCATGTGCATGCTTTGGGTGGCCATAATTTTAAAAATCAGATGGAACATAATTGCTGGATAATGTGGTAAAGCTATGTTTAGCTTTGTAAACAAAAAAACAAAAACAAAAAAAAGTTGAGTTGTCTTCCACAATGCTGTAACTTTTGCATCCCCCCAGCAAAAAGGGATGACAATTCCTGTTGCTTCTTATCCTTGTCAGCAATTCTCAGGTTTTTGGATTTTAGCCATTTTTATATGTGTGTAATGCTGTATCATTTTTTAATTTGCAGTTCCCTAATGAAAAATGATGTTGAGCATCTTTCCATAACCTTATTTGCCATTTGTATAATTTCTGTTCAGATATTTTCTTATTTTTAATTGAGTTGTTTTTCTCATATTGGTGAATTTTAGAGTTCTTTGTATAACTTGCATATAAGTTCTTTTCAAATATGTGTTATGCAAATATTTTCTATAGTCTAATTTTTTTTCATTCTCTTAACAGTGCCTATTGCATAGTACAAAACTTAGTTATAATAAAATCCGATTATCACTTTATTCTTTCATTGATTATGCTATTTTTGTTGTATTTAAAACCTCATTACCAAATCTAGCATTATATTGATTTTCTCCAATGTTTTCTTTGAGACGTTTTATGGCCCACAGTGTGATTTGTCTTGGTAACTGTTCCATGTGAGCTTGAGAATAATATATTTTTCTTTGCTGTTGTCGGTTGGAATATTTATAAAAGTATTAGACAAATTGATTATTTAAATCATTGTTTTATAAAGGAATCATTTCAGTTGGAGTACTTTTGACCTTTCTTCAAGCTCACTTTTTCCTTGGCCATGTTAAGTCTACTGCTTAGCCCATGAATGGAATTCTTCCTTTCTACTTTTTGTGTTTTCTAGCATTTCCTTTTGATTGTTTCCTAACATTTCCATCTTTTCTGCCTATATTATCAATCTGTTATTGCATGTTGTCTCTTTTCCATTAGAACTTTTGACATGTGGATCACAGTTCTTTTATTTTTGTTTTGTTTTGTTTTTACTATGTTCTGTTAGCCAGCATATAGTGCATCATTAGTTTTTGATGTAGTGTTCATCGATTCATTAGTTGTATATAACACCCAGTGCTCATCACACAACATATAACCTCCTCCCGGTTACCCCATCCCCCTCTTCCTTCTGTAACCCGCAGTTTGTTTCCTGGAGTCTAGAGTCTCTCATGGATTGTCTCCCTCTCTAATTTCTTCCCATTCAGTTTTCCCTCCCTTCCCCTGTGGTCCTCTGTGCTATTCCTTATGTTCCACATATGAGTGAAACCATATGATAATTGTCCTTCTTTGCTTGACTTATTTCACTTAGCATAATCCCCTCCAGTTCCATCCATGTCAATGCAACAAGTAGGTATGCATCCTTTCTGATGGCTGAGTAATATTCCATTGTATATATGAACTGTATCTTCTTTATCCATTCATCTGTTGAAGAACATCTTGGCTCCTTCCACAGTTTGGCTCTTGTGGACATTGCTACTATGAACATTGGGGTGCATGTGCCCCTTCTTTTCACTACATCTGTTTACAGTTCTTTTAAACCCATGTTTTACAATGCTAACATCTGTGTCATATCTGAGTCTGTTTCTGATGCCTGCTTATGTCTTCAGACTATCCTTCGTCTCGTCTTTAGGTGTGCCTTATGTATTTTTGTAGGATAGGTGCATTGGGTAATATGATCTGAATTAAATAAGTAATTATTATGTGGCTTTATGTTAATCTGGATGATAGTTGTATTCTGTTTAATGTTTGCTTCAGGAATAGTTGCCAAAAGCTTCAGATTTCTCTAGTGTTCTTGTTTTTATTTGCCATTTTGATTTTGGATTTCCCTAAGTGTTCCTCCTTAGAGAGAGTCTGCCTGTTGCAGTGCTTTAATCTATAGTCCACTGATACTGTACTGGGGCCCTTTTATGTGGTAATAAAATGTGAGGGAGAGAAACCATTGTATCATCTTACAATTAAAACTCAGTCTTTTTATAGACCTCTGTCTATGGGATGCAATTTTCACAAGTGTTTTTCCATTGGAATTGCCTTTTCTTACCCTAGTCAGTGAGGGCCTGAGTGGGTGTAAAGTACCTTTACATGTTGAAATGAAGCTATGGTAGTCTTTTCTCTTGAAGGGTAGTCCTTTGGTATGGAGAGTATTCTGGCTATGTTTCATAATGATTATCTTCCCCTTCTACTGACAGATTATTGAGGGGCCCTTTCATCTTAAAGCATGGAGGGGTCCCTGGAGGTAAACCCCACAAATGTGTGGGGGCCTCATATGACTGTGCCCCCCAGGAGTTTCTCACTACCACACTTCATCTAAATTACCACTTAACTTCTCCTACCAGCTCTCAGTTGTGTATCTCTGGGTGTACCGTCTTCAGATTTCTGCAACCTCATTTCTCTGATAGAAACAATAAAAATCACTAATATTTATTTTGTTCAGCTTTTTCTCGTTGTAAGGACAGGACTGAGATCTTCCAAAGTCCTCACATTTCTGGGCTTAAACTGAAGGTCTGTCATACAGTTTTCATTTTCATTTCCCTGCTGCTAGTGATGTTGAGCACTTTTCATATGTTTAGCTATTTGGCTGTGTGTGTGTGTGCATGTGCAAAGAAAAAAGTGCTACTCAAAGGCAGGGAGATGACATTTGCAATACATATTGATGAAAACGGACTTGTTCCCAGAATAAGCTCTACAAGTCAGAAAAAAAAAGACAATTCAATGAATAAAATGCTCTTGATAGAATTCATTTCTCTTTCATCAAGACGTATTGACCATATATATGAATGATCCCCTAAGTCTGTCAACTTATCTCAAAAGTACAGAGTAATGTACATCATAATCTAAAATGCCATCGCCTTTTATTTGAACACTGTACTTTCTTCCAAATTTAGTCTTTTCTTTGAAGCCCAGTACTCCAGTTTCCATCTTCCAAATGTTAGAGTAATTTTAAAAGCATAAATGTCACTTAATTTTCCAAATTAAAACTCTACAGTGGTTTCCAGTTGCAAACACGATAATATCCAAAGTTCCTACCATACTCTCTGGAAGCCCAGGATGGTGTCACTCACCACTTTAGTTTCTTACACTATATTCTCATGGATTGTGCTCTATTAATTCTGGCCTTCATTTTGTTTCTTATACATACTGAGAGTATGCCTATTTTACATTATTCCTTCTGCCTGAAATAATTTTTGTGTTTTGAGCTCTTCTTATCATTTAGGTTTCAGGTTACATGACATTTACTAAAAGATTTTTTTCTTACCACCTAATTTAACATAGTCTTCCAAATCAATGTTTGGAATGTTGATAGCAATGTTTATTGCTATAAGTAAGAGAAAATTTTATTCGACTGGCTTAAATCATAAGAATGATAGAAAATTTCACTTAATAGCAAGTTATCATAAGGATTGGCTGTGAATATAATTTCTGAAATGACCCAGTGATGGCATCATAGACCCCATCTTTCCATCTTTCTGCCAAATAACTTTTATAGCTTCAGCTCAGTAAGTATTGAAGAGGGTGGGCATGCTGGATAGGGGCCAATGGTGCCCACCAGCTGCAATTCCTTCTCTTACAATTGTTCTCTGGAATAGCCTCTTGTTCTATATCTTAGCTTGGTATTTACTATTTGATACTTTCCTGTTTATTATTAAGAAGAATTACGTTATAATAAAAATTACAGGCTCTTGAGTTTCCCTGCTATAATTGAATTCTTTATTCCACTTCTTCTGAGCTGTTTGACTTAGGAAATTTGTTTAACCCCTCTGTGCTACAGTTTTTCATTATAAATAAGAATCATTATAATGGTATCTATATTAAAGCACTATTGTAAGGATTAAATGAGTTGATGTATGCAAAATGCTCAAAACAGTACCTGTTTCATATGCTGTACGAAGGTCTACTATTTTTCTAGTATAATTTGATGCTTTTGTAGCCTCTCCCTCCCCATCCATACACACACACCAGAAAATAAGTTCCAACAGAACAAAGATTTCATATGACCTTGTGCAGAAGAGTTAATTTAGCATGTCTAAGACTACAATTCTTAGAAAGGCTGCTTGCAAGATAGGCCCTTGTCAGTATCTGGAAACTTGGGTTTCAGGAGGGTTCCCACGATTCCCTAACTGGTAAGAATGACTCACTCACCTTAAACAGGACAAGCAATATGGTTTTTGCTGAACACCTGTTTCCATTTAGGGAGTCTGAAATGTTCATACACATTAGGCAGAGATTGCCTGTGTGAGCTGCACCCAATAAAAGCCTTTGTTACTGAATCTTTAATGAGCTTCCCTGGGAGAAAACATTTTTTTGTGTGTGTTGTCACAGTTCATTACTGTAGGAATGTAGTGTGTTCCATGTGGCTCTACTGTAAGAGGACTCTATAGCTTGTGTCTGGTTGCCTTTGGACATTTTACCTTTGATGAAATTATTTTGTTTAGTTTTGTTGTAATAAATCATAGCCATGAGTACGACTACATACTGAATATTGTGAGCCCTCCTAGAGAATCCCTAACCCTGAGGGCATCTTGGGGACCTTGACACAGACTTGTTTACCAAAATCTAGAATTGTGGGCACCTGGGTGGCTCAGTTGGTTGGGCAATGCATTCGGCTCAGGTCATGGTCCCGGAGACCCGGGATCGAGTCCCACATCGGGCTCCCAGCTTCACGGGGAGTCTGCTTCTCACTCTGACCTTCTCCCTTCTCATGCTCTCTCTCTCTCTTTCTCTAATAAATGAATAAATAAATAAAATCTTAAAAAAAAATCTAGAATTGTGTCTTACAGTAGATTTTCAATGACAGTTGAAAAAAGTTTACAAAATGAAAAATATATGAATAATTATAATTTAATTATAATTATAATATATTCACACAGGTTTAGGAAAAGACAAACTTTAGCAGAGAGGAAGTTCCTTTCCACCAAAGAGATGATGTTCTTTGATGGCTGTGTACTTACCACGATTTATCATAAACAACTCAAATGTTAGAATAATGGGCCCTGAGGAAATTGTGGGAACAAACAAATTGTGACTATGAACAATGTCATATGTCCACCAGCTATTTTGGTCAATACCTTAATCATCAGCATAAAATTGGTGTGGAATATAAATTCTGGAATGCTATGATAGAAAGGCTACTAATAAAAATATGATAGGTATTATGGCTAAATCTGAGACATTATTTCCACTTCCGGTGTTTAGTGTGAGGTAAGTAGAGTGAGATAACTAAGTTAAGTAGGAAGTTTAGTTTATTTTGGATGCATGGAGTATAGGAAAAGAAACACCCTATATGTTATTCACATGCAAAAAGCAGAGATTCTAGGGAGACACATTGGAACAATATCAGTGTTCCATGCTGGAGTCCTGCACAGAACTTAAACACTTAAAGAGCAACCACAAAATACTCTTTTATATACTTCTTTTCCCCTTTCCATTTCTATTCCCTAACATAGTGTCTGGCAGATAGTTAAGCACTCACTAGAAGAGTGTTTAGAATTGTGCCTACCATGTGGTAGGTAAAGTCTCAACAGAGATTTCCAGAGGAAAGAACACAAGCAGAAATAGAAGTATTTTGGAGTCCTTAATATAACACTGTCTTTCTATTTTACTTTGTATTCCAAGTACCCACTATAGTGTCTTGGACAAGGAAGGGAACCAGTAAATACTTTTTGAAACATTTTAAGGTGCCTATTTTGGAAAATGTAGATGCAGCTATACCATCATACTGGAAAGATTATTAGGCTGGTGTCAGAAGATGTCAATTCAGGTCCTAACACATTCAGGTGATATGGATGAGTTATTTATTCTGTAACTTTCCTTTTTTATCCATAATTTGAAACTAATAATAGAGAATTTATAAGAATTAAATGAAATAGTGTAACTGAGAAAAGCAATTTTACAAGCACTTTAGAAAGGCCCAGGCAGTATTATTAAAATTTAAGGATGTGGCAAGAAATGAAAAAGCAATATTTTATCACATGATGTAAGGCGTTGAATGTTAGAGTTTATTTATATAACAGCAAGGAGATTTTTAGCAGTAGACTAGAATGATTTTGTATGTGTGTGTGTGACGGAAATTAGAAAGATTTTGCTTTTCTATGGCCAAGTATTTTAGAGCAAAGAGAGTCTAGAAAAAAGTTGAAAGTTTATTGCAGAAATTTAGATAAGAAATAAGCATTGATGGTGATTACAAGAATGGAAATGTAAAGAAAATCATTAGTTGAAAGTTTTAAGAATTTTTCTATTTTTCTTCCTAATTTCTATTAATTTAGTCTTTCATTTCCAACTAAATAATATCCTGCTTATTAGTTTATAACTCAAATTTAAATTCTTTAAATATTTTTTAAATTTAAATTTAAATACTTTAAATGTTTTTAAATTTACAATTTGTGAAATTTCTTCCACTGTCTGTCAAAATTCCTGGAAACAGTAACTGTTTGGTTCTATACCACCTGTTTCTTTGAGTAATCTATAATCCTTGAAAAGAGCTTTCAAGAGTTGCATTCAACAAAGAATTTTTGAAGGAAAGAAGAAATGAATAATTGACTAATTGCACCACTGATGTTCTAAATATTACCTCAGGAAGCTAATAGATAACAACCAAGTTCTAATACTTCAAAAATTAATAAAGCATTATAAAGTCCAGCATTTTCAGTTTTAAGGAAATTTTAACTGTTTTTTTAGAAAAAAATATTTAAAAGTTTGTTTTACTAGTTTTTTTAAAGTTTTTATTTTAATTCCAGTTAGTTAACATACAGTGTTGTATTAGTTTCAGGTGTACAATATAATGATTTAACAATTCCATACATCACATAGTGCTCATCACAAGTGCACTCCTTAATCCTATCACCTCATGTTTAAAAGTTTTGAGAAAACAATGTGCCCCACATTTTCTTAAAAGCATTTTTTAAGGTCATTTGAATTGTGATTGTTTCTTACTATTGAAAGTTGCTGTTTTTTTTTCTGCATATTCAACTGTTTGAGGAAATAGGACCAAAAGTCAAATGTAACATTTTCTTTCATTTAATTCAAAAGGCCTCTGGAAAGTAATGAGATTTATTCTTTGAATTACTTTATAATTGTTCTTTAACTATGCTGTGGTATTTGATAATGTCAAAATGATTTTGCTTTAGGGAAAGTGATTTTAGCCCTTGAAGAAAATTAATTACCTTTTCCTAAGTAAAGAGCATTTTATATATTTTATGTGAACTAAGGAAATATTTTTAAGGTTAATTAATCTGTCTTCTGACAATTACAGAGAAACTTTGGAGAAAAAAAATTGCTTATGTATTCAGGTCAGTTTTGCTTATGCTAATATGCTGACACACAAGGAAAATATCAGATTCTTTCAATCATACTTGAAGGAAAGGAATTGCACTTCTCAGATATAAGGTATAGGAGCAGCATGACTTCAACTCTATTGTATGGTCCAGTTTGCTTTCTTTAAAATCTTTCATCAGGAATTGTGCTAGTCAATTTAACAAATGCTTAATTTAGAAATTAACTTGTAGAAAATAACAAGTCTGTTGTTTTTCCTTGATGTTTTCATTTGTTAATGCTCTTCTTTATATTAGATTAAACTCTCTAAGACTTTGTAGATACACATGTGAAGAAATATGTATATGTGTCTTGAGAAGTGTAGATGGTTAGTAATCCATAGGAAAAGTTGGAGAGGAATAACAACCTATTAATAGTGGTTACCTCTTGGGAAAAGGAATGAGTGCTGGAAAAGTAAAGTGAATATATATGGGCTTCTACTATTTCATATTTTTCTTTTTGTATTATTTCTTTCTCATATTATTACTGTTCATGCTATTTGAGTAGTTGAGAATTTATACACCTTTTACATTTATTATTCATATACATTTGTAGAACAGTAAAAATAAGAAAACCTCTTCTTCCCCAACCCGTCAAAAAAAGTGTCTATGACAAGTACATAAATAATTACAGAAAGCTCAAATACACAGTTCTAGAATTTATAATATAGTCATTATGGTCATGAAACACTATAATGAATTATATAATTTAAATCACTTAAAAATGTTTGCCTATGTTTTTTAAAAAATAATTATTGAGTGTGTTCATGTGCCAGGTACCATGCTTGATACCTGAAACACCATAATTAAAAGAACAGACTAAGTGCTGAATGATAGAGCTTCCTTTTTAGTGGAGGAGAACACTACAGAGACTTATGTATGAACAAATCACTGAACAAGATAATTGCAGGCAGAGACGGATTCTATGAAAGAAATAAAAAGGATGACTAGAGGTAGAGTGACAAATGACAGTTGGAGGTCAGAGGATAAGTGAAGTGCTTTGGAAAAATGTAACCCATACAAGACTTGAATGATAAGACAAAATAAATGTAAAGAGTTAGAAGGCTGAGGATTCCAGGCTGAGGAAATAATAACCAAGTGTATATGTTGTGAAACATAGTTCCAAGACATAGATGAAAATAAGGGCAAATCATTTTGACTATTCCAGAAGAGGGTTGAATGTGTGGAATATAAGGAAGCAAGGGAGAAGTTACGAGAGAAGTTGCAGTAAGAAAAAATCATATAAAGGGCACCTGGGTAGCTCAGTGGGTTAAAGCCTCTGCCTTATGCTCAGGTCATGATCTCAGGGTCCTCAGATCAAGCCCTGCAACAGGCTCTCTGCTCAGCGGGGAGCCTGCTTCCCCCTCTCTCTCTGCCTGCCTCTCTGCCTACTTGTGATCTCTTTCTCTCTGTCAAATAAATAAATAAAATCTTAAAAAAAAGAAGTTATAGAGAAAATTGAATTAGATTATATAGAGGGCACCCAGAGTCCTATCTTCTGGAGTCCCTTGCAGAGATGATAGGAGCCAAACTCCATATAAACTTGGGACTTGGCTGAAGTTCTGTGCTCAGGGACAGAATATGAGGGGATTTAAAAAAGGAATGCACTCTCTGCCAAGTACTACAGCTATTGCCAAGCACCTGTTGGGGGGGTAGCTCAAAGCAGAAAGCTATTCATCCAGGATCTGGCTTAATAACACTATGAGTTTAGGTATCTCCTGAAGGTTGAAACCATTTACCACAAAACTGAGATCTCTTTATGAACTGGTAAGCCTAAAGGATCATATGAGCAAAACTTAAAATTACAGTGGTGATAAAAAGGAATCATATCTTATTCAAGATAATTTAGCAAACACCTTTCAAAACACGTGTGAAAAATTAATCTTATGAAAATAGTTAAAAAAATACTCCTTAAGTTAGAGAATTCATACCCCAACAAATAGAAATAAGAGAAGAACCTGAAGAAGACTTTATGATAATTATGTTTTAAATTCATGTAAGAGATAAATGACATTAGTTAAAAAACAAATCAATAGAATATTATGAAAAAATATATGAAGAGAATATCAGTAATAGAAAAGATAATGTTTGTGCTTCAGGACAGAAGAAGAGATGAAAAATATAAAAATAAAATAAAATAAAACAGCATGAAAATTAGAGTCAAATATCCAGAATAAGTAATAGAAGAACTAGTGGGAAGAAACATTTTCAGAGTAATGGCTGCAAAATTTGCTGCATTGGAGAAAGATGTACACTCAGTTGAACACATAAAAAAATGAGTTTAAATACCAACAAATGAATAACCAGAACATGGTGATGTAAAATATGATGGATAAAGAAAAAAGCTTAGGGGCGCCTGGGTGGATCAGTTGGTTAAGCATCTATCTTTGGTTCAGGGTCCTAGGATCAAGCCCCACATCGATTGATTGGTGGGGAGCTTACCTCTCCCCCTCCCACTGTTGCTCCCTCTGCTTGTACTTTCTCTCTCTCTCTCTCTCTCACTCTCTGTCAAATAAATAAATAAGTAAATAAAATCTTAAAAAAAAGAAATAAAAAGAAAAAAGCTTAAAAGCAGCCAGAGAAAAAAGACAGATTATCAATGAAAGAAAAGAGCATGACAGCAAGGTTCTTGCACTGATTATAGATGTCAGGGTTAATCCAGTAAAAATTCCAAAGTCTGAGACACAGTAACTGCAAACCCTGAAATCTAAACTTATATCCAGTAGCGTTCAAGAGAGCAAAGTTGATTCAATTCAAAATTGTATCATTCTCAGCAATGACTCCAAATGATGTCAGCAAGAGTGAGAAGAGAACGAAGGAGAAAATGGTGGGAAGAAAGAAGCGATAATGAGCTGCATAACTGCAAAGAAATCGGTTATTAAATCCAATTTGGTAATGAAACTGAGAGTTTTTATTTTCTTATTGTAAAAACAAAATCATTATTTTTGCTTTTAATAACATGAAAGATGGAGTAATTAAGAAAGGAGGGCAATTGTCAAAGAAGTTGGTAATGTTAATTTGGTTCATTCCATAAGAGGACAGAGATGTTGAGTAAACTTAGAATGTTTGAAAATAATAAGCATTTTCAAAATTTATGGTTAAATTTAAGAGAAAGTAAATGTATTTTTTAATTTCTAAACAGATAATATTAAAAAAACCTTTCTTAATCCTCTACACAATGTGATATAAAAAAAAGAAACGGAATAAACACAAAAGGTATTGATATCAGAAGTCCAATAATAGAGTCTGAAATATATCAAAAGCATAACAGTTGTGGAACTATAACTTTGTTCGATTAAAGTAAATATCAAATTATAATTAAAAATGTATGCCTGGGGGCCCCTGGGTGGCGCAGTTGGTTGGGCGACTGCCTTCGGCTCAGGTCATGATCCCGGAGTCCCGGGATCGAGTCCCACATCGGGCTCCCAGCTCCATGGGGAGTCCGCTTCTCACTCTGACCTTCTCCCTTCTCATGCTCTCTCTCACTCTCTCTCTTTCCTAATAAATAAATAAATAAATAAAATCTT
>CM052811.1:40377134-40413448 GCA_028533885.1 Nasua narica
AAAAAAAAAAAAATGTATGCCTGAACATTTGAAAAGATAACACCACAAGGTATAATTTTTACAACAACCAATAAAAATCAAAATATTGAATTAGTAATAAAAACTACCGTGATCAAAAATAATAGACCTAGATTATTCATAGCAAGTTATACCGTAAATTTTAGAAAGTTAATGACTTTTATTTGAATCGTTTCTATGTATTGGAAAAGGGAAACCTAACTATTTTATGAAAATAGTGTAATATTGATGTAAAAAATGAATAAAGACAGTTTAATAAAAGAAAACTGGAAGAAAAGTTCAAATATTAATGTTAGGCCTTCCTTCACATTTGTGGAGCTCCAAGGCAGAGTACAAATGCAAGTGAACATGATAGATAGATATTTCAAAACTGCAAAATAAAATTAAAACTGAAATAGTATGTAGTCTTTGTTCCTTCCTTGATAAACATACCTATATAGGGATCTGGATGCGTGCGCCTGGGTGGCTCAGTCATTAAGTGTCTGCCTTCGGCTCAGGTCATGATTCCAGGGTCCTGGGATCGAGCCCCGCATTGGGCTCCCTGCTCAGTGGGAAGCCTGCTTCTCCCTCTCCTGCTCCCCCTGCTTGTATTCCCTCTCTCACCGTCTCTGTCAAATAAATAAATAAAATCTTAAAAAAAAAAAAAAGGATCTGGATGCAGCCCTATTGAAATTTAGAATTCAGTGATTCATTAGAATTCCAGGTATAGATATGTTATCCCAAGGAGAGCTAAATCCTATTCCTTGTTCATGACCTTTTCTTTGTTTTTCTACCAGTATTTCTAAACTACATTGAGTTCTACCAGTATTACTAAACTACATTTCTAAACTACATTGAGTGGCTTCCTATATACTATTGACAATATCCAAGCGTGCATGCCACGTTCTGTCTACATTCTCTCAAGTCAGTTGTCTCTTATATATGTCTCTGATCCAGGGAAGAATACATACCTATAGAGTAGTTCAGTCTCAGCAGGAAAGACATGGGAAGAGGCTCTCTTATGCCTGGTAGCAGGGACAAGGCTTTTGCAGAAGGCCATTCAGGGATCCTGTGCCTCCAGATATGGTTTGAAGGGTTGTAGGCTTTATTTGGGTACATGCCCTTGATCCTATGACATTTTTACCTTTGTGAAAAGAGCATAGTTTGTTTTGGATCAAATTCTAATACAATCTTTGATTGTATTAGAATTTGATAAATTCTAATACAAATAACCTTAATAAAATACTTGGTAAATTAAATTTAAAATAATAAAACATCATGACCAGGCAGAGTTTAAGATAGAATGTGTGCTTTTATAATCGCTATATTTACAGATTAAAGAAATAAACCATCTCAAGAGGTGTGAAAATGCATGAAAAATTAAATTATTTCATGATTTAAAAGATAACTTTTTTGTAAATTGGAAATTGAAGAGCACTCTATCAACTTTTTAATTATTTATACACATAAGAAACATCAAACAATTTAGACATTTCCACTAATGATGCCTTCTTCTGCCCATATTTTTCAAAATTGTACTTTGGCCTTTGTTAATTAAATAAGAAAAGGAACAAAATTGAAATCATTTGCAGATTTATTTGCAATTATGTGTGCAGAAAATCCAAAATAATCTGTAGAGACTATTGAAATTGGTAACTTAACTCATCAAATCTTTGGAAAAGAAAGCAACATAAAAGTCAGTAAAGCTGTTATATACAAGCACTATTTAAATAAAAAGAGATATAATTTAAAAAGTATATAATCTAAAGCAGCCAGAAGATCTAAATACATGGGGAAATTTAGTAAAGGATATTCAAGAGTTCTTTGAAGAACATAAATAAAAGTATCTTAATTCATGGGAAGATGTATTATGCTCATTGAGAGTAAGAATTATAGGGAAATTAATTTATAAATATATAGAGAGCACCACCTCAAAAAAGCTAAAGGATTATTAATACTATAAATGACAAGAAAAGGAAAAATAGTAAATAAAGCAAAGAGAAGGAATGGATAATAGACAGCCAAGTGCTCTTTCCCCCACCAACTTTATAAAGTAATTCTCATCAACAATCCAATAGGGTTTCCGAAATTCAGATGCAAAACAAAGCATGCCAGAATAGTCAAGGCATATTAGGAGGAGTAGGAACTTCTTTTTCCTTTTGATATCAAAATTTTTAATTAACACATAATGTATTATTTGCTTCAGGCGTACAGGTCTGTGATTGATCAGTCTTATACAATTCACAACCCTCCCCATAGCAAATATCCTCCCAAATGTCCATCACCCAGCCATCCCATCCCTCCAGCTCCCTTCTCCTCCAGCAACCCTCAGTTTGTTTCCTGAGATTAAAAGTCTCTTATGATTTGTTTCCCTCTCTCGTTTTGTTAAGATATCAAATTTTTATTTATTCTTTAAAATATTACTTATTTAATTTAGACAGCAAGAGAGCATGAGCCAGGGGATGGGTAGAGGCAGAAGCAGACACCCCACTGAGCAGGGAGCCAGATGCAATGAGGGGCTGGATCCTAGGATCGATCGATCTGTCTATCTGTCTATCTATGCCACGTTTTTATTCATTCATCAGTTGATGGACACTTGGTCTGTTTCCATTAGTTTGGGTATTGCAGATAATGCTGCTATAAACATCAGGGTCCATGTATCCCTTTGAATTAGTATTTTTGTATCCTTTGGGTAAATACCTAATAGTGCAATTGCTGAATTGTAGGGTAGTTATATTTTTAAGTTTTCAGGGAACCTCTATACTATTTTCCAGAGTGGCTGTACAAATTTGCAATTCCTACCAACAGTGCATGAGGGTTCTCCTTTCTCCACATTCTCACTATCACCTGTTGTTTCTTATGTTGAGTTATGTACTAAATGACTTAATGAAGAAAATTATAAAAAAATTAGGAAACTTTAAAATAATATTTAATTACAGATAGTTATATCATTGTCATAAAGAGAGTTGGTACAATAAAGATATTTATACTCTACAATTTTTTTAATACATGTGATGAACTGTAAATCAAAATCTAAAAGGAAATTATTTGGGAGTTTTGATGTATTATCCAACTTGTATTTGTAAAAGACTATCAATTACTAGGAAAAATGATTATGAAACTATGTTAATTAAGATATGGTGGCCCTGAATCAGGGATAGACAGATACAGACTATGGAGCTTCAAAACAGAGGTTGAAAAGTGCTCTGAGGCAGCAGTGGCATTGGAAAACAATGAGAAGTGGATAGTGTGTCTCCAAATGGAAAATTGCTGCACCATACAAAGTTAATTATAAGTGAACAGGATGTAAGTATGAATGGTAAAATCCATATTTTTTCAAAAATCTTTAGAGTAATGTCTTGGAAATGTGTAAGTAATTATGAGCTAGAGAAAGGTTTTTTAAAAAAATAAACCATAAACACAAAAGCAATATAGGAAATCATTGATAAATTTCATAGCCGTCAGAATAAGAACTTCTGTTTTTGAAAGAAACCCTTAGAGAATTAAAAGATGTATAATAAGGCTCCTGAACTTATTTATCACATATAACTGAAACATAGTGCCCTTTGACCCTCACCTTCCCATTTTCTCCTTCCTCCAGTTCTTGGCAACCACAAATCTAGTCTCTGCTTCTGTGAGTTTATGATTTCAGATTTCACATAGAAGTGAGATCACACTAGATTTGTCTTGTCTGGTTCACTTCATGTTGTTGGGAATGGCAGAATTTTCTGACTTTTTAATCTTTTTGATTTAATGGGAAGTCCCTTCCCATTGTGTGTGTGTGTGTGTGTGTGTGTGTGTGTGTGTGTGTGAAACAATAAAAGACTAAAGGATCCATATCCAAAATACAAGAATTCCAATGAAAAAAATTAATGATTAAATTTGAATAATTGACAGGAATAATAAAAATATTAAGGAACATTAAACTATAATAGTCTAATAAAATATACTGTACTCTCAATCCATTCACAAATCGAAAACATGAAGTGTTAGCAAGGGAGCAATGAAAGAGAAAAATCTTAAACATTGCTGGGTGGAAGTATAAATTCATACAGTATTTTTGGAAAATTACTTGGTGTTATCTAATGAAGTTGGCAACGCAGCATTACATTTAAAGTCTTATAAACAATGGTTGTTCAATAGTAGAGGTAAGTGAAATCAAGAGACAAGACAATACAGGAAAGTATAGTCTCCTTGCATGACTTTACTCATGGAGTTAAAATTATGAAAGCAGCATGATTTCAAGTGTGGATAAAATCCCTAAGTTTTAGGAGCCACTAACTGGGAGCCCAGTTTTAAATGTCAGCAATGTATTCTTACTCATGGGCTAAGGAAGAGCCACATGGAAAATCAAGTATGCTAGAGAAACATGAGCTTTGAAAAGAGGGTAATTAGACAATTGAGTTGCATATATAATCCTTGCAAGTTTATCCCACAAGATACTCAACAGATGTATTTGTACCACCATTCTAGCTACCACCTTTTCTTTTGCATATTTGACCGTTTTTTCTTGAGTAAAGAGTACAGTTATTTTCACATGTAATAATATGTAATATTGTAAAAATTGCATTGTTTGCTCCCCTAGTCTTGCTTAATTTGAGTTATAATTAGCTTCAATTTTCTTGAACAGAGTGAATGCAAAGTGTATTGGATTTTAATTTAAAATGCTATTTCATAGTTGATTTAAGTAGTAAAATGTAATACACAAATTGCACTTTAAGTCAAATGACTCTGAAGTATTTTTTGAAGTGCATAATTAAAATATTCAAATGTATACTGATAAGCCACTTTCAGAAGCTCTGAAGTACTTCTAAAGGTGACTTGGAAAAACCCCAAAACCAAACTTCCTCTGTTCCTGCCTTCCACAACATCTGGTAGACACTTTGAATAATTTGTTTTTGAAGTACTTCAGAATAAGACGCTTTTCACTAGTTATTAACATAACTCAGCAGAATTAGTCTAGTTTGCATTTTATAGGCATTTGGAAGTAGGACATATTTTCAAATGACTACACCTCATTACCTTTAATAAGAGCAGCCTTGTGCTGCTTCACAACCTTCATTGGCACATGTGATTTAATAAATGTGTTTATCTTATACACATAATCATTGCTATCTCATCATAATAAAATCTTTTAAGCCCTTGACTTTTCTTCAAAACAGCTTATTCTTAAAAAATGAATGACTTTATAATTTGTCCTGTTTACGTTCTGCATTTTCTTTAAGAGCTCAGATTACCTACAAGATACTGTTTTGTTATCTAAGCGACCTAGCCAGAGCTGAAAAAGACAAACATGTATTTTACTTTGTCACATGGTAACAGTAAGGTTGAAAGATAGTTGTTACATTTCTCCTCTTGTCTCAGGAATGTATTGTTTGTTGCTATGCTGTATTCTGTGTTGGCTCAGTAATCTCTTGCACAATGTACATTAGTTGTAATGATTTTTCACTCTGTGGTTTATACCTTGGCTTGTGGATTCAAATTTATATATCTGTAGACACCTACAAATCATTTTTCTTTTTCCTGATGCCAATACAATTTGAAAAATCCAAATTTTCTTTTATTAATGTGAATGACATCAATGTCTTTACAGTCAAATGCGATATAAACATTTTCCTCTTCTAGAACAGCTAAGAGCACACTTGGTATATTGTGGGACTTTCTTTATTCCATAAACGCAATATGCATACCAGCACTAATTCGGACTCTCACCATTTCCTCTTAATGTACTACAAAAATCCAGAAGACTATGGGGTGCCTGGGTGGCTTAGTGGGTTAAGCCTCTGCCTTTGGCTCAGGTCATGATCTCAGGGTCCTGGGATCAAGCCCCACATCCGGCTCTCTGCTCAGCAGGGAGCCTGCTTCCTCCTCTCTCTGCCTGCCTCTGCCTACTTGTGTTCTCTCTTTCAGTCAAATAAACAAATAGAAATTAAAAAAAAAATCCAGAAGACTAAAACTCACAAGAAAATCACAATTCCTTCCCTGTCAAATGGAAACCTTTGTTTTAAAAGGAAGATTAGATCAAACATTAAAATACTTAAATGAAAAAATATATACATAGTTGATAATGAGTTTAAAACACTTTTTTTTAGTTTACAACTCAACATTTATGTTCTAGTTGTATATTTTTACCAAAATATAAAATGGGCATGTTTAAATATTATCTATGCATTATCATCTGTGAGTCTTTATTGCTTGCCTCTAGATTCATAAATTAGCAGCTAACACTCAAATGCAATATTTTTCAAATTGTGGTCAGTGGTCAGTTTGAATGAATCTCCTGAGATCTTTGTTAAGAACACAAACTACTTGGATGCTCTTCAGGCCTACAAAATCAAATATCTGGAAGGAATACTCATTAACCAGCTAGCTTGGTCATATCAATATGAAGTGATATCTGAGAACTATGACTCTGCTCCACGGATTCTTCTTTGTTCCTTTTCTCAACATTGTATCATTTTGTCTACATTCTAGAAAATATTTTGGAGGGATGTGAGTGACTGAAAACAAGTGGGAATCTTGAATCTTAAAAGAAAAAGACCATAGTAGGGGCAGAGGGAGAGAGAGACATAGTGACCATGACATCCTAGCAACAATGTTTTTTCATGTACTCCATCTGCTCGAAGTGTCAGAGAGTCTAACAATGAGGCTCAGATAGAATCTATCTTGGATGAAAGCCACAGGATCAAAATAAGAGCCATGTATATCAACCTGCCATCCAGTTGCAGATCTGAGATTTGAACATCATTCAAGTGAATAGGAGGTAGGGTATAAAAAATAGTAATAACACCAATCAAAAAACACAAAGTGAAGGTTTTCTCTATTTCTGACATATTTGGAGATATGTTAGAAACATCAGCACAAGCAAGCAAGTAAATAATTATGACAGGACACACTTGAAAAGCAAAATACAGCAGAGCAAAGAAAGGAATGCTATGCTGAAAACTGCCAGGACAGTCAGAATTCTGAAAATTATTTGTATAGAAGCTGAACCATTTAGCATTCTCTCTCTGATACATGAATCAATAAGTGTTGGGAAAGAAGCTGAAAGAATTTCTGGATACATAAGTGTAACACTGCTTTTCTTCAGTAAGTCTCATGGAAATGTCCCACTAATTATGAATGTTAGGATTTAGGAAGAAAGAAAGACAACCAAAAGTTGACCCTAAAATTGCAATGGCTATTAGCACCTTAGGGTGCAGACAGGACATGACATAGCTATGGATTAGTGTTTCTAATGCAGACTGCCACATCTATACTGGATCTCTCAAAGGGAGAGCAAGCACAACAAACAAAACAGGTGCCGAGCCTTCTAAATTGGGAAATGGAAAAAACTATAACTGAAAAGATTGGAACCATCTTGAAGAATCACTAGAAGTGAGTATCTTTTGAGGCTGCATAAGGAAATGGAAAAGTGTACAATTTCTGTTTTTTAAAGATTTTTGAAGTCCCTTTATGCTTTAACCTGGACAATTTAGAGGAAAAAAACCACACCTAAGATTTTTTAAAAAATGTGACTTGAAGATGTAGCTCAGGATCATACAATTTTATATCATGATAAATAACGGTCATTTTTCAAACAAAAAAGAATTTGATAAGGAAATGAAAAGAGGAAATGTGCAGAGTTGTTGTTTTTTTTTAAGATTTTATTTATTCATTTAACAGAGAGAGAACACAAGCAGGCAGAGAGGCAGGCAGAGGCAGAGAGAGGAGCAGGCTCCCTGCCGAGCAAGGAGCCGGATGAGGGACTCAGTCCCAGGACGCTGGGATTATGACCTGAGCCTAAGGCAGCTGCCCAACCAACTGAGCCACCCAGGCATCCCTGAGTTTTTTTTTTTTTTTTTAATTATAAGGAACATAATCTGTTTTATTTATTTAGTGGCCATTTCGTTTTCTTACTATCAGAGTTGTGCCTTTTCTTTAGTCTTTGAAATGGGCATTCTTTTTCTTTTTTGATTTCTGATTGCTTTTTTGATGTAAATTATTTTAAATTTTTGGAGATTCTTTGTTACAAGTGTTTTCTGAATGTTTATATTTGCCTTTTACATGTGTTCATTTTATTTATGTTATAAAATATCCAAGGGAAAATGCTTCTTTCCTATCCCTGTTTATGAATGATCCAGTCACTTTTCAGAGTAACCACTGTTGCTAAATTCTTAAGTATCTTGAAGGGTACACAATATGTTTACATAATAAAATCCTATGTGCTGATGTGTGTATATGTGCATGTGTATGTGTATCTGGGTCTATGTCTATATTTATATATACTTTTGATTACCACCGCACAAATTACGGTGTACTCCTGCACTTGCTTTTTAAAATTCACTTATATTTTTTCAGATTTGTTCCATATCAACAAATCAAAACATTTTAAGAACAATATAATATCCCTTTAAATGAATACACCAGAACTCATTTAACTAGTCTCCTACTGGGAGACATTGAAGTCATTTCCAATCTTTTGATACTACAAACAATGCTGAGATAGTATCTGTATATGTAAGATATTTTGCATATTTATGAATGCAGCCAAATGATATATTTGTGAGTGCATTTATAATATCAAGTCCTAGAAGTGGAGTTGCTGAATTAAAGAGCACTGAGTTGTTTGCCAAATTGTTCTGCAAAGGTTTTGATATTTTATAATCTCACTAATAGTAGACTATTTATGCCCTCACACCTTTGAATTCAGTGCGATAGTATTGATGCCTGCTAATCTGAGAGAGAATTACTATCATATTGTATGTTGGTCTTTAGTTCTTATTTTGAGTCACTCTCAGTGCTTTATAATCAGTATTTTATCTGATACACAGAATATGTAAAATAAGAGTGTCTTAAAAGGATAATTAAATTATTGATGAAGATTTTTTTCTCAGTAATTGAACAATTTTGAAAACTTTCTAATTCACCATGAAGTTGAAAGAACAGTACAGTCACTACCCAAAACCTTCCTCCAGATTTACTAACTTTTCACATTTTGCTACCCTTTCCATTATCTATCTATACTTATGTTTATATTTATATTGATGTCTATCCATCCACATCTACTCTTTCTGGCTAGTTTAGTATCGAAAAATTCTGAAGGTATCGTGACAGTCCATCTTGAAATGCTCCCCAAACAATGACATTCTTCTACAAAAGTGTATCACCACACATCATCTAAGAAAATCAGTATTATTTCAAACTATCATCTAAAATATGGCTCATATTCACATTTTGCTGAAGAATCTCAAAATATCTTTCATGGTTTTCTTTATTTAATCCAGGATCCATTTAATGTTCACACAGTATATTTGGTATTGTGTCTTATCTTTCAAAATCAAGAAAAATATCATTGCTTCCCATCTTTTGAAAAGTTCAGACCTTTTTTTTTTTAATTTGTTTCTGTTTTTGTTTTTGTTTTCAGAACATACAGCTCGGGATTCAGCTGTTTAAACGTGATTAGTTTGAGGGCAATAATTCCCAGCAAGAGTACTACAGAAACGGTGAGCTCCTTTCACTGCATTACATTACATAGGCAATGCCAAACTTGACCACTTAGTTAAGATTGTGCCAGCAAATGTCTCCATTGTAAATACACATTTCTTCTTTATAATTAAGATGTAATCTGTGCAGTGATGCTTTAAGATTGTGTGAATATTGTTTTCCATTGTTTGCTCATTAGTCTTAGTATCCATTGGTGAAATGGTCTGATATAGTTATTACATGGGTTATTAAAAAAAGGAGATTCAGTTTTAATGAACTAAAAATGCCTTTATGTATGCTACAATTCAGTTAACAAAAGAGATAACGTTAGGATGACATCTGTATCATTCATAATGATAAATCATAATGAAATTTAATGCCTTTATGTTAAAAGTTTTTAAGGCCATGACCAACAAAATTCCCATTCAATATATGCATTTATTTTTGAAGCCTACAGCTATTTTAATAGTTTTAATGTTTATTCTATTTCATAGACTTATTCTTTTACTTTAAAAATAGATTCGCAATCACTGTGCAAAAACTGAGGTACAGAATCAAGTGCAATATTCTCTTGGGATTAAATTTTCCTGAGATAATTCACAACATAGATAATACTGATGTTTATAATCAATAATTCCAACCATAATCAGAGAGGAGTAACTTATTACAGCAGTAGCAAGAGAGTCATGAAGATGTTCCCAGGAATGGGCAACACTGATAAATGCTCTGAAAAAGGAGAATAGCTTTAGGGCAACAGAATATTAAGATGTGGGAATATAGAGGTGAAGAAAGGGGAATGGATCAATATCTGAATGTGGATACAATATATACCTAGCCATGTATCTTTGGGATGTGGATAATCTTTGCAGTTCTGCAACCGAATAAGCAGAGACACTATGAATTGAGTACATCATTCACTTCTAAGACATTGATTTATTCCATTTTGCTAAAATTGAATGACCAGTACATAATTCTTAGCTGGATCTTTTCTTGTTAACAAATTGAAATACTTTAGTTAGTAACTAGCCATGTGAAAAGCTCATAAATATTAATGCTATGTTCGGAAATGTTCCGTTTATTGTCCATGAATAGTCGTGAAAGATAGTAAAAGAACTTGATTGAAAATAAGCCTTAAACTTCTGTAATAAAGATACACTTCACTGGAAATTTTCCTGTAATGTCACGGTTTTATCTTTTGTTATTCTTTTTCATCAGTAATATAGAGAATTGCAGTGAGGGTGACTGAAAAATAAAGGTCTGAGAGTACCAAGCATAGCAAAATTCATTGCTTACATGAGGTTTAATGATCCCTACATTTGTTAAGTATTTGAGTCTGTATACAGTTCTTTACAATACTCAACAGAAATATGATACTTATTTAGATTCACAGAGCAAAGAATTCATGTTCAACATGGGAAAAATTTGTATTGACAAAGAATTATATTTTAAATGTTTAGAATTTTTTTTGTAAAATTCTAGAAAGTAGTAATTTGGGGCATAGTATAATAAGAATCAACATTTTAAAGGAAAATATGTTTGAGAAGGTTAATGTGGATATATGAATCAGTCACACTTTATTATGATTTTAGTTTTACTCTAAACTTCACTGGTCTGTGCCTTGTTGTGAAAATGGAAAGTTTAAATAAACTATGAGTGAGGTAGAAGCTACAATTTTGATCAGTGATATAATTATCAGAATAATACTTGTAAAATGCTAAGTACAAGAGCTTGATTTCATAGATTTGTTCTTTTAAATCAACCTGCCATTGTAAATAGGAGTATCTAAGCAATAGCTCCATATCATGAATATTTCCATATACAGTGACTATCTCAGGTTTTTCCCACTCTTGTTAATCATGGGTACAGTAACTATGAGCTGTACCACAGTGCTCAAAGTACAAGTCCTCTAATATAATAAATGTTTTGAGTTAATCATGTCTCAAGTATCCACAGACCAGATTATCAGGAATTCTATTATCCCCAACCCTACCCCCTGTTCTGGCATGGGAGGCTTTCCTTTATCTTTTTTTTCCCAAGAAGTACAAGGAACTTATGCTACCCAAAAGGGGTATCAGTCTAGATACCCATAAACCAACTGGGAAGCTCTGGTGTCTGAATCATATGACCCTGCTACTGATTATTGTGGTATACAGTATTACTGCTGAGCCCTAGCCAACATTGTGATGAAATCTAAGTAAAGTAAAATGAAGGAAGTTGATCCCACTAGAAAATCTTTGTGACCTTGAATTAGCAGAGATTCTCTCTCTCTGTACATATGTGTATGTACATATATGTATGTGCAGAGAAAGTACAACTTTTGTGAGTATTTGGGTGTGTTTATAGATATATATACACACAGAGAGAGACAGAAAATATATAGTGTGTATGTATGTGTATATAGATATAGATATAGATATATATTTAAATAGTCATCAATTCTAAATTTTTGCTGTTTGAAAAATACTGTTACAAAATTGAAAAGATAAGGTAATCACTGGGGAAAATATTTGTGAAACACATTATCTGATAAAAAGACATGTATCTAGAATATATAAAGAACACTAACAACTATATAACAAACAATTACAACAACAAAGCCAAGTAATGAAATGGGCCACAGATTTGAACAAAAGATAAATAGATGACAATTTAACACATTTAGGATACTCAACATCATTAATCATTAGGGAAATGCAAATTGAAACCACATGAGATATCACAACATACATATTAGAATGGATTAAAACCAACACACAAGCAAAAATGTGGCAAAATCAAATGCTAGCAAGGTTGAAGAACAATTGGAATTCTCATACATTGCAGGTGAGAATGCAAAATGGGATGGCTACTTTGGAAAATATTTTGGCAGTTTATAAAGTTAAACATGTTTAAGAAATAAGAAGGAGGTCTATATTTATTTGTAAATAAAGCAAATAAAAGAGAGACTAGTAGGAAATTTGAGGACAATCACCTCTAGAAATTTTAGGCAAGACAGATGTGTAGGCAGGAGGAAATGGAAAGATTTTAGGTTTGTCTTTTTTTTTTAAAGATTTTATTTATTTATTTGACAGAGAGAGATCACAATAGGCAGAGAGGCAGGCAGAGAGAGAGGAGGAAGCAGGTTCCCTGCTAAGCAGAGAGCCAATGCAGGGCTCCATCCCAGGACCCTGAGATTATGACCTGAGCTGAAGGCAGAAACTTTAACCGACTGAGCCATCCAAGTGCCCCTTTAGGTGTGTCATGAAGGAATAGGATGCGTGGGCAGCTCAGTCAGTTGAGCAGCCAGCTCTTGATTTCAGGCTCAGGTCATGATCTCAGGGTCTTTTTGGATCAAGCTCATGTCTGGCTCTGAGCTCAGTGGGGAGTCTACTTGCTATTCTCTCTCCCTCTGTTTCTGCCCCTCCTCCTGCTCACATGTGCTCTTTTTGAAATAAATAAATAAATAAATAATTTTAGAAAAAAAGAGTCAGATACAAAGTTTTCTGATTCACCAGGCTATGGATGGTTATCAGGTTCTTGAATTTAACAGTTAATAGTTTATTTAATGAAAATGGAAATAATGAGAGAAGAAAGTGTTCAGAGAACATGGGATTCTAGTGCCAAACAAGATTTGAAAATTCTTCCTTTTATTAAGCTGTGTTTCTCAATGATCATGGACAGACTTGGAGGACATTATGATAAGTGAAGTAAGTCAGACAAATATTTTATGATCTCACTTACATGTGGAATTTAAGAGTCAAACTCAAAGAAGTAGAGAGTAAAAGAGTGGTTGCCAGAAATTTAGAGAGGGGGAGGAATGAAGAAAATAGGAAAATGCTGGTCAGAGGATACAAATTTTTTGTTATTTGATGAATAACTTTTAGGAATCTAATGTTCATGCAAGTTCTTTTTTTTAATATTTTATTTATTTATTTGAGAGAGAGAGAGAGAGATCACAAGTAGGCAGAGACGCAGGCAGAGAGAGAGGGGGAAGCAGGCTCCTGGCTGAGCAGAGAGCCCGATGCGGGGCTCGATCCCAGGACCCTGAGATCATGACCTGAGCCAAAGGCAGAGGCTTTAACCCACTGAGCCACCCAGGCTTCACCTTCATGCAAGTTCTTGACAGTTTTCTAGTCATGTTTAATATAATGCCAGTGGCCTTGGCTGTGTCAGGATTAAGGAATGTTTTGTTGGAAAGTACTAACAGAGACCACTGGATGTCCAAACCCTGTATCATATCCAAATTGCAGTGTGAAAACAGTCAAACGGAAATGGCATAAATGGAGTCTGGGAAGAAAAGTGTATAGTAGACCAAGGACAAATAAGTCTGGAGGAGTAACTTGAGAATAATGTTAAGTGTTTTTGTATCATGTAGAGTGCAATTTACCCAACTACATTGTATATCATGTAAGTGGGTAATTAAATATACCCATATCAATTCAACAGCACTTGGCATGGTAGACTCAAGTTTTCCCTTGTGTACCCAATAGAAATCCCTAACATGCTTTGACATTTCTGATGGGGAATTTTGGCTCTCACCTTTTATTTGGACTATAGAGATCTTTGTGTTTTCCTTCTATTTTATGTAAGTCAAAACAAATTGTGGAAATTTAAAAAGGAAAGTAGAAGTTAGTAGACTATATTTCACTCTCTATATAGAGAGTTATTTAATATTATAAAGCAATTTCACTGATTAAACTTATTACTTAAGGATTCTATGTCACAGTCTTATAATTTGTGACTTCAGTATGTAGAGGGCATATGGTTATATTAAAAGTAGGTAGTCTGGGGAACCTGGGTGGCTCAGTGGGTTAAAGCCTCTGCCTTCAGCTCAAGTCATGATCTCAGGGTCCTGGAATCGAGCCCCGCATCGGGCTCTCTGCTCGGAGGGGAGCCTGCTTCCCTCTCTCTCTCTGCCTGCCTCTCTGCATACTTATGATTTCTCTTTCTCTCTCTGTGTCCAATAAATAAATAAAATCTTTTAAGAAAAAGTAGGTAGTCTACCCCAGGTTATTTTTCTAAAATGTAACTCAGTTTTTCTTTACGTATTGGGTTAAGCCTTGGCAAGATGAAACATTTCTTTCAACAGTGTTGCCATAAAATGAAGGTGTGGATTTTCTAGAGTAGGCTTCCATTAGTGAAACTGAAAGGAGGCAATATTAGATAACCCTTTTGCTAGTTTTTCTAAAAGATGTTCATGTTTTGTGTGTTGTGAGTCATCTTTCAGATAAAGACAGACTCAGGCTTGTGAATACACTGATATTGAAGGTATACATGAATAACAGTTTCAGACATGTTGTTGCATGTTTATTACTACTTTGGGTTCATCAGGAGGAAAGAGAAAATTCTGTATTAGTGAGCTGATTTAAATTTAGACCACTATCCACATATTTAATTTTAGCAAGATTAGGAGGCCAAAAGGCATAATGATTTTAGCCTCTTTTACTAGGGTGTGTTCCTATGATGTCTTCTATCAACTGGGTACATGGTGTGTGTAGTATCATTTGTAGAAATGTATAGAAAGGAATTGGAAACCCGTGGACAGCTGGCTGTTGAAATTACCTATGTTGAAGCTGACCACCAGTCATTTGACAAGATGATTTAATATCCTGATCAGTGCTGTTAAGTGATTCAAATATTTTCAGGTGCCATGCAGGCAGTGTGGCATACAATCCTAACTCTCCATGTTTCAGTTAAGAAGTAGAAGAGAAACATGACATTCTGTGTGTACCTGGAATTTACTGCATTGACAAAAATTCTCAATCAGAAAATAAAAATCAAATCTTACCCTCTTGCCCTCCAGGAAACAAAGAAAAAAAGGTGCTTGTTTTTCTTTAGTTTGAAGAAATGGGGGTATCACATCTAGAAAAAAAAAACATGATATTATCAGTGTGGTCAAGACCAAAATATGTTGATCTGTTTACTTCTATCAGTGACACATGAAGTGATTTTATATATAAAATAAAAAATGATTGACATTTCACCTTTTCTGAGACAAAGAGGTGTAGAATTCTCAAGGAAGTGAATACCAGAAATGATTGTCTTCGAAGGTAAATGAGAGGAAAATTATAAAGTCCAACTGGTGGTATTTTATTTATTTATTTATTTGAGGTGACATGCAAGAGGGATAGGGATAAGCAGACTCTGTGCTGAGTGCAGAGTGCTGAGTGCAGAGCCCAACATGGGACTCAAGTCCATGACCCTGAGATCATGACCTGAACCAAAACAAGAGTCACATGCTCAACCGACTGAGCCACTCAGATGTTCCTCTTTGTAGCTTTTTTAAAATCAAAGTTTTAGAATCTCTATCTCCTGGTATTCTAAATTTTCACAGTGATAATCCTGGTGTAGATTTTATGTTCATTCACAGTAAGCCAAGTACTTGGGAGGTGCTATCAGTCTGACTACTAATGGTTCTCAGTTTTGAAAAAATGTCGGTGTTTATTATATATTTCTTTTCTAACTTCAACCCACCTGTTCACTTGCATTCTCTTTCTGCAACTCCTTTTAGTTGAGCTAGGTTGAACTTATAATTTTCATATACATCCTCACTTTTTCTCTTTGTATTCTTTGATTCTAATTTCTGAGAGATTCTTCTTCTAAAAAGTTATATAGATTTTAAAATTTAAGTTGCATGATATTTTCAAATAACTTTTCATTGACTTTTTGATTTCACCATTTTCATGTTAAATCAGTTTTCTCCTTTGTATCATCATTTACTCTCATTTTCCCTCATGTAACATTTAAAAAATGGAAACATTACATGGATCATAACTTACAGGAAGAAGCATTGTCTTATCTTTACTTTTAATTAATAACTTGAAGTGTTGCTCAGTTTCTAATTCTCTGTGCTTACAACCTCCCACCGTGTCACTATCCACATCTGTAAAACCCAGAATCATTTCACTGGTGACCTTTGCAGATTGACTTCCTCCTCTACTGGTAGTTTTTATGGCATGTCTCTGCCTAGGATTTGTGCTTATTCATCCTTCTATTCTGTTGTTCTGTAAAGTTGTGGCTATTTAAGAAAAAAACAACGTAATTGTCTACTCTAAAAATTATTTTTTCATTATTGTTTTTGAAAGCAGATATTGGGGTTGGGTAGTATTAAGAATTATATTGTATATCTTCAGAATACCATTTTTCAAACATTATAACATAAGCTTGAATTATTACTATCATTTTACTTCCAATATTTTTTCTGCATTTTATTATTTTTAATTTTATTTATTTAACTTGTATTAGTACAGAGATTCTGTGATACAACATACTTTCTCCATCTTTGGCAGAGTATACATTTGTTTTTAAACAAACAGAAAATCCTAAACTAGAAATTTTACTTGCACTCCAACCCTAACCAACAGTTATGACATAAATCCACTTCTTAATAGGAACTGTTAACAAATTTACTCATATTTTCCTTATTTAAATAATTTCATTATGTACCCATAGAAATTATCAGCAAAACAACCCATAAAAGCTTAAATCATACCTGTAACCTTGAAAGAATAGGAGAAAATGTCATTATCATTGCTTAAAAATCATTCCACATCACAACTAGAATTATTATAGAAAGCTCACTAATTTTTTTTTCTACTCTTAAACATTTGTCAAAGTTTACAGGTCTTGTACCATACAAAAGAAGAAGTACAGTCATATTAAAACATGGAGAAATATAATTAAGCACACCACATTCAGGCCGATTAGGCATGCACACTAATGATCAATACATTCTGAAAAGGAAAAAAAAAAACCTTCCTACAGCATATATTCAAACTAAACAAAATTATATATCTAGAAGATGTTATCGTAAGCAGTTATTTTGAAACTTCTAAACTTCTATTTTATCACTGTTATTGCCATTTTTAAACCAAATTTATGTTTAATTAATTCACACAATTACTGAAAGTGTTAGTATTTTAAACATCGAGTTAGAGTTGAAACATTCTATTCAGAGAAAGGGAAAAATTAGGTTCTTCTTGGCAAAGAGTAGTTCTTTATCATTGACATTGAAAACTTTGTAAGGCTTTATAGAAAGCTCTCTGTTTATGATTATATGCATCATTGTCTAAGGATGGTAAGCCAGTGAGGGAGCGGTAAGACAAAGAAAGCTTCCCACTTTCCCTGACTGACCTCTTCTGTGGAATTTTTCAGGTAGTAGTATTCTGCCTCTTTTTATTTCTTTGCAGTTTACTAGTTCATAAGTTATTGATTAGGACACATAAAATCCAATTCTATGTCCTTATTCATAGATTTTAATATTGAAAAAATATGCCATATAGCAGAAGGCGTATGTGTTTATAATCATGAATTGCATGAATTGTTTGAATTGTTAGGACTTTCACATTCGGTTGTTTTCTTATTCCTTTTTTTTTTTTATAATCAGTTACATAATCCTAGTGCCACATTATGTCATCATGTAAGATATATGTTTAATAGTTTTTGATTTTCTGATTAAACACAAAACTAGAAAGTAAGGAGTATTCCTCAGTGAAGAGAGACTTCTGCTCTTTCAAAGGATGAGTCCTTTAATATATCATATTTAATATCTAGGGTGGGAGTGGAGGTATGGCAAGGAGGCTGACTGTTTGAATCTGGGAGGTAGCATGATTGTATTCCTGTTGCTCCCTCATTTTATTCAGCACAAAATAGCATTTCTTCATGTTTTATTAATGGTGTTTGAATATCTCCTAAAATATGCCAAATATATATTTGATATCTTTCTCAACCAGCAGAGATGTCTTTTTGTGTCAGGAAAAAAAATTTGGTTAGCAAATGGCTTTCAGAAGAGTTTTCTTTAATAAGAAATCTTCATTATTAAAATTGTAATGTTTGGGCAAAAGTAAAACGTATTTACATTTTAAAGATAGTATATTTTTGAGATATGCCCTTTGAGTAACTTATTTAAAGTAGTGGAAATAATCTTTACAAGTACTATCAATTGTTGAAGAGACTCTATGTGCTGTCATTTATTTACTATATCTTTTCCCTTATTTTAAAAGTGTGAATACCTTTTCTATGCAGATCAATTATGCATCCAAGTGAATTTAAAATATCTGTTCTTTCTATGGACAAAACACAGGACAATTTTTTCATATAAAAATAACCTAAGATTAATGTCAGCACTGAAACAACAAAATGGAGAAATGATAACTATCTATTTTCTGTGAATAAATATGGTTCAGTAGGCATTTTATTGCATTTTTATTTACATGCTAACACTCTTTCTGCTTTACACATATTTGATACTCCAGCAGCATTAACGTCAAGCATCTATTAAATCCACATAATTGTTTACCATAAAATCTTCAATTAAATGGAAATTTATCCTTACTGTAATGTAATTCCACAGATAAAGACTACACAAACATTCATCAAAATCATTGATGCCACAAATTTATCACTCTTATGCTAGGAACTGTTTTCTATTCTGTATACTTGAGGTTTAATCTGTCTGTAAAGCAAAATATGTACTGTGCATCTGTCTATAACTTCTCTTAGAAACTGTGTGCTGGTGAAATTATGGATTGAAAAATAATGCCTTGTGATGATGATTTTTCTCCCAATAAAACATTATGTTTCCTTTCCAAACACACAAAAGCATAATACTTTTCATCGATTTTATGATCAGTGGCCAAATATCTCAAAAAATACATAATGAGTTATGTAAACTAAGTCTCTAATTTTTCCTTGGAAATACTTAGGTTTTGTACAAAGAATAGTGTATGGTTGTTCTGCAAACTTAAAGTGTTTTAAGTTATATTACAAAATGATCCTTTTGTAAAAAAAGAAAAATTTCACATTCTTTCCCCTTTTTTTGAGAGATTTTTTTAAAAAAGATTTATTATTTGAGAGAGACAGGGAAAGTATGAGCAGGAGGCACAGTGGGAGGGGGAGAGAGAATGTCAAGCAAACTCCATGTTGAGCACAGAGCCTGACTCATGGCTCAGTGTCGCAACCCTGAGATCATGACCTGAGTTGAAACCAAGAATCAGATGCTTAGCTGACTGCGACACCCAGGCACCCCAAGAGAAGATTAAAACGACCACACAGATTTAATTCTCCAAGCCCAAAATTCATAATCTACTTTCCACAGAATCATTTTAATATGTGTATTTATCAAGTATTCTAATATATAATTCTAATTTATATTTATATCTCTAGTTTGTTCTATATTGATCCAGATTTTTAAAAATTGGAAAAAATGTACAGGACTAACAATGAAAAATGCACACTTAAAGAAGAAAAATTATCTAGTTATTCATCTTAAACACCTAAAAACCAGTCAAAGTTATGACATATGGGCAATAGGCAACACAGGAGTCTAATACCTGAGGGAGGGGAAACAAAGTGGGCCTAATAAGTTCATCAGATGACTGTGTAGAAGCAATTCCCAGACAACAAAGCAAGAAGGAAAGCTCAGAGGGAAAGTATCTGTGATTGTTAATTTCATGTGCCAACTTACCTAATTTAGGGTGTCTAATTGTTTGGTCAAACACAAATCAAGCTATTTCTGTGAAAATGTTTTATAGATGTGATTAACATTTAGAATTAATTGACTTTAAGTAAAAGAAAACTACCTTCCATAATGTGGATGGATCTAACACTAAGTTGGAAGCTGTAAGAACAAAGGCTGAAGTTTCTTGAAGAGAAAAGAATTCTGCTTTAAGTCTAACATAGATATGCTGCCCGAGTATTCAGCTTTCTCTGTGCTACAAATTTCAGACTTCTCAGCCATCATACTCATGTAGGCCAGTTTATTAAAATGAATCTATAAGGTAGATAAAAACACGAATATGATGAGGAGATAAATCAGAGATAAGATACAAAAATGTTCTGGAGATGAAAAATATGATATCTGAGATTAAAAGATGTAATAAGTGAAGTTAGCACTTAGCAAAATATCAATTAAGGACATACCAATAGGAACTACCCAAAATGAAGCAAAAAGGAAGAAATTACAGGAAAAAATGGAGAGGAACAATGACATGTGGAACAGTATCAATAAAATGTGTGTCATTGGAGTAACAAAATAAAGGAATAGAGTGTAAAAGAATAAAGAAAAAAAAAGGGCCAAATGTTTTCCAAATATGTTAAAAATGCAGATCACACATCTTAGCTGAATGAGACCCAAGCAGAATATACATAAAGAAAACCATACCAATACAATTTAATAGAAGTGCATATATCCAGTAACGAAAAGCAAAATGTTACAGCAGTGCCAAATCAAAATGTTTTGCATATAAGAAATGAATAAGATTGAGAGTTGACTTATCAAAATATATGCAAGTTAGAGAAAATGAAAAGCATCTTTAAGGCACTGAAAGAAAAGCAAGAAGACTTGTCAACTTGGAATTCCATACACAATAAAAATATCTTTCAAAAATGAAAGTAAAATAGTATTTTTCTGACAAACAAAAGCTGAGAATAATCATTACTTACATAACTTGTCTCTAAAAATACTAAGGAAACTTTTTCAAGTGAAATAAAAATTACACAAGGGAATTGTGAATCTGCGTAAAGAATGAAGGGCCAGCAATGGGAAATATTTAAGTAAATATAAGAAAAAAATTTACATTTTTTTAATTTTTGAAAAAATCTCTTCAGAAGTTCATGGAAGAGTTATGAGTTACCACAGAAATGGCAGAAATGTAAATCTGATATTCTCGATTTCTGTTCCCCAAAATAACGAAATCTTTTTCACATTGACATAGGATATTCATATAAATCAGTAGAGGAAAATACACACTCGATTGTTTTTAGCAAATATATACCTAGATATTTATTGGAAAACAATATTCTTTCATCAAATAATCATGGGGGGGGATGGACATTCTTATCCTCCCCCCCAAAAAATTAAATTTGACAGCCACCCTATACAGGAAAATAAAAATAGTCAGTAGACCTAAATGAAAGGCAAAATTACAAATCTTTCATGAAAAAACATGAGGAAATCTTTATGACTTTGTGATAGACATAAATTTATCAGTTAACATGGGATAAAAATCTCAACAGTTGAAAACAAAATTTGAGGGATGCCTGGGTAACTCAGTAGGTTAAGTGACTGCCTTCGGCTCAGATCATGATCCCAGGGTCCTGGGATCAGTCCCGAACATTGGGCTTCTTGCTCAGAGGGGAGGCTGTGTCACCCTCTGCCTGCTCTGCCTGCCATTTCCCCTGCTTGTGCTCTTTCTCTCGCTGACAGATAAATAAATGAAAAAAAAAATTAAAAAAAAGAAGAGAATTGTACAAAATGGGTTTTCCCCAAAATAAAAGTGCTCTTCAAACAATACATTTAAGAAAAAATTGTGGAGAATATATTTGTAATGCATATATTTGATAAAGGATTTATATCCAAATTATATGAGACTTTTATGATTCAATAATAATACAAAAAACCTAATCCCAAAATGAGTAAAATGTTTGAATAGAGCTCTGATTTCTGCAAAGTTGATCTACAAAGGGCAAATGAGCACGTTAAAAATGCTCAACCTTCATAGTCCACTAGGGCAATGGGAAATTTAACCACAATGACATTCCATTATACACCGACTAGGACAACTAAAATTAAAAAGATGGACATGAGCATTGAAATTTTGTTTGAGTCATCTCTTTTTCTTGGTTTGTCTAGCTTAAGTTTTGTCAATTTTATTTATCTTTTCAAAAAACAAACTCTTAGTTTTATTTATTTTTTTCTATTGTCATTTTAGTCTATTTCATTGATTTCTACTCTGGTCTTTATTATTTCCTTGCTTCTGCTAACTTTGGGTGTAGTTTATTTATTTTTTTTCTAGTTCCTTAGTTCCTTCTAGTTTCTTAGTTATTTGAGATCTTTCTTTTTTCTTGAGGTAACATTTATCCCTATAAACTTTCCTCTTAGAGCTGCTTTTGCTGCATCTCATAGGCTTTGGTATATTGCATTTCCATTTTCTTTTTCTCACAACATATTTTGTTTGGTTTTGTTTTTATAAGTGTCATTTGGTAGTACTTAGTATTTTTTTTGTTAACTTTTATTAAGGCTTATTGAGATTCAATTGACATATAACCTGTTGAGGATACTTTTTATTTCCCTATTGATTTCTTCCTTGGCCCATTGGTTGTTTCGAAGCATGCCGTTTAATTTCTACATATTTGTGAATTTTATAATTTTCCTCCCAATATTGATTTCAAGTTTTATAAAATTATGATCTAACTGTGGTCAGAAAAATTACTTGATATGATTTTCACTTTCTTAAATTTCCTTAATATTTGTTTGAGGAGTGTTCTGTGTGCACTAGAAAAGTATGTATATTCTTTTTTTTTTTTTTTAAGATTTTATTTATTTATTTGACAGAGAGAAGGGGTCACAAGTAGGCAGAGAGACAGGCAGAGAGAGAGGGGGAAGCAGGCTCCCTGCTGAGCAGAGAGCCTGATGTGGGGCTTGATCCCAGGACCCTGAGATCATAACCTGAGCCAAAGGCAGAGGCTTTAACCCACTGAGCCACCCAGGCGCCCAAAAAGTATGTATATTCTGTTGGTCCTATTGGATGGAATGCTCTTTAGAACTTTTTCAGGGTCATTTGGTTTATAGTGCTTTTCTTTTTTTTTTCAATAAGATTTTATTTATTTATTTGACAAAGAGAGAGAGAGATCACAAGTAGGCAGAGGCAGGCAGAGAGAGAGAGAGAAGGGGAAGCAGGCTCCCCGCTGAGCAGAGAGCCTGATGCGGGGCTCGGGGCTGGATGTGGGACTCGATCTAGGATCCTGAGATCATAACCTGAGCTGAAGGTGGAGGCTTTAACCCACTGAGCCACCCAGGTGCCCTTGGTTTATAGTGTTTTTCAAGTCCACTGTTTCCTCATTGATTTTCTGTCTGATCTAGCCAATGTTGAAAGTGAATACTGACATCCCCTACTATTATTGTATTTTTATTTTTTCTTCAATTCTATTAATACTTTAAATAAGTAGGTGCTCCAATTTTATTTGCATACATATTTAAAATTGTTATATATCCTCTTGATAAATTCACCCCTGTGTCACTATACAGTGACGTTCTTTCTCTCTCGTGACCAATCTTGACTATAAATCTGTGTGATCTAAGAATAGCTTCTCATACTCTTTCAATGACTGTTGTATGAGATATCTTTTCCTATCGCTTTACTTTCAGGGCACTAAATGAGAAAAACATGCAGCCAAGAATACTTTATCCAGCAAGACTTTCAAACTATATATGTCCTTAAAGCGAAAGAGACAATATGACTCATTTGTAGTTATCATATTGTCAAATCTTGTGTTTTCCATTCAGCCACTCTCTCTTTTTTTTAGAGAGAGACAAAGAGATAGCACATGTATTGGGATGGGGGGTAGGAGTGTGGGGAGGCAGAGGGAGAAGGGGAGAGAGGTTCTTAAGTAGGGCCCACACCCTGCACCTGGAGCCTGACCTGGGGCTGAATCTCATGACCCTGAGATCAGGACCTGAGCTGAAATCCTTAACCTTTAACCAACTGAGTCACCAAGACACCCCTGTGTATTTTGATTGGAGAATTTAATCCATTTATGTTAAACTAATTATTGATACTGCCATTTTGTTAATGGTCATTTTTAAAATTGTTTTTGACTGTTCTATATTTCTTTTATTCATTTCTTCCTCTCTGCTGTCTTCCTTTGCTATTTATTTTTTGGAAGTGGTATGCTTTAATTTCTTTCTCTTTATCTTTTATGTATTTACTGGCCTTTTTTGTGTGTGGTTTCTGTCAAAGTGACATGAAATATCTTATAGGTATAATAGCCTTTTAAAGCAGATAAGAACTTATCTCCAATTGTATACAAAATATCTATACTTTCACTTTTCTTCCCCCCACATTTTATGCTATCGATGGCACATGTCACATCTTTTTATATAATGCATCCATTAACAAATTATTGTAACTATAGTTATTTTTAATCTTGTTTTTTTAACTTTTATTTTTTATTTTTTTAAAAGATTTTATTTATTTGAGAGAGAGAGAGCGGGTGGGGTGAAGGGCAGAGGGAGAAGCAGGCTTCCTGCTAAGCAGGGAGCCCAGTGCAGGACTCAGTCCCAGGACCCTGAGATCATGACCTGAGCCAAAGGCGGACACTTAATTGACTAAGCCACCCAGGTGCCCTTGTAACTTTTACAATAGAGAATTATACATCTCCATTGCAGTATGAAGGCATTCTGAATTTGACTATCTACTTACCTTTCCAGTGAGTTTTATACTTTTGTATGTTTTCATGTTGCTACAGTATCCTTTCATTTCAATTTGAAGAATATCCTTTAGCATTTTATGTAAGGCAGATCTAGTAGTGATGGACTCCCTTAGCTTTTATCTGTCAGGGAATTTCCTGATCTCACCTTTATTTCTGAAGGTCTATTCTCCTAATATAGTATTTGTTTTGTCAAGTTTTGGGGTTTTTTTGTTGTTTGTTTTGTTTTCCTTTTTACACTTAGTATCAGCCCACTCTCTCCTGGCTACAAAGTGTTCTGAAAAGAAATCTGATAGCCTTATATAGAGTGAGGAGATTCCTTTGTATGTGACAAGTTGGTTTTCTAAATTCTCTCTTTATCTTCAACTTTTGACATTTTGACTATAATATGTTTTGGAGTAATCTTCTTTGGGCTGATCTTTCTTGGGGTCCTTTGAACTTTCTATACATAATTCCCATATCTTTCCCATGATTCAGTAAGTTTTCAACTATTATTTCTTTAAATAAACTTCTGGGCCCTTTCTCTTTCTCTCAGGACTCCCGTGATGTCAATATTTATTTGCTTGATGATCCCAAAATTCATGTAGATTTTCTTCACTCTTTTTCATTCTTTTAAAAATTTTGTTCCTCTTACTGATAATTTCAATTAATCTATCATGGAGTTTTCACATCTTTCCTTCTGTATGATCAAGACTGACTGATTTTGGAGATCTTCATTGAGTTTTTCAGTTCTGTCACTGCTTTCTTTTGCTCCAGGATTTCTGTTGGTTCTTTTTTATGGTTTCTCTTTATTTATTAAACTTCTGATTTTGATCATGCTTTGTTTCTCTGATTTTCTCTAGTTGTTTTTCTGTATTCTCTTGCATTTCACTGAGTTTCTTAAAGGTGATTATTTTGTCTTATTTAGGTAATTTTTAGATTTCATTTCTTTGTGGTCAGTTACTAAAACTTTATTAGTTTTCTTTGGTGCCATGATATTTGCATGACTTTTTGTGACTCACGTAACCTAGCATTGATGTCTCTACATTTGAAGGAGCAAACATTTCTTTTAGTCTTTACAGCCATGCTGGGTTGGAGTTAGGCCATGCAGTTACTTCTGGGTCTGCAGTGGGTCCGCAGTTGACAGGCCTGTTACCTGAGATCTGGGTAGGTGTGGAACTTGTCTGATTCGTGGCCGGATGGAACTGCTTTCATGACCTTGTTCAGTCATGTAGTGGTTAGATAAGTGTCGATTCAAGGTCCATAGTTGAATCTGCAGACAGTGGGTCTGTCACCAGGTGTGAAGATGAGTATTTAGATCTCCTCAGGTACCCAGCTCCTGCTATGTCACTGGGTGGATCCTGGGACGTGCAACACTGGACTTAGACAGTGGCTTAGAGGAGCTGGACCCAAGCCCCAGTGCTGCTTCAGGTCCATAGCCAGGATTGAGGTCGCAGGCTTATCTCTGGGAGATGGAGGAGCATGTCTCTAACCAGCCCATGGGTGGGCAGAACTGCTCCCTGACCATGACTGGGAGGAGTTAGAGTAAGTTATAGGGCTATACCAGGATAAATAATCAGACCGTGGTTAGCAGGCTTATCTCCAGGGACATGAACACACCCATATTCTGGTAGGTCTCTGGGTATGCAGAACTAATTGCTCATAGACCATGTCTGGGAAATGTTGGAGTTGAATTACACGACTATTTCAGGACCTGCTGTAGGACCATGTTTGGCTGGTCTGCTTCCAGGGGCAGTCATGGGCCTGTCTCCCTGTAGGACTGAGGACCATCAAGACTATTCATGGACTGCATCTGGAGGGGCCGGAATCAAATACATGGCTACTTTAGGATCTTTGGGATACAGACATGAGTGTCTCCTACCAGGTCTCTGGATCAGCAAGACTATCCACAGACTGCAGCTCATAGGGGCTAGAACCCAGTTACAAGGCTGTTACTAAATGTACTGGGATGGAGTTTCTAGGTCTTGCCTCTAGAGACTCCCAGACTGTGGCCAAGAAGGATTATAGAACTGAGTAATAGGCCATTTAGTATCCACAGCCAAGACCAAAGTTGATGGGTCTATTATCTGAGACATGTGTGGGCATGATTCCTCCGAGGTCTTTTAGTATACAGTGCAAGTGGCAGGACCAAGGCCAGACAGGGCTATAGCTGAGTTTATAGGGATACCCAGTTATTTTGGGGTCTATAGATGGGACAATGGTCAGTGAGTGAGTCAGTAGCCTGGTCACAACGTGCCTTCTCAAAAAGACCCTCCTTGTTCTTGGACTCCTCTGGATTTCACATTCGCCTACCTGGAACCCAAAGCTCCTGCAAAGGTACTTTTTTCTATAGATAGCTACCAAATTATTGTTTTGAGTGGGGAATACAAGCAAGAGACCTCTTATTCTGCCATCTTGCTGATACCACCTTCACTGCAGACTTCAGCTTTCACTGATGAAGTTTCTTAATGTTGGTTTGTGTGATGTTTGAATATGTATTTTTGATAAGTTTGAATGTATTTCCTCAGCAGTTTGACATTTTAATCACTAATATCAAGAATAAAGGTAGAGTAATGATGAAATAGAGTAAGATGTATCTTTATGATTTAAAAAAAATGTTCTGGCTGTAACACTGTATTCAAAGAGACCATAAAGTTTCTTAGAGAAATGAACAGGCTGTTATGCACATTAAAAGCTCTTAATTAATTTGCTTCCTTCAGGTGACATCCTTGCACACTAATTTAGGACACTGCACAAATGACAAAGATGCTATTGGAACACTGGGAAGGTTGTTTAATGAATGCCCAACCAAATAAAGTACTATATGAATCATTAATTGGGTGAGGTGCTTAAACAACTAAGTAATTTTTTAAATCTTTTTGTTATCAGGTACAGAGGTGACTTTCCTTTCTTTTTTATTATTATTTTAGTAGTGTATGGAAGGACAGATTTGGAATCTCTACAACACACATGGTCCTTTGATATTTTTATAGATAACAGTTTTGCAAGAACTCTACACTGCTTCTTTATTTATCCACCATATTTATGTGACAACACTCTTTGGGGCAGAAACTAACTGTGTTAGTAGTGACTCTTACTGTACTTCTTTAGCGTAGGGACATATGCTCAGAATCCTCCCACCGCACATTTTTTTTTTTAAGTAGTTAACATTTCCCTTAGTATTTGCCCCAGGATTCTTTTATTTTTTATTTTTTTTTAAGATTTTATTTATTTATTTGACAGAGAAAGAGCGAGAGAGGGAATACAAGCAGGGGGGGGTGGAAGAGGGAAAAGCAGGCTTCCCGTTGAATAGGGAGCCCAATGTGGGGCTCAATCCCAGGGTTCTGGGATCATGACCTGAGCTGAAGGCAGATGCTTAACAACTGAGCCACTCAGGCACCCCATCAGGTCAGGATTCTTTTTTTTTTTTTTTTTTTTTTTACTTTTTTCACTCATAATTTGTACTTTTTTTTTTTAAGCAAGAGAAGCAAATGGTCTGATATTTGTAGTTTCCTTCTCCAGTGTGTTAAGTATGTTTGTTAGTTTGTTTTGGGTATGCATTATTTTTGGTTGGTGCTTTCTCTGCTCCATGTATCTATCAAGTCTGCCTTGTATGCTATTTATTTTCCAGAAAGTCATTAGTGTTTCTTTTTTCTGTTGCCCTTCTTTGTGAATTTATTTTTCCTGTTTATATCTTTTCTTCCATTTCGATACACTTCAGAGTGAAATGAGAGGTAGATCATCCTTTGCTTTATTTATTACAATAAATATTGATTGTGATCTATTTCATGTCAGGCATTCCTTTAAATGCTGGAGATATAATAGTTAACAAAACAAATTCCCTGATTTAACTGCCCTTATAATCAAATGTGTGTGTGTTTGTGAGAGAGATATATATAGTAGGTAGATAACTCTATAAAATTTCAAACACCATATAACAGTGTTACAAAGAAAAATAAAACTGATAGAAATTGAAAGGTAGGAGGTATTATTTCCACTAAGATCATCAGGCTTTCTGATCAGAATCATTTTCTTAGGTACTAAAATGAAGTTAGAAACCAGCAAAGTAATATCTCAGTGCCCATCTTTCCAGATGAAGAAAAGTAAATGTTTGATTTTGCTACTTGATCAAATTAAGGGACTAATAATACTATGCAGCACAAGAAAAATATAATACAGAGATTAAGAATATCTGTGAAACAAAGGATATAGTGGGTAATTCGAACTAAAGGAATCCAGTGTTGGAAAACAAAAACAAAAACAGCCTTGAACTGTAAATACAAAGCAGTGAGACTTAGGTGCAGAAGTGGTGTGTATGTGTATGTGTGCATGCACACATGTGTGTCTTTAATGTCTTGATTGCTCTTAGAGACAATAAATACAGCAGACTAGTGGCAATGCATTAATTCATTAAAGTGAGAATTCAAATAAGATACATTGATAAAAACACATCTAGATCATATGTAATCTTATTTTTTCAGCAACATAAAATAATTTCACTTTAATGTTTCCTTAAAGTCTATAATACATAGCTCTATCAACATTCTTGTAGAAGCAATTTGCCTTAAAAAAGATAATCCAAGAGATGCTTTACTCTTTGCTTGTTACATATTCAAATGACATTTTCTCTTGAAAGTAAATAGTTTGCTCAGAATTAGCACTATTGTCACATCACCTTAACATAGGATATTCAGAGTTTGGTGACCCAGTGATCCTTGTATGGCTCACCAACATTGTTTAATACATACTTATAGAGTAGCTTGATTATTTCAATTAATAAAAGGCAGCACCTAAAAGGCAGACATATAACATAAAATATGTTATGAAGCATATCTGATGAAGTCCACATTTGTAATATCATCTATGTCATAACAGAATGGAAGTAATTAAAGCTGAATCATCTATGGCAAAAAAATTACCTGGAAAATAAATTATACTTATTGAGAAAAGTTCTTAAATTAACTGTGAATCAAAGCAGGTGCCAAAAATAACTGTGTTCAAATATGAATCAACAGTTTCACCAGTATTTAAAATTTTTAGGTTAACTTCTGGAACATCATATTCAATGAAATAATTTCTTCCAACTGATAATATTTATGCATTTTGCAAAAAAAGAAGAGGCGTTGGCAGAATTTTAATTACCTACTTCTTATAATTTGAATATAAATATCTACACTAATAAGCATTAACATTAACTTTGTTTTTATGGAAATCAACTTCATATTGAAATGTCAAGACGTTTTTTTTTATTGTTTGCCTTTTTTCTGGTTATAACTTGTGGCATTTCCCTAGTAACTGACAGCCCTGAACTTTAATTTGCTTACTAATACAATTACTACTACAAATTTAGCTGAATATTTTCAGATGTTTATTTCAATGGCCTTTTTCATCTTAAAAGTACCAATAATATATCTCACAAAGTATTGTCTTTTTCCTTGGCTTCCTCATTAATATATAACAACTTTATTATACCTCTAGAAAGAGCAATTAAGATTAAACTTTTCTTTTTTTCCTAAGTAGATATTATTAAATACTACACAGATGTTAAAAACATAGGTATATCGGGGCACCTGCGTGTCTCAGTTGGTTAAGCATCTGCCTTCAGCTCAGGTCATGATCCCAGGATCCTGGATCGAACCCCGCATGGAGCCCCCTATTGGGCTCCTTGTCAGTGGGGAGCCTGCTTCTCTCTCTCCCTCTGCCTACTGCTCCCCCTGCTTGTACTCTCTGTCTACCAAATAAATAAGTAAAATCTTTTAAAAAATAAAAACAAATAAAAACATGGGTATACATTAGTATACGAATAATATCACATGAAGTATGTGGATACATAAGTAGAAAGATATATAGTGTAAATATTAAAACTTTTAATACTATTATATTTTGAGTTCTAGAAAAGGTGGTTATGTAATAACAAGATAGTGATGGTTCCCTCTCCTAACTCCAAACTGCCAAATAAAACAATCTGCAAATAAACCAAATTAGTACCAACCACATAGAGCACATCCTGAGATGATGTCAAAAGTACTACATTTCTGTGTCAAAATAACTAGTAATTCCAAAATGAACAGAGAAACCCCATTCCTGACCTGTGGTAAATGTAGTCATGATACACTTAGCTAATCAGAACAACATATAAATTTTCATAATGTAAAAAGTATGTTGATTTAATGACAAAAAAGTGACATCTAAATTTGTAGAAAACAGAGGTAGGGAAATGTGTGTATGACATTGGGTAAATAAGCTTGCTTCTGTCTCTGTAGTAGAATTTTCAAAAGATACCTAAGAGAAAAAATTGATTAAAAATTAATTATAAACAAGTTAGACGTTGAAAGGAAAGTTAAAGAAGGCAAGGAGAGATGATTTTGACAAATAAGAGGAAGTTGGAAGTCACAGTGACTGCCAAAATTTGAAGCCTCTTTTCCTATCAGATAAATCACATTATGAACCATGAGCCAAGTTTGGAAAAGAAAGTGTATGTTCACTTCTCAACACTTAACTTGTTGGCTCAGACTTAATAATCATCCATGAGTGCTTCCACAGAGGAAGGTAACAGCATTCATTCTAGAGACAATATTTAAAAGCATAGCTTTAATATTGAACCCATGAGGGTGCATGCAATTTGTCATTTTCTGAATAGCACAGTCATAATAGCATAAGAAGAGCGATTTAAACACTAAATGAATGAAGTCAACAATGGAAAGTTTTCTGATGTTTCAAATTCTTACCAAGTGCCTGGATTACTGAAAATTGAGGGAACAATGAGTAGCCAAAAGCTTATCACCTCTAAATGGGGCATTGTACAATGCAATAAAATTTAAAATTAGCAACAAAGAGTACTAGGAATGTATAAAATATACAATAAAGTATTGACTTTGGCTGTATATGATGGATTTAATAGATATAATTATTTATTTTTTCTGAAATTACTATAAACCAGGAATAATAAAATAATATATAAACTAACACAGACAAAGAATATAGGAGATGAGACAAAAGCAGATGAGAAATATCACTGAAAGTCTGGAAGATGGAAAAAGAATGTGAGACAGGAATCCATCAAAATCCTAGAGGAAAGGCAAATGGCGGCCTCCCAGTCTCCAGCCAGAGAAGCCAAGCACTTGGGGGCCCCTGCTCCTCAGCGCACCCTCAGAGGAAGGCTGTCAATCACTCCTGTCTCCCTGGTCCCCACCCAAGCTCCTAGCTCAGCCACCCTTAACAGAGCGCCTCTATCTCTGGTGCGCAGCCCTGTCTCTCCAAACCCAGCAGATTCCTGCGGTGCACTCCCTTGCTGCTCCTCCCAGAGGAGGAAGGAGGGGGTCTCTCCAGTGCTGCCTCCTGCAGGGTTCCTGCTCGAAGAGCTGCATCCCAACTGTGCCCCGGATCGTGATATAAGAGTGCACCCTGCCTGGATTGTGGTTGATATATCCAGCTATACATCCTCTCATCCACTTCTCATCAAAATGACTAGGAGGAGGAACACCCAACAGAGGAAAAACCCAGAGACTTCACCCTTTCCCTCAGAACTATTGGACATGGACATAAACAGTATGTCAGAAAGGGAATTCAGGGTGACAATTATCCAGGCAATGGCTAGGATGGAGAAAAACATTAATGACAACATAGACTCTCTAAGGGCAGAAATGAGAACCAGTATAGCTGATGTAAAAAACACTATCAGTGAGCTCCAATCCAATGTAAATAGTTTAACAGCTGTAGTTATGGAGACAGAGCTTGAATTAGTGATCTAGATGATAAAATGGTTGAGAAGAAAGGTCAGGAGGAGAGCTGGAGCAAACTGCTCAGGAATCATGAGAACAGATTTAGGGAAATAAATGACTCCATGAAACGTTGCAATGTCAGAATTATTGGAATCCCTGAGGGGGTAGAGAAAGACAGAAGACTAGAAGATATAGCTGACCAAATTCTGAATGAAAATTTCCACAATCTGGGGAATGGAACAAGTGTTCATGGACTAGAGGCGGAAAGGACACCTGCAAAAATCAATGAGTCTAGAAAGACACACAGACACATAATTGTAAAATTTGCAAATTATAATTTTAGACAAGAGGTCCTGAGGGCAGCTAGGGGGAAGAGATTCCTTACATACGGACGAAGACCCATTAGAATAACGTTAGACCTGTCCACAGAAACCTGGCAAGCCAGAAAGGGCTGGCATGATATATTCAGGGCACTAAATGAGAAGAACTTGCAGCCAATAATACTTTATCCAGCAAGGCTAACATTCAAAATGGATGGAGAGATAAAGAGCTTCCAAGATGGGCAAGGATTAAAAGAGTATGTGACCACAAGCCGGCACTCCAGGAAATTAATATTAAAGGGTGTTCTATAAAAGTAGAAAGAACCCGTGAGTGACTTAGAACAGAAATTTACAATCTGTACAAACAAGGACTACACAGACAACATGATGGCAATAAAAACTTATCATTTAATAACCACTCTCAACATGAACGGCCTAAATGCTCCCATAAAACGGCACAGGGTTGCAGAATGGATAAAACGACAGGACCCATCCATTTGCTGTGTACGAGAGACACATTTGGAACCAAAAGATACATCCAGGGTGAAAGTGAAAGGATGGAGAACCATCTTTCATACTAATGGGCCTCAAAGAAAGCTATGGTAGCAATCCTCCTTTCAGACAAATTAGATTTTAAGGTAAAGACTATAGTCAGAGATACAGAAGGATACCAAATCATTCTTAAAGGGTCTATCCTTCAAGAAGACATAACAATTGTAAATATTTATGCCCCCAATATAGGAGCAGCCAACTACATAAGACAACTGTTAAAATAAAGAGTCATATTGATATGAATACATTAGTAGTAGATCTTAACATGCCACTCTCGGTAACAGACAGATCATCTAAACAGAAAATCAATAAAGAAACAAGAGCTTTGAATGACATGTTGGACCAAATGGACCTCAGATATATACAGAACATTCCATCCTAAAACAATAAAATACTCATTCTTCTCCAGCATACATGGAACTTTCTCCAGAATAGACCACATACTGGGTCACAAATCAGGACTCAACTGATACCAAAAGATTGAGATGATTCCCTGCATTTACTCAGACCACAATGCTTTGAAACTGGAACTCAACCAAAAGAAAAAGTTTGGAAGGAATTCAAACACTTGGAGGCTAAAGACCAACCTGCTCAAGAATGCTGGGATCAACCAGGAAATCAAAGATGAACTTAAACAATTCATGGAGACCAACGAGAATGAAGACACATTGATCCAAAACCAATGGGACATGGCAAAGGCGGTCCTAAGGGGGAAATACATAGCCATCCAAGCCTCACTCAAAAAAATTGAAAAATCCCTAATAAGCCAGCTCTCTTTACACCTTAAAGAACTGGAAAATTAACAACAAATTAAACCAACCACATGCACAAGAAGGGAAATAATCAAGATTAGAGCAGAGATCAACAAGTTAGAAACTAGAGAAACAGTAGAACACATCAATGAATCCAGAAGTTGGTTTATTGAAAGAATCAATAAGATTGATAAGCCACTGGCCAAACTCATCCAAAAGAAAAGAGAGAGGACCCAAATTAACAAAATTATGAATGAAAGGGGAGAGATCACTACTAACCCAAAGGAAATAGAAACAATCATCCAAAATTATCATCAACAGCTATATGCCACTAAGTTAAACAACCTAGAAGAAATGGATGCATTCCTGGAAACCCATAATTCCAAGACTGAAGCAGGAAGAAATTGACAACCTGAATAGAACAATATCTAGTAATGAGATTGAAGCAGTGATCAAAAACCTCCCAAAAAACAAGAGTCCCAGACCTGACAGATTCCCTGGGGAATTCTACTAAACTTTCAAGGAAGAAATAATACCTATTCTCCTGAAACTGTTTCAAAAATTGAAACAAAAGGAAAACTTCCAGACTCTTTCTATGAAGCCAGCATTACCCTGATCCCCAAACCAGGCAAGGACCCCATCAAAAAGGAGAATTTCAGACCAATATCCCTGATGAATATGGATGCCAAGATTCTCAACAAGATCCTAGCTAATAGGATCCAACAGCACGTTAAGAAGATTATTCATCATGACCAGGTGGGATTTATCCCTGGGATGCAAGGTGGTTTAACATTCACAAATCAATCCATGTGATAGAACAAATCAATAAGAGAAGAGAGAAGAACCACATGGTCCTGTCAATAGATGCAGAAAAAGCATTTGACAAAATACAGCATCTGTTCCTGACTACAACTCTTCAAAGTATAGGGATAGAAGGAACATTCCTCAACATCATGAAGTCTATCTATGAAAAGCCCACAGCAAATATCATTTTCAATGGGGAAAAGCTGACAGCCTTCCCTTTGAGATCAGGAACACGACAAGGATGCCCACTCTTACCACTCTTGTTCAACATAGTACTAGAAGTCCTGGTGACAGCAATCATACAACAAAAAGAAATAAAAGGTATTCAAATTGGCAATGAAGAAGCCAAATCTCTCTCTTCACAGATGACATGGTACTTTATATGGAAAACCCAAAAGACCCTACCCCAAACTACTAAAACTCATACAGCAATTCAGTAATTGAAGGATACAAATTCAATGCACAGAAATCAGTTGCTTTCCTACACACTAACAATGAAAATATGGAAAGGGAAATAAGAGAATCGATTCCATTTACTGTAGCACCAAGAACCCTAAGATACCTGGGAATAAACCTAACCAAAGAGGTAAAGGATCTGTGCTGGAGGAACTACAGAACACTCATGAAAGAAACTGAAGAAGACACAAAAAGGTGGAAAAGCATTCCATGCTCATGGATCAGAAGAATAAACATTGTTAAAATGTCTATACTGCCCAGAGCAATCTATACTTTCAATGCCATCCCGATCAAAATTCCACCAGTTTTTTTTCAAAGGACTGGAACAAACAATCCTAAAATTTGTATGGAACCAGGAAAGACCCTGAATTGCTAAGGAAATGTTGAAAAAGAAAAACAAAGCTGGGGGCAACACATTGCCTGATTTCAAGCTTTACTACAAAGCAGTGATCACCAAGACAGCATGGTACTGGCATAAAAACAGACACATAGACCAGAGGAACAGAGTAGAAAGCCCAGAGATGGACCTGCAACTCTATGGTCAAATCATCTTTGACAAAATAGGGAAAAAAAAGTCCAGTAGAAGAAAGACAATCTCTTCAATAAATGGTGCTGGGAAAATTGGACAGCTATAACTAGAAAAATGAAACTTCACCATTCTCTTACACCATACACAAAGATAAACTCAAAATGGATAAAAGACCTCCACATGGGGCAGGAGTTTATCAAAACCCTAGAGAAGAACACAGGCAGTAACCTCCTCAACATCAGCCCCAACAACTTCTTTCAGGAAATGTCTCCAAAGGCAAAGGAAACACAAGCGAAAATGAACTTTTGGGACTTCATCAAGATAAAAAGCTTCTGAACAGTGAAGGAAACAGTCCACAAAACAAATAGGCAACTCACCGAATGGGAGAAGATATTCGCAAATGACACTACAGACAAAGGTCTGATATCTAAGATCTATAAAGAACTCCTCAAAATCAACACTCACAAAACAGGTAATCACATCAAAAAATGGGCAGAAGACATGAACAGGCACTTCTCCAAAGAAGACATACAAATGGCTAACAGACACATGA
>CM052811.1:40421749-40514459 GCA_028533885.1 Nasua narica
TACAGCTCAGGTGAGTAGGTTAAAAAAATAGAGCGTTCTGTAATGAATGCATCTCATATTGGGAAATGGGCAGTGTTCTGAAAGGAGCTGGCCACTCACTTTCTTCTTCAAAACTTTGGAAACCTGAGCACCATGTCAGAAGTTTGGCTGATTGGAAGCCACCATGGTAAAGAGATCATCTAGAGAGAATATAGAGATGAAGATACTTGAGGAAAAATAGCTATTCCAGCATTAGCCTACTACAGTCTTCTCAGCCTAGGGTCAAGGCATATGAATGCACAAGGCATGTAGATATTTTCAGTCCCTAGTTTTTGAGCTGCCACAGGTGACCCCAAGCAAACAGAAATGAGGTTTCCCTCTGTGCTTTGTTCAGATTCTTGACCTATAGAATTCGTGAACATGATAAATGTTTGTTTTATGCCATTGAGTTTTAGAGCCATTTTTTTCCACACACAAAAAATTTTTTTGAATTTTTTAAATTATTTGCTCCAGGGTACATGTCTGTGAATCATCAGGCTTACACATTTCATAGCACTTACCATAGCACATACCCTCCCCAATGTCCATAACCCAGCCACCCTATCCTTACCTTCCCTATCCCCCGGCCACCCTCAGTTTGTTTCGTGAGTTTAAGAGTATCTTATGGTTTGTCTCCTTCCTGATCCCATCTTGTTTCATTTCCCTCCCCCACCCCCCATGACCCCTCGCCCTGCCTCTCAAATTCTTCATATCCAAGAGATCATATGGTAATCATCTTTCTCTGACTGACTTATTTTGCTTAGCATAATACCCTCTAGTTCCATCAACGTCATTGCAAATGGCAGGATTTCGTTTCTCTTAATGGATGCCTAGTATTCCATTGTATATGTATATATATATACCATATCTTCTTTATGCATTCATCTGTTGATGGACATGTTGGTTCTTTCCATAGTTTGGCTATTGCTGCTATAAACATTCAGGTTTATTCAGGCTGCTATAAACATGTGCCTCTTCGGATCACTACATTTGTATCTTTAGGGTAAATACCCAGTAGTACGATTGCTGGGTCGTAGGGTAGCCCTATTTTCAACTTCTTGAGGAACCTCTGTACTGTTTTCTAGAGTGGCTGCACCAGCTTGCATTCCCACCAACAGTGTAGGAGGGTTCCCCTTACTCTGCATCCACGCCAACTTCTGTCATTTCCTGACTTGTTAATTTAACCATTCTCACTGGTGTAAAGTGGTATCTCACTGTGGTTTTGGTTTGTATTTCTCTGATGCCGAGTGATGTTGAGTACTTTTTAATGTGTCTGTTGGCCATTTGGATGTCTTCTTTGCCAAAATGTCTATTTGTTACACAGTTAGCGTTATCAACAACATATGACCTTTATTTACACCTGTCTGTTTTCATTTCAAGATTACTTGTCTATGTAAATGATATTTCTTTTTTAAATCTCTTTGAAACTCTTAATTTTAAAACATAATTTTTGGGATGTTACATATTATTTGCATTATTTAGAGTAACTTCTACTTTTAGAAAAGTTAGTTGGCTTCTCTTTTTACCTACATTTCTTAATGTGTTTTGGAAATTTTTTTTTTCAAATTTATTTTGAGTTTATTTTTATTTTATTTTTTTTCTGAGCTTTGCTGTTTTGTCTTATGTTACTCTCATTTTACTTAGCTACTTCATATCAGTACCTCAATCTAATTCAGAACAGGTTTGTGTATTTTAACAGAGAGCTTTTGTGTGTTATAGTGATATTGCAGCTAATGCCAAAATTATCAATTAGTTGTCATAATGCTCTATCCAGTTTTTATCTGCCTGATATATCGCATTTCCTCCTGCTTACACAGGTAATCGGCATAACACAAGAAGTAAGAATTCTCAAGAAGTAATCTTTTTCAGTTTACATTTTCTTGGAGAGAAAGACAGGCAGTTTTAAATTTTACTTTGGATAGGAGGAGATGAAAATGATTCAAATACAAGAGAAATATTGCCACACTGCTTTGACAGTACGGTTTTAACAGTAGGCCATAATTTTTTTGTGACTCATGTACATAGGCATGAGGGTGGAAAAAGAGTATTGACAAGGAAAACGTAGAGATCAGGGCCTGAAGGACTCCACTGTGTGGATCTCTTTGCTTTAGAGCACCATGGTGATAAATGAAAGTGTGAGAAAGATGTACTTAGGAAATGGAATGTTTGCATTTAACATTTCTGATCCAATTTAGGATGACTTAATGACTCAAAATGTGAACATATGAGTGAGTAGAATGGTGAAAATGTTCACCAGAATTGAGCCAGCGGGGCTCCTGGGTGGATCCGTTGGTTAAAGCCTCTGCCTTCGGCTCGGGTCGTGATCTCGGGGTTCTGGGATCGAGCCCCGCATCGGGCTCTCGGCTCAGCGGGGAGCCTGCTTCCTCCTGTCTCTCTGCCTGCCTACTTGTAATCTCTCTATATATATCAAATGAGTAAATAAATCTTAAAAAAAAAAATAATAATTGAGCCAGCTGTAGGGCTGTACTCCAGAACCCAGGGATCATGACCTGAGCAGAAGACACTTAACAAACTGAGCCACCCAGGTGCGCCGCATTGGAAAAGCTTAATGACATATATATTTATAATCATCTTTGTCTTATCTTCTTGTTGTCAAACATGGTTTGGGACTCACAAATAAGCAGTTTGCTGATAAGGAACATTATGATACTATGCAGCAAATACTGACTAGTCACAATCATTAAATAACTGTCTACATAATTTTATTAGCATATCTCTGCATTTGGAAATTTTTTCCTTTCTCAATTTATCTTTTATTTTTCTATCTTTTATTTTTACCACCTATAAAAAATGGGATAGCACTAAGTTGTCTTGAAGATTACTTTTCTCAACTGTAACAAACTTGTGCTTTAGGTATTTTTAAATGATTTACAATCAGCTAATTATTAAAAATGGTCCATAATGTAAAAGGCAAAAAAATTGAGACCCCTAACTTTAAAATTATAAAATTGTGATGATCATATAAACATGATTTCCAAGGGGATTATTCCCTCTGCCCAATGTGTATGGATATTATTGTTGTTTGGGTACCCTTTAATGAGATTCTAACATAAGCGTCTTTGTCATAATTTTGCCAGTAATAATTTTACTGGAATGTTCAATTATTTCTTCATATTATGTCCTAACAATAGTGATGAAGGCATCGTATCTAAAACAGTGACATCTGGTGGCTTTGAGTGAATATTGCAGTTACTATATTTAAATTTAATACAAATAAAACATGGTAATAAGGTAAAGGTCCATGATAAAACATGACAAATATACTTGAAGCGGTTTTTTTAGAAATACTGTTTAGAAATATTATATTATTTTTAATATAATATGGTATTGTTTAGAAATAATATTTTCAATTTAGAAAAGAGCAAACATTTGTACATACCTGTGGTTTGAATTTCATAATCACAGTATAAACCTAGCTATTAAAAAATAAACAAAAAACCTTGATCCAGTGTTAATTTTTGCCATGCTATAGACGGAGTAGTTCCTACATTATCATAATTTTTATAACATTACTTTTTTATATTAGCTCTTCCTAAAGAGACAATTTTGATTTGAAGGGAAAATAGGCTGTCTCAAAAAACTTCTGTTATATTCTCTCATTTCAGAAAAATAAGGTAGAAGTAACAAGAAAAGCAAAACTATTTTTCCCTGTTAAGTCTTTTTAAAACTATGTTTTCATTAAGCCATATACTTTTGGAACTATTTTCCTTTTCTTGCATCTACAAAACCAAATAGTGTAAACAGAATTATGATCTCATCTGAACGACTATAACTTGTCTCATCTCTATGATTTCAACTCTCTAATAGATTGAAAATTATAATTGGAAAGCATTTAAGGGCATAAAATACCTTTGGTTTCTCTGAAGTCCTCCTTGTAGCATGTACAGTGCCAACAGTGCTAAGAACAAAGTTATGTGGTTCAATAAATTCTTACTGAAACAAGATTCATCCTGAATCTTCCTTATTTACCATTGCAGTCATTTCTTTTTCCACCCCAAAGTTTCTCTAGTTAATATAAACTTCCTACAAAGTTCCTCTCTCTAAGGCTAAACTTTCTGCCTATTTTCTTGACCCCACCTCTTATTACTTCCTCAGGGAAGTTGCTCCATCAATTATACATTCTTTTTCCAGACTTTGCAATCATTTGCCTTTCATTTGACTTTTTCCTGTCTGCTTTTAAAATGTGTTTCTTCCAAAGTTGAAAACAATTTACACCAACCAACCAAATATACAATCAACAAGCAAGACCTAGTAACTCTTTACTTCACCCTGTAGTTGTCTCTATTTTCTTTCATGGCCCAAGTTCTAAAATGTTTTGACATTTCTGCCTCCTCTTTTGTATAACCTCATTCACAGCTAATTTAACAGCCAGCCTCCAACACTTTATCAGCACTTTTTATTTGAATTTCCTTCTCTTTGAGCACTTTTTTGGTCCTTGACAACTTATCTTCAGAAAACCACAGTTCTCTTTCCAAACCAGCAGTGTCTGATATCTAAAATGGGACTATGTATATTAAGCAATCCCATGTCCTTATGTCTTGAGGATTCTGGGGGGTATTGATTTATTTTATCCAAATCTCCATCTCTTCAGTTTGACAATATATGATGAAGGTAAGAGAAACTCTACTTGCCTAATTTTCTTATCAATAAAATGGGAATAAATAATAGAGTATTACTTCATAGGAGTGCTGTGATTACAGGAGCTACTATAGATAAAGCACTTTGAACAGTGCCTTTCTCATAGCTATGTTCAATAAACATTAGCTGTTATAATTACAGTGCAAAGCTGTTATTTGTTGCCTGGATGACTCCAGGTGAGTCCTGGTGACAGCATCCTCCCTGCTTGTTTTGAACTTTTACCTAATTATTGCACGTTCTGGGTACCCATCTCCAACATGTGTGTTTGAACTATAAGCTTCATGATGACTTCTCCACTTTACTCCTTTCTTCCTTTGCATGTTGACCTGTTACACTCAAATTAGCCAACGGAATGCTGCTTCTGTGCCACAAACTACACCACTCTTGACCCCCCAGTAAAGGCACTGGCCCTTGGGTTCTTGTTCTGCTCTCTCCTTGCCTGCTGTGAGCAAACTCTGTGCTTTTGGGTGACTTTGTGTGGCCCTCTGGGCATGCCATGCCCCCCTTTCTAGGACCTGTAAGTATAATAAATCCTTCCATATGTCCCTCTCAGTGTAATTTCTGCAGCTATGTGCACTGAGCCTTAAAGAATCCACAAGGGGGATGTACTCTCCCATTTATAGCACAATAATTAGCAGCATTCTTTTTCTGTACTTTGAAGGGAATTCAGACCCCCTCCTCAGTTTTTTCCAAAGATTGCATGGAGAATCATGTAGTGAATTCCTAGTTTGAGACCATTTAAGATCCTGAAAAATGCTGTCTAATCTTTTTCTCCTGAAGCTGCTGTCTTGTCTTAGAACTCTTCACTGTGCCTGAGCATAGTTCTTCCTTATTCAAACATCAAGCACTATTATGCAAGGTTCTTGTAGGTAACTGGCATTTTCAGGCCTATTGGAGGAGGACTAGAACACAGCACAGATGATAGGACTTTAGAGTGGTCCCATGACACTAACATTCTTAAAGTTCTATGGCTCTCTGAATCTTAGTAAATTTCTCTCTTGCCCTCATTCATCTTGGGTCCCTTCCTACATGTTAACATTTTGCTCAGGCCCTCTTCAATCCTGTTTCTTATCACTATTTTTTGCCTCAAATTCAGAGGCACCCTTGCACCAACATCTGTCTTAGCACAAAGAAGCAAATACAAAAATTTCTGATACCTTACTAAAGATATTTTTTAAATTTCATTGAAATATCCTCCATACAGATCAACTTTAAGCTTTTTTAAAAAACAAAAGATTTTATATCTTCTAAATGAGTCAGCACCTACTGAAATGAACTCTTCTGCCCTACCCCATCTCTATATCGCAGAAATGAATGCATTAATTTATGTTTAAATAACATTGTCTTCCTATTCTATATAGATCGTGTCAGATACTTACTATAACCTAATATCTTCCCTATTATTTCAGCCTGTATCACTCTTACACCATTATTTCCAGAATGATGTCTTTTGTTTAATTTCAGGCTTCATGTCGGTAAAGACAGATGTCTATTTTATTTCAGATTGTCTGCTGTGTCTGACTTCTTCCCAGTTTTACAGACCTGTAAACAAAAGCTACTTTTCATTTCTTTCCACCATGGATTTCCTTCATGCAGACAGTTCTTCAGACATATTGCTTCTGTATACATAATTGGATTGGTTTTTCACTTATGAGACTTAGTTTTAGACTTGATGACCTATGAAAGTCTGGTACCCATTACATTTAATATGATACGATAATGTAGTCATTTTTGATTAGATAGTGAAGGATGTATCTCTTGTAGTGAACATTCTGTGTGTGTGTGTGTGTGTGTGTGTGTGTATCTTTACCTACTTTTGATACGTACCATCGCATACTATTTTTATAACTATAACTTGGGAAACAATGATAAAGGGCTGACCTTGCTAAGCAATATTTTACAGTTCATAACATCTACCTTCATCTGCACACCAGAATCTTGATGTAATTGTATCTTGAATTCAGCTTATTTAAGTACTTCCCTTTTACTGAGAGTGATCTTTTTGATCATCACTTCATAAATACAACAAAATAATTGTATATAAAGATGATTAAAATAGATTAAATATTGTAACACATGCATAATATATATATGTATATTTAAAACATATATTTTAAATATAAGAAAGCACACCTTGTGTACAGATCTAATTGCCACAGTGCCAGCACAAGGCAAAGAAAATATCTTGTATCTGAGTCTGTTTGAGTCCTCTTATTTTATTATTTTAGATATCGATGAGCTATTGACCTTAGAAAGTTCACTTTAGTCTGCGTCAGGTATGTCACCTACATCTGAACTGATAAATTAATTGCAGTCTGTCATTCTGCAGTACAGCTAGGGGCATCTAGGTGGCTCAGGCAGTTAAGTCTGCCTTATACTCAGGTCTTGATCCCAGGGTCCTGAGACAAAGCACCTCTGGCTCCCTGCCCAGTGGGAGGGAGCTCCCTGCCTTTCTCTCTTTGCCCCTCTAATCCTCCCCATCTGCCCCTCTCCCACTTGTGCTCGTGCTTATGCATGTGTTCTCTCTCTCTCTTTCTCTCAAGTAAATAAATAAAATCTTTAAAAAAAAGTACAGGTACAGGTGGGGCTAAAAAATGTGGAACGTCTATATAAGCCTCTTAGTTTAACAAATCCTCTTCCTCATCCACACACCTGCACAACTGTGTCTCTCCAAACTTTACTGGAAGACTGGATTTATCCTCTGGTCTAGAGAAATTAAAACAGAGGGTCTCAGGCAGAGTCATACTGAAAAATGAGAGGTTAGGGCAAATATGCACATTAAATGGTGCCATTCCTATATAATATACTCTCTCCACTTTATAAATGCTTTTGCAAGGCTTCTGTCTTATAAGAAAAAGATGAAAGTATTCCTTTCTTTTTTAAAAAATATTTTATTTATTTATTTGACAGAGATCACAGTAGACAGAGAGGCAGACAGAGAGAGAGGGGGAAGTAGGTTCTATGCTGAGCAGAGAGCCTGATGTGGGGCTCAATCCCAGGACCCTGAGATCATGACCTGAGCTGAAGGCAGAGGCTTAACCCACTGAGCCACCTAGGCCTCTTGAAAGTATTCCTTTCTGAGGAAACAGACAAGTCTAAAATGAAAAGCCTAACAGATACTGACAGTTGGGTTGGTGTGATGAGTCAGCCTGTTTTTGGGGAAAGCCCACCATTCAGCAAAACTCTCCATAAAATTGAACCAACAGTCAACTGATTATAGCCCATTCTTACATATGAATGGACCTCTGAACTCAGGGTTTCCGAGTAACACCCAAGGGGAGACAGAGACCAAAACTTAAGAGAAGAAAAGGAAATCAGGAAGAAAAGAAACAAAGCAGTGAGTAGGAGAAAACATAAAACACACCATAATGTCCTCAAAAGGCAAGAGATAGTTCATCCATGAAACATGAATAGATGTTATAAAGAAAGAGCTTTCAGAAAACCAAAAAGAGCTCTGGGAAATTAAAAATGTGACAGCAGGAATGAAAAACTCACTGGGTGTTTTAGCGGAAATAATTAAAAAAAAATCTCTCACAAAGAAAAACTTTAATAATAAAAAAGAGACGAGTAATAAGAAAGGACAGGTTCGGTCACAGGAGTATTAGTCTAGGAGTTCAATATCTGAATAATAGGAATCCAAATAGAACAGAGGGCAGAATAGGAAACTGCCAAATAAACTGTACAAGAAAACTACCTAGAATTAAAGAATATTCATTTTTATTTGAGTTTTCCAAGTGCCAACCAAAATAAAGGAGGATAAAGAAATGTGGAAAAGCACACTACTATCAAATACCACTAGAATAAAAAAAGGAGAACCCAGAAGCTTATAGAAGTGTCAGTTATCATTATGTCATTTTGGACCAAATGAGGATGACCAAATTAACCTAACTATTTCAGTAACTTGACATGGGTTCCCTGGAGTGGTTAGGCATAGGCACTATTTCCTAGAAAAGTTTAAAGATGTGAAGTTGTTTTTAATTCTGTAGCAAAAAGTAAGGGATATATATGTATATATGTGCAACTTCTACTCACAGGATTTAGAAAGGAAACTTTTTGAGATTTTTCTCTGGGGGAAACACCATGGAAAGAGCAGGGAGAAAGTACTGTTTTGAAATAATTTTTTTAAAGATTTTATTTATTTATTTGGCAGAGAGGAGAGAGATCATAAGTAGGCAGAGAGGCAGACTGAGAGAGGGGGAAGCAGGCTCCCTGCTGAGCAGAGAGCCCGATGCAGGGCTCGATCCCAGGACCCTGAGATCATGACCTGAGCCGAAGGCAGAGGCTTCAACCCACTGAGCCACCCAGGTGCCCCCATTTTGAAAGAATCTTATAAGAACTGTAGTTGAGGCTACTTTAATGAGGCCAGATGATTAGGGTATGGATTGCTCTGTGAAAATTTTATATTATCAACCTAAGCAAGCATAGTCAGTCATGTCACCTGACCCACAAAACAGTGCATCTCTATGGAAGGCAAAATCCCATCCTCCATGAAAAGCCATTCTGAGGCTACTCACTCTTAACTTATCATTCAAGGAGAGAGGATTATTACCTTATCCATGCTTTTTATTTTAGGTATCCTTGCCAGTCACAGTGTATGTCTTTTTTGGGGGTAAATATTTACTGAGCTCTTGCCTGTGCCAGGATGTGTTCTGGCCGTGATGATACATCTGTGCAATTACATAAAAATCCTTGTTTCGTGGGTTGCTATTAAGGAAGCAAGGAAGTGGTCTCAGTACATCTATATGAAATTATGAGGGGATGACAGATGGGAGAGTGGGCAACTATACCTAAATAAGTTAGAGAGTGCTTTCCAGAAGACCCTTTGATGTTGGTGTTTAGGTCTCCAAAAGTTTAAATTCTCTCAGTTTATGGTGAGAATGTTTTATGGGTACTTGTGTTGGAGTATGGTCTGTATACACATTCAGTAAATTACCTCCAGAGTATCCTGGAACCATATTTTACTTGTCAATTTTTCTTATAGGCTCAATCGAGGAACAATTGTCAATGTTTTTCTTCTTCCTCCTCCTGAGGCCAATTGACCCCTCATGTGTAAATTAAATGCTACTCCAATTTCCTGGCTTGTTAAATAAACAGGAAAAAGTAAATAAACAAAAAAGGGAGCCAATGCAAAAAAAACACATTTTTTTTTTCATTGCCAAGTGTGACTGTACCACATGTGTGGTTGTCTTTCTCCAGCTACAGATACATCTGCTTGTGCTTTTTTTGGCATTGGAGTAGATATCCCAATAGGTTTTTCCAAAAGAGCAATCTGTCAGTGCAAATGTCTGCAAGTAGCATTTTCTGGAAGATGTTTTACCCCTCCCCCTTAAGGATAACAAAACATTTATACAAATAAACATTTTTATTGAAATAAATTTATTTTATTGTCAAATATTTCAAACCATAAAGAGAAGATTAAAGAATAATATAAACATTTCTCTATACTCATGGTTCTACTAGTACTGGTTATTATGCTAAATTGATTTCAGGTCTTCTAAGAATTAACAACATATGACAAAGATAGTTGAGGTCCCTCTCTTCTCCTACCTCATCTCATTTCCTTTTTTCTTACCTCAGTGGTAACTTCTACCATGAATTCAGAATTTATGGGTTTTGTGCACACTTTGCTAAATATTTCTTACTCATATTGTCTGTTATTTCACATTAAAACAAGATACCACAACATGCACATTAGAATAGCTAAAATTCAAAACACTAGCAACACCAAATGTTGGTGACGATGTGGAGTAATGTGTACTCTTATACATTGCTGGTGGAAATGTAAAATGGAGCAGACAGCATGGAAGTTTCTTACAAAGTTAAACGTAGTCTTATCATGTGATCCAGCAATTGTGTTCCTAAGTATTTACCTAGGTGATTTGAAAATTTATGTCCACACGCAAACCTGCACATGTTTGTGTATTATAGCTTTATTCACCCAAACTGGAAGCAGCCAAAATGTCTCTATTGCTAAACAATCTGTGGTACATCCACACAATGAATATTATTCAACAATGAAAAGAAATGAACTATCAAAATACAAAAAGACACAGAGGGACCTTAAATGTATACTGCTAAGTAAAGAAGCCAGTCTGAAAAGAGTACATACTGTTTGATTCCAATTATATGAAATTTAAAAAGGTAAAACTTTTGATGAATGTTTGCCAAAGGTTTGAATGAAGATGGGGTGGAATAAATAGGTGAAGTGTAGGGGACTTTCAGGGTGATGGAACTTTTTTGCGAAAGAAATACCGTGGTGAATACAAGACATTAATTTGCATAGAACTTTACAGACACAAAAGTGAAACTTAATGTATGCAAACTAAAAAATCATTTAAGAAGTCTGGGGATACCTGAAAGGAATCCAAGCCTCTGATAATAGACTAAAAATGCATTACAGATGCATATCGCTACCTCACCAAAAAGGGTGGGCAAAGGCCAACCTAAGTAATTTTGCAAACGAGTGGAGTCTGTGATAGCAAAGGCAAATGTGTGCAAGAACTGCACTCTAGCTAATAAAGTTGTTTCCCAAAGTGATATAGGTTAACAAGTCTGATGCTTGAGTTAAACAAAGGGTGACAGATAGTGAGATCCAGGTGTGTTGTAAATGGGAGAGTAAGTCCCTTTGTGGAGTCTTTAAGGATTATTTTAATACAGCCACAGAAATTACATTAGGAAAGGCATGTGGAATTAAAGAATCTGTTATATTTACGGATCCCAGATGAGGGAGGTACACCATGCCACTCAGAGAGCCATGTAGGAGGAGCACCCAGAGAGTAGGTACCAACAAGCAGGTAGGAAGTTAAGAGAGAGTGAGGACCAGTGGTTAAGTGCCTTTTTTGGAGGAGGTCAGTGTGGAATACACAAGCAAAAGGCATGAGAGGATTTCATCTGTGTGTTTGAATGTCACAAAGTCACAACCAGGGGGAAGCAAAAGAACTTGTGACAGGAAAGCACCTTATCACCCTGGTGTACGTGGTCACCTGAGTGGGGTAATCATCCTATTTGTAGGGATGTTAAGGCATCAGGAAAACACAAAGTTTAAAAACCATTTACAATGCACAAGGGGAGTGACAGGAGCCAGTTTTGTCACTTTTGAAATGGTTACAGATAAGCAGGGGAGGATGCTTGTATGACCCATATAGTAATGCATTAATGTTGGAGGCATCGGTATGAATTCAAGTTTAGCTTAATTAAGATACATATGGTTAAATGGAGAATTAGTTAGAGGTATGTGTATATTCAAGGGTTGTGTGTGTATATACACATATATGCATTCAGGGTATCGTACACACATATATTTCATTGCTTTTTAGCTAAGAGGGCCTAGAAACAATGACACCTCAGTGGCCAAAAGCACATCTGGTATCCTGATCTTGGTTCCTAATAATATTTACCCACTGAAGGAACTAAGTGGCTGATTCCAGGGCTTTGACAGTAAATGTACAAGATGAAACTCACATACTTAAATTTTCTTTTTTCTTAAAGAAGATATGTTTTTTAAAAAATATTTTTTAAATAAAAATATCTTTCTTAAATAAGTAGTTAAACTTATTCTTATGTGTCAATTCTGTTCTCAGAGTTTCATGTATCTTATTTTAGGTCAGTATTTTATTTTTTCTTGAATAACTTTTACTCTGTTTCTATGGGTGGTCAGATCTCCTGTCATTCTGTGTGTCTATAGCTGAAAACGTTTTTATTGTGCTCACTCTTGAAAAATATTATGTTGGATATAAAATTATATGTTAGAGTTATTTTTTCTCCCAGCAGTGTGAAGATATTACCACTTTCTTTTGGCATCTGTTTTTGCAAATGAAGCTCCACTGTCAGTCGCTCTCTCCTTTATTGTTAAAATGTCTTTTGCTATTAGTTTTAGAACTTATTTTATACTTAATGTACAGCATTTTTACTGTCATGTATTTAAGTAGAGGTTTATTTATTTTTGTCTTTATTATTAAAAATGCATATTTCACTAGAGCTCACTGTTAGGGTCCGTGATCAAAGGAACGAGACTGACACAAAGCGAACGTCAAGCAGAGCTTTATTTTGTGCCAAACATGGAGAATCACACAGGCCCGTCAGGGTCATCTCTGCAGAGAGCGACCCTGCCTAGTCTTACAGATTATGTAGGGCAAAATTGCAAACCAGCTGTGAGCTTGTCCTTATTGATCAGAAGCAGTGGGGTGGGGGGAGGTTACATATGTGTTCTTTACTGATTGGACGTCTCCATCTGACCTGACTTCAGAAGCAGTGGGGTTAAGGGAGGTTGCATATGTGTTCTTTACTGATTGGACATCTCCACCTGGCCTGACTCGATCTTGTTCTTCTGGGGGACTGTCATCAGAAACCAGCAGACCACATTCCACTGGTGTCCTGGACTTATCTTTCTAAGTAAGTTCCTTCAGGCTGACTTTGTTCCTTTAAGGCAAGGTCAAGTTGTGTTCACCACAAAATGGCTGCTTAGACAAGATGGAATCACTTAGGCTAAGCAGGTCCTAACACTCACATATTGTCCCCTCCCAACATTGTTTATTCAAGTACAATTTCTCTTCTATTTTCCTTTCATATCTTTCTGTCTCTCTCCCTCCCTCATTTTTAACTCATTATATGAATGTTTGAGATTTTCAGTGTACATGAATGACTCAACAATTTTATACATTACACAGTGCTAATCAAAATAAGTATACTTCTAATCCCCTTCCCCTTTTCACCCATTCTCTCACCCACCTCCTCTCTGGTAACCACCTGTTTATTCTCTATAGTTAAAAGTCTGTTTTTTGTTTTTGTCTCTTTTTAATTTGTTCTTTTGTTTTATTTCTTAAATGCCACATATGAGTAAAATCGTATGATATTTGTCTTACTCTAACTTACTCCACTTAGTATTATACTCTCTAAATTCATCCACGTTGTTGTAAATGCCAAAATTTCATTCCTTTTCATGCCTAAATTGTGTATTTATACACACAATAACTGATGTGGTTTTGGAATATAGGTGAGGTTCAGTGGGGTGAAGTCTGGAGCTGATGACTAAGAAATAATTCTTGAGATGTCTTTGGTGTAAAATGGTGATTTATTAAAGCACTGAGACAGGAATCACGGGCAGAAAGAGCTGCTGCACCCAGGTTGTGAGGGATTGGTGATTTTATACTACAGGGTTGGGGGAGGTAAGGAAAAAGGGAGGTTTTGAGAAAGATCATTCATATGTTAAAAAAGACTGACAAAATACTGGAGACATTGCCTTTGTCAGGTTAAGGTTGTTTACCCCTCTAGTAAGGCATTAACAATAAGGTAGTTGGGGGAGGAATGTTACACTCTGTCTACTTCAAGTCTCTGTTCTGAGCTGCAGGTTGTAAGGACACTTAATTGTATTTACATTTCCCTCTGGAAGCTATTACTAAGGCTTTTGTAAACCGAGGGAGATTCATGATCTTTATAAATTAACTATTCGTTTTTCCTTTAGGGCAGCTAGGAGTGCCTGAGGAATGCCACATATATCCCATGGGGGAGAGGGGTGTTGTAGGGTGTCAGCTTCTGCTTTGTCCTCAGCTTGCCTTCTGTTCCCTCATCACAACCACCTCTTCTTCTTCTGTTTTTTTTTTTTTTTTAAGATTTTATTTATTTATTTGATAGAGAGAGATCACAAGTAGGCAGAGAGGCAGGCAGAGGGGGGAGGGAAGCAGGCTCCCGGCTGAGCAGAGAGCCCAATGCTGGGCTAGATCCCAGGACCCTGAGATCATGACCCAAGCCAAAGACAGAGAGAGACCCAACCCCCTGAGCCATCCAGGCATACCACCACCTCTTCTTTACCCATTTATTGATAGACAGTTGAGCTGCTTCCATAATTTGGCTATTGTAAATAATGCTACAATAAATATAAGAGTGAATATATCTTTTCAAATCAGTGTTTTAAAAACAAATTAGTGTTTTCATGTTCTTTAGATAAATAGTAGTGGAATTACTGAGTTATATGGTGGTTCTATTTTTAATTTTTTGAGGAACCTCCATACTGTTTTCCACAATGGCTGTACCAGTTCATACTCCTACCAACAATTCCCAAGGCTTTCGTTTTTTTCTCATCCTCACTAACATTTGTTGTTTCTTGTGTTTTATATCTTAGCCATTTTTGTTAGGTGTAAGGTGATATCTCATTGTAATTTTTATTTGCATGTCCCTGATAATGAGTGATATTGAGCATCTTATCATGTGGCTGTTGCCATCTGTATGTCTTCTTTGGAGAAATATCTGTCCATGTCTTCTGCACATTTTAATTGGATTATTTTGGGGGGGTTGGTGGGGTTGGTGTTGAGTTGTATAAGTTTTTTTTTTTTTTAAAGATTTTTTATTTATTTATTAGAGAGAGAGAGACTGAGAATGAGAGGGGAGAAGGTCAGAGGGAGAAGCAGACTTCCCGCAGAGCGGGGAGTCCGACATGGGACTCGATCCCGGGACTCCGGGATCATGACCTGAGCTGAAGGCAGTCGCCCAACCAACTGAGCCACCCAGGCGCCCCTATAAGTTTTTTTTTTATATATTTTGAATACTAACCCTTTATTGATATGTTATTTGCAAGTATCTTTTCCCACTCAGTATGTTGTCTTTTAGTTTTGTTGATTATTTCCTTTGCTGTGCAGAACTTTTTATTTTGATGAGGTCCCAATAGTTTATTTTTGCTTTTGTTTCCCTTGCCTCAAGAGTTATATCTAGAAAAATGTTGCTATGGATGATGTCAGATAAATTACTGCCTGGGCTCTCTTCTAGGATTTTTATGGCTTCAGGTTGCACATTTAGGCCCTTAATCCATTTTGAGCTTATTTTTCTGTATGGTGTAAGAAAGCAGTCCGTTTCCAATCTTTTGGATGTAGCTGTCCAGTTTTCCAAACATGATTGTTGAAATAACTATCTTTTTCTCATTGCATATTCTTGTCTTCTTTGTCAAAGATTAATTGATTATATAATCATTGGTTGATTTCAGGGCTTTCTATTTCATTCCATTGATCTATGTGTCCATTTTTGTGTCAGTACCATACTACTTTGATTACTATATTTTTAATTTTTTTTGTTGTTGTTTATTTGAGAAAGAGAGATACAGAAAGTCTCTGGGTGGATCAATTAGTCAGGCATCTGCCTTCAGCTCAGGTCATGATGCCAGGCATTAAGCCCCATCAGACTCCCTGCTCAGTGGGAAGTCTGCTTTTCCTTCTCCCTCTGCCTCTCCCCTCCACTTGTACTTTCTCTCTCTCAAATAAATAAATAAAATCTTAAACACACACACACACACAAAGTAAAATATTACCTTGCATCCATTAGGATGGCTAATATTAAAAATAATAATAACATATTGGTGAGGTTGTAGAGAAATTGTAACTCTTGTGCACTGTTGGGAATGTAAAATAGTACAATAACTAAGGAAAACAAGATAGCAGTTCCTCATAAAATTAAAAATAGAATTATCAAAGATCCAACTATTCTACTTCTGGTATATATCCAAAAGAAGTAAAATCAGAATCTTAAAAAATATTTGCATGCTCACATTTACAGCAGCATTATTCACAATAGCCAAAAGTTGGAAGCAACCCAAGGATCCATTGATAGATGAATAGGCAAGTAAAATGTGTATATACCTACAATGGAATATTATTTAGACTTAAAAAGTAATGAAATTCTGACTCGCATTTACCATGGATGGATCTTGAAGACACTGTTAAGTGAAATAGCTCAGTCATAAAAAGACAAGGCCCCTGTGTGGCGCAGTTGGTTGAGCGACTGCCTTCAGCTCAGGTCATGATCCCGGAGTCCCGGGATTGAGTCCCACATCGGGCTCCCAGCTCCATGGGGAGTCCGCTTCTCACTCTGACCTTCTCCCTTCTCATGCTCTCTCTCACTCTCTCTCTTTCCTAATAAATAAATAAATAAGATCTTTAAAAAAAAAAGACAAATACTGTATAAGTTCACTTACTTGAGGTATGTAGATTAGCCAAATTCATAAAAACAGGAAGTAGAATGATGGTTGCCAGGGACTAGGGGAAGGGGAAAGACAGAGTTGTTTTTTTAATGCTGTGAAACTGTTATTTATATTAATAATAATATATTTGTTCTTCTTCTCGTTCCTAGCACAGAGCTCCTAAAACTCTTGTCCTTTCCTAAGGGATAAAAGCAATGGTCCATCTTTTTATGATAATACCTTGTCTTTTGTCCTCCTTTCCTAAAAGGGCTGCAAAGTGAGGAAGATGAAAGGAATGTCTCTTGTTACTTGTAATAAGCCCCTTTCACCACTTCTGAATTTATGTTAGCAGGTGACTGATGGAGAGCCCTCAGGGGTGAGGGTCTATTTCCCAGGGGAATTAACCATGTGATTTTATCCTAACTTTTATCCTCAGCCTTGATGTCCAGGCAAAGAAAAGGGTCTGGAGATTGAGTTCAATTGACAGTAACAAATGACTTAATCAGCCATGCCCTGTTATGAAGACTCCTTAAAAATTTCTAAAGGAAGGGATTTGGACTGCTTCTAGGTTGGTGAACATATGGAGGTTCTGGTAGAGTGGTGTGCCCAGAAAGGGCATGGAGTCTCTTCATTCCTTCCCACATACCTTTCCCTATGTATCTCTTCCATCTGGATTTTCCTGAATTGTAGCCTTTACAGTAACTGGTAATCTAATAGTAAACTGTTTTCTGGGTTTTGTGAGCTGCTTTGGTAAATTAGTGAAACTGAGAGAAGAGGATTGTGGTAATCTTTGATTTATACCAATTAGTCAGAAGTACTGGTGACCACCTGGACTTATGATTGACATCGGAAGTGGTGGGTTGGGGCAAGAGGGCAGTCTTCAAAGACTGAGCCCTTAACCTGTGGAATCTGACACTAACTCCGGGTAGTGTCAGAATTGAATTGAATTGTAGAACACCCATTTGGTGTCTGCAGAGAATTGGAGAATTGCTTAGTGTGTGAAAAACCCACATATCTAGTGAAGTCAGGTGTTCTGAGAATGTTGAGAGGGGAACTTTTTATTTTACAAATGGGTACAGTTTCAATTTTGCGAAATGAAATGTTTTGGAGATTGGTTGCACAATAATGTGAATGTACTTAACACAAAACTGTACACTTAAAAAAGGCTTATATGGTAATTTTTATGTAATATGTATTTTACCACAATTTTAAAAAAATGCTATGACACTGAGTAAAACGATAAAGCAATAACAAAGTAAATAATGACATATTTTTCTTTGTGACCTTGAAATCAAAAAGTTTAAAACTAAATTGGTACAAATTGTCACATTGACAATTATAATAGGGGATTTTTCCTTAAAAGGCTTTAATAGTTATAAAACTTTGGCTTAAATATCCATTTTTGTTAAAAAACTCAGTCAATAGAAGTTAATGCGTTTATGCTATTTTATTCTAAAAGTTAGTTTTCTTTAAATACCTAACTTCTGTAATACAATTTTTTTGAAGTGGCAGTCCTCTTACATAAATGAAAATATGATTTACTGAAATACTGTTTTTCAGGTTTTAAGTGAAACAAGTATTTGAAACATCTCATTTAAGTTAAATTACTGATTTCTGTTGCTTTCAATAGTAAGCATCACTAAGCTCACCATTTTGTCTAAAACAATGAGAATACTAATGGACTTATATTCCCAACACTCTAGTATAGCATATTCCCATAAAACTAGCTGGAATTTAAAACTAAGATGATTCAGAAAAAAAAGGAGGGGGTACTATTAGTCATTCTGATTTTCATTCTTGGATATTTTTGCCTTTTGGAAATTATGATTATCCTATTGTTAAGTTACTTATGATCATAAAAATTCTAGTTTCATAAAACAGATAATTATATTTTATATACATAGTAAATGCAACATCATAAGCCTCCACAAATCTTCTTAATAGAAAATAAAAAAAAATCTTGTTCTTGTTGACATGTATATGTACTGTGCTATAAAAGAAAAAAAATGCATTGTTGAGTTTTTGTGGTCTATATGAGCTCATTAGATTTGGGCTATGATTTATAACTCACTATATAATATATGCTGAAATTAGTTTTCAAAACTCTACAGAGGGAGAATGTGTCTTGAGATGCAAAAGAACTTTTACCTTAGTTGTGCATTATTAAATTATTAAAACAAAATTTCTTTTCTATTTTAACTTATCCACATACTGGGGCATTGGTATAAAGTCAACCCTGCCATTATTAGAGGTACTGTGTGAAGGATTGCCTAATAGAGCAGGATACATCCCATTTGGAATCTTTGTTGGAGAAGTTAAGGGCTTTTCTTCCCAAAAAGGTTTTCTATAATCTTCAATCTTCTCATTGTTTTAATTTCTTCTATTTCTTTTTTTCTGGAGCAAACATTGTACATTTGTTCTCTCCATCACCTAGATGGTTTTCCTGAAGCTTCTGTTCTGTATTTTTTTTACTTCAAACATAACATGTATTTTATTATCACATGGATGATTTCCTTACCATAGTTTTTATTTCATTACTCTTGCATTTATTTTCTCTCTATAATATGATATTTATCATTGTAGATGAGAATACAATTTCACACACTCTTCTAAAGCAACATCAAAATGTTCTTCATGACTGAAGAAGTACAGAGTCAGGTATAACTGAAAACATCCTCACATAGGCAACTGGTGGATAAGAAGATAATTTTATTGAAATTCAAATGGAAAAGACATGCAAAGGATACACCATTTTAGAAATTTATGGTAGGAAAAAGATCAACTCACTGACAGCCAACACTAGCTAGAGAGTCTCTACCATTTACCTTTGTGTAAGGACGAGATTTGATGGTACAATCAATAATAGAATAGACGTAGCTTGAATAACTCATAATAATCTCATAGGAGTATAGATAATAGTACTTTATGTCGGTGGAATCAATTGTGGATACAGAGGGGCTCCAAGTTAATCATGAATGAATACAATGACTGTGTATAGTATAAGGCCATTCTATTGGGCCATTCCCTAGTTATTACCAGGTTTAGCAGAGTTCCTCCTGGGTCATTGATGAGCTCAGTTTATAACTCCCGGTCCCCTAATGATTTGCACCTCACCTGTTCTCTCTTTACCAAATGGTTCATATCCACTGAATTCCTCACTCTGCTGCTTCTTGTGCTTTCCTCTCAGTAGTTGAAGAATCTGGGCTGGGAACTTGTTAATTATACTCCCCTTAAAGCTACAAGTTTGTAGCTTTAAAGGGCCCTTTAGAGTCTCTGCCGTATTCTAGCTTTAGAAGTCTGCAATAAAGAAATGAGTATTACCATCCCTTTGTTTGAGTTTGGCTCAGGACAACAACTTTGTTCTCTCCAACTTTCCCTCTCTGCCAACATCCAACGTCTGCTCTTCCTTTATGAACTAGGCCTGTCTATAGAAAAAACAGTGGGTAGGAAAACTCCATAATACCAACTTATTAATCCATAACAAGAAATACAACTGTCAAGTGGACTAAAATTCTTGACTTGGAAGAACTGCTGCATGATAACTGAACTACAATAAGAAGGCCAGCTTATTATTTTACTCTGAGAAGAATTCCCAAAGCAAATAGGCAAATTCTCTAGGGAGCACATTCTCTCCTTGTGAACATATTATTTGGTAAGCCAAATTATAATACATTTTTGGTGATGATAGCCTCATAACAAGTGGTGCAATAGATGATTCAAATTTTAAGTGGCATCTCCTAAAAGTGATGTTTATATAAATCCAAACTATACTGAGGTTGTCTAGGCATTTTCCTTGAATCACAGCACTCACTCTCCTGGACAGTGCTTGGGTGGGCATCATCACCCTTTGCCTCTTTCAGTTTTCCCTGTTTATAACAAAATAAGATATTATGTATAGTTAGCATAGAGTTAGATAAAGATAAGACTAACACATCTCAAAAATGTATTACAGGGAAATAAAGGGGAAAAAGGAAATGTAAAGAATAGAGTGCTGATGTAAAAGTATCATGAATTGGTAGAAATTGGGTTCAGGTTAAGTATGCAAAATTTTGTTAAACTTAAAATAGAATGAGCAATTGGGTGTTATATGTAAGTAATGAGTCACTAAATTCTATTCCTGAAACCAATACTACACTAATATTAACTAACTTGAATTTAAATTAAAATAAATAAATATTAAAAAATTAAATCTAAAAGAAATGAGAATGAGCCAACTATTTTGTAGCTGTCCTCAGAAAACCATAAAGTTACTATGTTTGTTTGTTTTAATTTTTGAAGATGATAAAGTAGTTTAGAAGTTAAAAATCCAGGGCAGCTGGGTGGCTCAGCCAGTTAGGCATCTGCCTTCAGCTCAGGTCATGATGCCAGGGTCCTGGGATCAAGTCCCACATCAAGCTCCTTTCTCATCAGGGAGCTTGCTTTTCCTTCTCCCTCTGCCTGCCGGTCCTCCTTCTTGAGCTCTCTTGCTCTCTCTCTCTCTTAAATAAATCAATAAAACCTTAAATTTAAAAAACTTAAAAAGCCTTAGTTTTGGCAAGGGTAAATGATGTAGTATGAGGCACTTCTGTGTACCACATCCATTTCATATGCCAGAAGATATTGGAGAACTATGAGTGGGGATTCCGAAGCATTGGGTTCCTTTAGAGACTCGAGCCACTATGAATTTAATCAGATATCACAGCCAGGCTGTCAGTTTTCACACAGATGGAACTATTAATCCAATTACTTTGTTGTAAGGTCACAGAACATCAGAGATGGCAAACATGTAGGTTCATCAAAAGGGTAATAGGATAGAGAATTTTGAAAATTGTTGCCTCAGTAGGCAATCATAAATAACGCCCTAATTTCTGCGTCATACAAAGATATGTACATAATGACAGACTAACACCCAATGAAACAAATTGAAAGCTGCTTCTTTCAGAAAGGCTTGCTAATAAATATATATATATTCCTCATAAAAATGGAAAAAGGCAATGAACCTTCACTCCTTATTGACTATACCACTGAAATATCTAAGATGTTTTTGATGTCCCTTGTTATGCCAGGCTTAGAAAGTATACATAGTTAGCAAATAATCCTCAAGTAACTTAACTCAAATCTTGCCTTTTATTTGGTTACTTAGAGAATCTACAGATAATTCATTTAGAAAGCAAATTCTGATTCCATACTACAGAGGGGAGATCTGAGCTAAAGAGGTAGACAAAACCTACCAAAAGAGGTAGACAAAAGCCCCAGATGTCAGCAGGGAGGGGAAAGGGACCCAGGGAGGCAGCCTCCTCCCTACCCCCACCTTCCAGGGAAGAGCGCAAAGGAGCTGCTGTTGCCCCTTCACACACAGGCAGCTGTAGCAACCAGCGCCCTGGGTCCTGGCCTGAAGGCCTCCCTGCAGGAACTCTTAGGTCACGTAAGTTCCCCCTTGGCTCCAACACTTCTCATTCTGGGTCAAGCCCTAACTGTGTCATTCTCTCTCCCTACCTACGGTGGGAAGCTAAAACACAAGGAGGGCAAAGAGTCACCTTGAGCCTAGGTGGCTCAGTCGGATAAGGGTCCAACTCTTGGTTTCTGCTCAGGTCATGATTTCAGAGTCCTGAGATGGAGCTCCATGTCAGGCTCTGCATTCATCGAGGAGTCCCCCTCCACCCCTTACCCTCTTTCCCTCCCTCGGCTGCTCCTCCCAGCCCTGCTCAGAAACTCTCTCTCTCTAAACTAAATAAATAGATAAATAGATAGATAAATCTTTTAAAAAAAGTAGACAAAAATAAAAGTGCTTTACATATTTACTTCATATTTATTCTGAAATGTGTGAAAGTTTTTAGAAAAAAAGAGAGACATGCTGAATATTACTTTAGATGTATTGCGTTACATGCAAGATGAGTGCTTGTTGCAGAAAGTTCACATTAGACTTCACGTACATAGTTGGATCATTTAACTTCCAACAAGAAAGAAAGAATCTTTCAATATTGGGAGAAGATGGAGGAAGTATCTTTGGTGTGCTGTGGTGGTCGGCTAGTGCAATTTGATGTTTATATCATTATTCATCTCAGAGTTTCCTTTGAGGTACAAAGATGGGGATTTGGGGACCATTTAAGTTCTTATTTGCAGCTCTGATTTCCATTCCCTTAGCCAGGATGGTGAAATAGATGAGCTTAATCCTATAATCCAAACTTTAAATCTCACTGGGAGACAATACATTTCTCTCTCCCAGACACACTAGTTCTGTCGATTATTACCACTTGGAAGACAGCTGCTTGGAATATAGTCCCTTTTTATGTTTCATAATAACTGAAATGATTGAAGCCAACAAGGCTAATCTGATTTGTTAAAATAATTGAGGTCAATATGTTCAGACTAGAGAGTGGAAGACTTACTATTAAATATAAATGAAATTATAATCTCGATCTGAATGATAAGCACAGAAAAAGTCAGGAATAACTCAAGTAAAATTAAACCTAAATAATTATAAGAATTGAAAGATGAAATGCTTGGTTATAATGTCTACCTGACATTTCATGGTAGACTGAGCAAATGAAAAACATCATTACAACATTAAAATAACCTATCATATCCAAATTACTTATCACTGAACTTAATTAAAATCTTCTTAATACTTTAATTGCACATCATCAAAATAAACACGTTCCTTAGCAAAATGTCACCTGAATCTTTTTTTATATTGAGTTCACATTCAAGAAAACACTGAGTAAATGAAGTTAAAAACAATAGAAATATAATTCATTATTAAAGATATGTGCATCATTATAAAATAATCCCCAATGAAGGGCAGTGAAAGCAATTTCTCTTATTATAAACACACATATCATCAAATTTGTAAGAGCATGAGACTTCACTCATTTATTTTTCCATTCAACAATTGTATACTCTAATTTGCTCAGTATGGTGCCTGGCACAATGTGGTCTCATAATAATTTTGGTTTAATAAAGATAAATAAATATAAATGATATAATACTGTATCAAAACCATATACTTACACTTTTTAAAATATTTATTTTTTATTAGGATCATCTGCATAAATAAAATTTTAAAATATGATATAAATCAAGTTGGAAGGCCCAAGATTAAAAAACTTATTTGCTAATTTGATTCCAAAAAATTAAATTCCAAAACAACAAAATGAGATTATTGTCTCCTACATATTTTTAAGTGTACCAAATTAGTGTATGAAAGTTAAGAGCAGCACTACTAAACACTAAGTTGTCAATAACTGAAGGTCTCATGGGCTCATTTGTGGAAATGACAATCACATTATTGCTCCCTCTCGCAGAGCCTCCCCATTCTTTCTCATGTGATTCCAGCCTTCGTGGGAGAAGTCTGAGCTTCCTTTGAAGGAAGATTACACCTAAGAAATCACAATCTCAATCAAAATGATAAAGCAATTATATCTAATAATGCTAAGAAAATGTTATTTCAGCTGGATACTCTGTCAGCTAAAGATCTTAATTTGAAATTAGTTGAGACTGTGCAATTTTCCAATTACCTCATGATGACTGCAAGAAATTTGAAGGAAAAAAAATGTAGACTAACTTAGTACTCTGACTTGGACAGAGTCAATATTTTCCTTACCTCTAATTTGCTGCAGATTCTGGTCCAAAAATGAAACTATAGTGCAAATACTGTGGATGTATGAATTTCCTATTTCCCAACAAAACCAACAGAAGGGGAAAATGTTCTTTGGGAAACTGATATGAATAAAATCATGTAAGTTTACACTTTCTGGTGTAAGAAAGAAATAGGAAAGGTAGTATGAAAGGTGTGTTGAACATCTAAGTTACTGGTAGCTTTTAATTCGAACATTTCAGTTTCACTCATTCAAAAAGAACTGACCCTTTGAAAGGAAAAAAATGTATTTTTTATGTTTTTTGTTTCATTCCTTTTTATTGAGGTATAATTGACATAAAAATCAACTGTATATATTTCAAATATACTATTTGATACATTTTTGTGTATGTACACATATGAAAACATCACAGATGTCAAGATAGTGAATATATCTTTTATGTTCTCTATGTCTGCTCAGTCTACCATGAAATGTCATGTAAACATTATAACCCAAAACTTTCTTAAGCACTTTACAACTTCTCTCTGCCCACTCTATTCCCATCCCTATATAATTACCAATGGATTTCTGTCCATATAGATTAGTTGTGTTACTATAATTTTATGTACATGTAGTCATAGAGAAGGTAATCTTTTTTTTTTTTGTCTGAGTTCTTCAGTTAGAATAATTTTTTTAAGTTAATGTTCAGAAGTATCCTATTGCATAGATATACCACAATTTGTTCATCCATTTACTTATTGGTAGACTTTTTAGTTGTTTTGACTTTTGGAGTATAACAAACAAGGGTGCTATAGAAATCTGTGTATAAGTCTTTGTCTTGACATATACTTTCTCCTCAACAAATTCTTAGGAGTGGGATAGCTGGATTATATTGTGGCTAACTTTGTAATAAAAGGTTATAGAAAGCTTTCCAAAGTAGTCGAATCATTTTGCATTCCTATTCGAAGTGCACGAGAAGTCTACAGCTATACCAACCTGAAAATGCCTGATTTCATCTGAAGTGCATGAAAGGTTTGGTTTCTCCCTTTCTTTGCCAAAATTTGGTATTGTCAGGCTTCTAATTTTAGCCATTCTAATAAGTGTGTAGTAGTATATCATTGTAGTCTTAATTTACATTTCTTTAATGACTAATGATGTTGAGGAGCATCTTTTTCTTTTTTCTTTATTTGTAATGATTTTGTTTGGTTTTATAATAAGGGCAGTTTTACCTTCATAGAATAAATTAAGATATACCCTTTCAAATTTTTTTTTTTATTTTCACAGAGGGTTTATTTGAATTAATAATATCTCTCCGTAAAAGTGTTGTAGAATTCGGGGCCCCTGGGTGGCGCAGTTGGTTGAGCGACTGCCTTCGGCTCAGGTCATGATCCCGGAGTCCCGAGATCGAGTCCCACATCGGGCTCCCAGCTCCATGGGGAGTCCGCTTCTCACTCTGACCTGCTCTCTCTCACTCTCTCTCTTTCCTAATAAATAAATAAATAAAATCTTAAAAAAAAAAAAAGTGTTGTAGAATTCACTACAGTACTCATTTGTTTGGAGTATTCTTTTGGAGAATGTTTTTAAAGATAAATTAAATAGCTTTGATATGCACAGGGCTATCCAGATTACCTATTTCTTCTTAAAGTGTGCTTTGGTAGATAATTTATGTCTTTCAAGGAATGCCCATTGTATCTAGTTTGTCAATTTATTGGCTTATAATACTTCATAATATAGTTGTATTATTCTCTTAATATCTGTAAAATCTATAATGCCTGTAAAATGCCACCTCTTTCATTCCTGATATTGGGATATTTATTGTCTTCCCTTTTATTTTCTGTGATCAGTCTGACTAAAGGTTTACCATTTTTTTCCCAGAGAACCAGTTTTTGAATTCATTGATTTTTCTTTATGCTTTTTATTTATTTTTATCATTCTTTTCTTTCTTCTCTTTACTCTGGGTTTACTTAATTTATTCTTTTCTGGTTTCTTATGGTATAGAGGAAGTTGTTGGTTTGAGTCCATTCTTCTTTTCTAAAATGGGCATTTGGTATTAAAAATTTCCATTTAGTACTGCTTTAGCAGGATTTTACAATTTTATTTTAAAGCTTTTATTTATTTATTTGACAGAGAGAAAGAGAGAGAGAGAGATCACAAGTAGGCAGGGGCAGGCAGAGAGAGAGGGGGAAGCAGGCTCCCTGCTGAGCAGAGAGCCCAATGGGGGGCTCGATCCCAGGATCTTGAGATTATGACCTGAGCCACAGGCAGAGGCCTTAACCCACTGAGCCACCCAGGCACACCTTAATTTCACTTTTTATAGCTTCTTTGATCCATGGGTTATTAAGAAGTTTATTATTTAGTTTCCAAATGTTTGGCAGTTTTTGGCAGGTCTTTCTGTGTTTGAGTTTAAATTTAATTCAACATTAACAGAGAATATAATTTGTATGACTTGACTCCTTTTAATTTATTGAACTTTGTTTTATGATCTTGATAAATGTTCCACGTGCACTTCAAAAGAGCTTGTATTCTGCATGGTTTGGGTTGAGAAGTCTATAAATGTCAATCAGATGAAGTTGAATGATAGTATCTTTATATCTTTACTGATTTTCTATCTCTCAGTCTTTGAGTCATCTCTTATCTCAGTTACTGAGATTGGCATCGAAGTCTTCAACTATAATTGTGAATTTGTCTGGTTCCCTTTACAGTTCTATCAGTTAGTTATTGCTTTGTGTGTTTCAAAGTTCTGTTATTAGCGGAATAAACATTTAAAATTCCTATGTTCGCTTGATATATTAACCCCTTCAACATTATCAAATGCCTTCTTTACCCATAGTGATATTCCTTGTTTTGAGAATTACCTGTCCAAGATTAATGTAGCCACTAAATCTTTCCTCCTTCTTTTCCACTTCTTTCTTCCTTTTCAAACAACATCCATTTGTTATCTCACAGTTGTGCAAGTTGAGAATCATTGTAACTAGGTTCTCTGCTTAGGATTAAAGAGGCTGAAATCAAGATGTTGGTTGGACTGGAATGTCATCTCAAGGCTCATGAAAAAAAATATCTTTTCTAAGCTCATTCAGGTGATTAGAAGAATCCATTTCCTTGTGGTTTTAGGATGAAATTTCCTGTCCTTCCTAGCTTTTGGCTGCTGATTCTTCTCAATTACTCCAGTTTTTATGCTTGGCTCCTTCCATCAATAAGCCAGGAACAGTGCATATAGTTCTAATGGTTCAAATCTCTATAACTTTGCTTTCTGTAATCAGTCAGAAAAAACTCTGCTTTTAAAGGCTCATTTGATTAGATTAATATCCCCTACAATCTTCTTTTGATTAACTTAAAATCAACTAGTGGGGACCTAAATTAAATATTTGATATCTTTTTGCCATGAAATATAATGGACCTAGGGCATAGTATCTCATCATATTCATAGTCCCAGGGATTAGGGCAGGAAATTGGGGCTGGGGATGTAGAAAGTTTAGGAGTCTGCCTATCATTACTCTCCTAGACTCCCACCTGTTCTTTTCTTCTAGACATCTCCTGTGTATGCTGCACTAGTGTTCAAAATGGATATCCTTTCAATGTCTTCTGGCTCTGCTATTATCTTTTGCCTAGTCATATGGGTTAAAAGTTTAGTCATTTTTACCTCTTTCTTCTATGACTTTTGCTCATCTAATTAACTATCACATTTAATCTACACTGCCCCTGAAATGATGGGTACATCCATCAAATCCTCTCTATTGTTACTATCACTAGTTCTGGCCTTTCTTCTCTTTTATTTGGGCTTTTCAATAGCCTCTAAACCAGTACAGAGATGTCAACCTCTCCCATCTTGTCTTGCACTTATATGCACTTTATAACTTCCAATTACCTTTACATATATTATTAAGGCTTGTGACAATTCTGTGGACTAAGCATTATGACTTCAATGTGCAGATGAGTTCACTGTGAGAAAGTTAAACTTTAAGTCAGTGTCCCATGGCTAGTAATTTATTTGTCACCAATACATGCTTCATCCATATCTTTTTCTCTTGAGAAACAGAGCTTTCTTTATTTAATATTTGCACAAAATTTATTTTTCCATTCTTTTAAATTTAACCTATTTGTATCTTTATATTGAACATGTATTTCTTATGGGCAAGTTAGTGTTCCTTGCATTTTAATCCAATATGACATTCTCTGATATTTAATTGGAATGTTTAAATCACTTGTATGTGGCTAAAGTCATGATTAGGTTAAAATCTATCTAAATATTTTTTCCGTGTATTTAATCTGTGTTATAATTTTTTCTTATTCTACCTTGTTTCAGAATGAGTATTTTTTTATGATTCCATTTTATCTCCTTTTCAGTTGATTAGCTCTAGTTTGCTTTATTCTAGTGGTTATTTTAGAGTTTACAGTACCTTCTATATCTTTACCTTATCACAGGCTATTATATATAGCATTATACCATTTCATGTATTGTATAGTATAAGAAACTTAAAATAATATTCTTGTTTTCTCCCCTTCTCATTCTCATGCTATTATTGACATCACTTTGGTCATATATATGTTATAATAGTACAACACCTTTTTAAAATTTTTGTATGAATCAATTACCTAAAAGAGATATTCAATAATAATAAGACAATCTTATGTATTCTTCTTCATTCTTTTGATTATAATTCCATCTGGCATCATTTCCTTTGGTCTGAAAGAATTCATTTATCTTTCTTGTAGTTCAGGTCTGCTAATGATGAGTATTGCAGTTTTGGTATGTTTGAAAAATTCTATATTTTGTTTTCATATTAAAAAAATATTCCTCCCTAGAACAGGTTTCTGGCTGTCCACTCCTCTGCTCCTATTTAGCTACTGCAGAGGGTGTGAGAAGGAATAGAATTGGCTTGTGGCCATTGTACTGAATAGTGGGTGGATGAAGTGTCTCTGAGACTATCAGGGGCCTGCATTGGCCCCACTAGTATCAAGTATAGTATCAGTACTGTGCCAAAGGCAGTGTATCATTAAATAGCAATAGGAAAAGACCATGACGGGACTAGAGAGAAACAAGGAAAGAAAGAAAAGTTTATTTTCTGACTTTGGAAAAAGACCCCTCATTTTCATTTTGCACTGGGTGTGGAAAATTATGTAGTTGGCCCTGTTTTTAGGATTGATGCAATATGGAGAGGATTTGGATAAGGGTACAGAATAAATTCATAGTTGAATGGAGGGACAAAAGTTCCAAATACCAAGGGCTATAGAATAAAATAGAAGCGGTTACTGTAAGATCAAGGAGGTTGATGTATAACAGTTATATATTTTTATAGATTTTTTCATTTATTTTAGAGAGAAAGGGAGAGGATGTGCACATACTCATGAGTGAGTGGGGGGAGGAGCAGAGGGAGAGAATCTTCAAGCAGACACTCCACTAAATGAGGAGCTGGACTCCCCCACCCGATTTCAGGACCCATGAAATCATCACCTGAGCTGAAACCAAGAGTCACATACTCAACCCACTGAGCCGCCCGGGTGCCGCTTATAGTTATATTTTTTAATGAAATACCGTATAATGTGCCACATAAACACTATCAAAATCTCCTGTAAATTTTGTATTTCTTACAATCTAGTTATAGGAATGCATTATGTTTATGAAAACAAAACAAAAAAAATCATAGATAACCTAAAAACAAGTAATATAAATCTCAAGTAAAGTACATACAATAATAAACTATTAGAAAACGATTTTTTCCTCTATATCCCCCTAATACTCATTTAATAGCAATTTAAATATTATTTGTAAAGTATAGCCTGAGTATTTTCTTTTCCTGAAACCATGTCATCATTCAGGAGTGATAGTATAGGGAGCTGAACTAAGGATATCACAGTAGGGATTAAGAAAAGAAGGCAGGATAAGTAAGAAATACAATCAAGAAAACGTGATGCATGAATGTGTGTAAGAATCAGAGAAGATAAATGAGAAAGGGATTCTTCAAATTTTGTACCTAGATAATTACAAAGATAATGCTATTAACAGAAACAAGCAGTTGGAAATGTTAGTCTATCTTAATTACAAGAATTTAATAGTTGAAAATATACACAGTAAAAAAAATTAATGAGAAAAATAATGACAAATTACATAAATTGTATATACAATAAATAAATAATCCAGGACAGGGATAGGTAGAAGTGTAGCATTACTTAAGTACAATAATCAGATAAGGTCATGTAAGATCTCTCCAAGAAGGAGATTTTTGTACTGACAATTAAATTATGAGAAGGAATGAACCACATGAAGTGAATAAAAAAGAGCTTTCTGTCAGTAGTATAGCAGGAACAATATGCTCAGGTTGGGAAAGATGCTATAATAGTCAAAGAATAAAATGCACATGAGTTAGGCTGGAGGATGTGGAGCAGAGAGAAGAGTTGTAAATGGTCAGGGCAAGACCATACAAGACTTGGAGATCATGTGGGGAGACCAGATGCTATTTTTGTTAAAATGAGTAACCATTTTGAGCTTATGGTTTGTATCTGGGGAGTAATATAATCTTATTTTGTATTTAGAAAAAAAAAACAATTTATTTAATTTTAGAAAATATCTCTCTCTTCCATGTAAGCCATGGGTCATAGTAGCACAAAAATGGAAGCAATAAAGACCAATTCAGAAGATTCTGTAACTGTCCAGGAGAGAACTGATGAGGCGTGGGGCCATAGGGTGCTCAATATCAGTAATCATCAAGGAAATATAAATCAAAACTCCAAAGAGATATCACCTGTACAAATGACTATTATCAAGCAGCCAAGAGACAGTAAGTTTTAGCAATGGTGGGGAGAAGAAAATCTGTGTATTGCTGATGGGAATATAATTGGTAAAGCCACTATGGAAACATATGTAGGACCCTCAAAAGATTAAAAATAGAACTGCTGTATGATCCAGGAATCCCACTTTTGGGCATATATTCAAAGGAAATGAAATCATATCTTTTTTTTTTAAAGATTTTATTTATTTATTTCAGAGAGAGACATACAGCAAGAGAGGGAACACAAGCAGGGGGAGTGGGAGAGGGAGAAGCAGGCTTCCCACCAAGCAGGGAGCCTGATGTGGGACTTGATCCCAGGACCCCGGGATCATGACCAGAGCTGAAGGCACACGCTTAATGACTGAGCCACCCAGGTGCCCGTGAAATCATATTTTGAAGAGGTATCTCTACACCCTCATGTTCACTGCAGCATTATTCACAGTAGCCAGACATGAAAACAATTAAAATGTCCATCAACAGATGAATGGATAAAGAAAATGTTCTATATCTATATATCTATATCAATATATCTCCAGCGGAATATTATTCATTTAAATCCTTCCATTTGAGACAACATGAATAGATTTTGAGACCATTCTGCTAAGTGAAATCAGTCTAACATAAAGAGATAAATACTGCATGATCTCACACGTGGAACCTAAAAAAGCCGAAATTATAGAAACAGAGAGTAGAATGAGGGGTGGCCAGATACAGATATGGAGAAAGTAAAAAGATGTTGGTCAAGTGTACAAACTTCCAGTTATAAGATGAGTGAATTCTGAGGCTGTAACGTACAACATATTGACTGTAGTTAATAATACTGTATTGTATACTTGAAATTTGTTAAGAGAATAGGTCTTGAATATTTTTGCCTCACAAAAAGATGGATTTATGTGATGTCATGAATGTGTTAACTAACATTACCAAATGTGGTAATCATTTAGTAATATATCAAGTCACCGTGTAGTTCACCTTAAACTTAGACACTGTTACATGTCCATTTTATTTAAATAAATCTGGAAAACATAAAAATAAAAACAGAGCTTCGTTTAGGGATTTCATTCTGTTTTCTGAAATGGCTAATTTCCACTCTCAGGAAAGCCCTTGGCTCTGCAGTTGGTATTCACCTTTAGTTTCTCACAATCCTTGATCTTGGCTGGAATATTTGGAAACTGTCAGTTTTCTGCCAACCCACACAGAACCAGCTGCTTCGTAAACCCAACCCATATAAATGGAACTCTCAGGCAACTTTTCTAATTCTGGAAGAATTCCCCATAGGATAAACATTCCTATATATAAACAGCTGAGGAAAATTATACCAGATAAATAATCATTAATCTTTTATTCTTAAATATCAATGGGCAAGGTTACCCAGGCATCCGTGGATACACAGCATAAGAAAGAAAGATTAGGATTAAATGTACATGAATGAGTTCATAAAACTGGTCTCAATGAAATCAAAGTAATTTAAGATACAAAGAAGAAACTTTAAAACATTGGTACTTTAATATTTGAGGAAAAACATTACATCCACAGAATGGTGTAGAATGATCTAACTTCATTCAGTAATGCAAATATTGTTATTAGACTGCTTTAAATAAGTGTTAGATATATAATATAATTAGTTAAACAATAAAACACCCTGGTGTTAAGAATCAAGAGACCCTGATTGGTTGATCCTTAATCCTTTCTGAACAATATAAACACCTAGAAGAGCTTATAGACAATCCCCAAACCTGGCCACCGGCCTTCCTTCTCTACCCCAGAAACTGAGATTTAATTGGTCCAGCAGGATTCTTGAAAATCAGCCATTTTTTAGAGTTCTCCAGAGTATTCTATTAGGCAGTCAGGTTTGAGAACTATTGTGTTAAGACAGACATTTCTCCTCAACCCTAAATTTTGTTATTTTCGCACAATATTTTAAACTTTCTGATATGATATTTGATATCAAGTTGGAGATAATTTTCACAAAAGTTCTTCACACTCTGCCACCGCACTATGTTCCTTATATGAATCCTGTTCCAAGGATACATAAAATAGATTAAAAAGAAATAAAGGGGTTTTGTATTGTTGACACTCCCTAATTTCCGTAGGGATTTACAAATTCTAAAGTGTATCATTCATAATTTATTATAATGTATTATATTAAGAATGTCTTCAACTTGCAATATTAGTCATTTGTGATTCTGTTAGACTTCATTTATTTTATGAATGGTTAGCTATTTCTTTCCATGATTCAGACATGACTCCAAACCATACTTGAGGGGAAGAAAATGCAAAGCTGCTGTGTTTTATGGTGGTACCAAAGCCATTCAACAGAATGATTGCCTTTTCCTATTATATATTATTATATCCTACATAATATATGAATTTTCTGCTGTTGGATAGTGAAAACATCTCTCTTCTGTGGTGTGTTCCTACATATTGTATATCCCAATATTAATAAATCTATGTTCTCAACATTCCTATGTGAATTGATTTAGTTTTATGTAGCAGGAAAGCCTTGAAAATTCAGGTAGTATGTATAATTAAAAATGTAATTGAAATAACAAATCCATAAGTGCTCTTAAGATTTTAAGAACATATTTACAGGGTACAGAGCTACCAAATTAGAATAAGTAATTTTTCTTCTTTTTTTCTTGGGGTTGCTGTTTGTAGAAGTAAGATTTTTATGTCCATGTTCAAACCTATTAGTGCTCATAAAACTGCAAAAGCTCATGGGGCACCTGGGTGGCTCAGTGGGTTAAAGCCTCTGCCTTTGGCTCAGGTCATGATCCCAGGGTGGCTCAGATCATGATCTCAGGGTGGCTCAGGTCATGATCCCAGGATCCTGGGATCGAGCCCTGCAGCAGGCTCTCTTCTAAGCAGGGAGCCTGCTTCCCCCTCTCTCTCTGCTTGCCTCTCTGCCTACTTGTGATCTCCCTCCTCTCTGTCATATAAATAAATAAAATTGTTAAAAAAATGCAAAAGCTCATCACTTTCCATTAGCTACTATGTCTATATCCATAAAGTTGTAAACAATTTTAAGTGACACACCCATGTGAATGCAAGTGCAACAATCGTGAAAATGAGTAGTAGTTGCTAGGAGTTCCCTGAAATCATGGCATACGGCATTCAAACTGTAAACAGAGCCATTGAATGAGGAGACTTTTTAATAAATTGGCCAGATATGGTGGATGCCATATGCGAATTATGATCATGGAGTAGACAAAAGGTCAGAAGGACGCACAAGTAATTTATGCTTTCAGAAAATTAAATGATCCTCTGAAAATAAAATTTAGCAAGTATCTTCTAAAATACAAATCTGTCTTTTGAGGAATATGGCTATTCTGGACAATCAATTCATCAGCTCCCTTTTTATATGGTATTTATATTTTAGCTAGATTTCTACAGTTTATTTCATAAAATGTTAGGAGACAATTTTCCATGAGTAGCTATTTTTGCTTATTCTACAAACTAGATAGGGACCTCCGTAGTTCTTCACTATCCTTTTAAGGCTATTTGCATAACAAAGAGCATGGAAAATAAAGATCTTATCTCCTAGAAGGCAGGTTGGTTTGCTGTTCAAGAAAATGTAGCTATCTCCCTCTGGAGCAACAATTGAGCATGTTTGCTTACAGGAAGTGCCCAAAAAATAAAGGTTTTAAGCTCAGGGTTCTTTTGCTTTGAGGAATCTTACTGTGTAAGCAGCATCTACCTAGGCACTCCTACTTCTCTTTCTTTGGAGACAAGCATTCTTTTCTAGAAGCTCTGCAGCAGACAGCCTTCACATCCAGTTGGCCAGAGGAGTTCAACTGGTTTCATTATTATCGATCTCTTAGAATTTGAGGAGAGGTGGTTACCTTTCAAAAAAAATTAGGTTGTATTAGAAAATTGTAGGATGGACTTTAAGAAACCAAGAGTGATCATTTCCTAGGAAACTTCCCCTCATTATTATTTTAACAAGAGAGTTTTATTTAAGTCTGATATTGATATTATGATGTATTATCTGGTCATTCTAGGCTAATTTATTGTTTTAAATAGTTTCTTAATCATCTTCTGGAATTTTCTAGGTATAGAATTTTGTCATCTACAAAAAGTGATAATATTTGGAAAAAGAAGGAAAAATATACATACCCCCTCATCATTTTCTCTTTTAAGGTACTAAGTCCAAAACACCATTAAACAATAGTGATCAAAAATAACCATTCTTAACCAACTCATTTAAAAATCACATTTTTTTCCTAAAAAAAGAAAAAATCATAATCTAAATGAGTCAATCAAGTAAAAGTGACTTCAAATATCAAAGGAATTTTTTGAATGTGATATATGGCAATAAAATTCATCTGGAAGAGATATTAAGAATAACAATAAACAATAAAAATATATTGAGTATGATAAGAGAAAATACTGTACTCTAAGCTGGCCAATCAAACTGGCAGGGGGAACTCCAGTCCCTGTTTCAAAGCCCTTCTGGGTTCTTCTTTCCTATCCCGTTTCCTGCGTGTGCCAAAATACCAAGTATGTGGAAGTAGGAGGGTATAAATTACCCTCCCTGCTTGTGCTCTGGGCTCAGACCGCTGGAGAAGGGACTCTGAGCCTACTGGTGTTAAATAAACCTCCGATCCTCCAAAGTTTCCAAGTGCTGCTTGGTTTTTCCGCCAGGATCCAGTCCAGGTTCCGCAACAAGTAGAAACCTCTAGATATGAAAACATATTATAAAAAAACTATAATTAAAACAGTTTGATGAAGGTTTAGGCATAGACAGAAATTAAAAAATAGAAAAAAGTATAGCCAGTTCCAATAAATCCAAATACATATGAATATTCAGTGCGTTACAAATGTAGAATTAAATTGTTAGAAAAATAATAGATTCCAATAATAATGAGAACACAAATATTTTCATTGCCTAATTAAATCCTTCCCCTAAAAAATAATGTTGAGATATGTAAAGAATCTTAGTATAAAAATAAGGAACAATAAAAGCATTAAATTAATAACATTAAAGTAATCTCTGGATAGGAATTAAGCATACCAAAATCTTCAAAGACAGTTTGTAGTAATTTTTCTTGCAGAAATAGAAAATGAATACTGGGAAGTCTCCATTTTTGTAATACCTCGAGCTCACTTCGCCAATACTAACAAAATTCCAAAATTAATTGTGGTTTGGTTTAAATATATAACTTCCATCAATATGTGTTCCATGCCTTGAGATGAAGGATTCCCAGGATAAAATAAGGACATAGCTGGTTCAGTACTGAAAACTGAGGGAGGTGACCACCTATTTCTAAGAAAATTCATGAAAAAAAGCTATCATGGTAAAACGTGTCTCAGATTACACACTATGCTAAGGGCTTTCACCAGCTTTCTTTCCTGAGAAACACTAGCATCCTTGGACAGTAAGGGGAGACAGGTTTCAGAAACCCTCTGACATCTCCAGATTTGTAGGCAAAGAGTGGAGACAAGCATCAGCCATGATTCACGGGAGCAGCAGACCACATAGGCTTTCTTTACAATGTCATCAGTTGTGTTGTGTAAGGACTTTTTAGGTCGCAGGAACAGCATAGTGGAGATAGAAGGCAGGGAGACTGAGGTTGTGAGGGCTGCCCTTAATGGAGCAAGTAACAGGAAGAGGAGATAGTTCAGCCAGCTGCTGGCAGAGTGAGTAGCCTAAGGGAAAAGCCATGTACAGAAACAGTAGTTTCATCAAATTCAAAAAAGAAAAAAAATGCAACGAAGAATTTCTTGAAGACTGCCAATAGCTCTGGCATCCTTCCCAATTAATCTAATTCATTGTTCAACCAATGACATAAATTTATATCAACCAGGCTGGAAGCTTAAACTCTAAAGGGACCTTTGAACAGATTGCAAGCAGACTGTTATTGGTATCGAGGAAAGGTCACCCATGGAGGCTTTTAGGAGACTAAAAAAATGTCTAGTTGTCATTCATGTCAGTTAATGAGAAAAATTGAAAAAAACAAGATCAAATCTTAAAACTAATTTTATACCTTAAAAGACAAATTTAAGAGAGATAAAGGAACCAATTTTATAAATTTAAATAATAAAAAGCAAGTATTGGCTTTGTAATTTCAAAGCAAAAATTGTTTTTGATAAACAGAATAGTATTACTATATATTTAAAATTTTGTGATATGGACAAAGTAGTGCTTAGAGGATAACACAAAAACTAAAAATATATATATATTTTAATTTTCAGGAAAAAAGAATAAAAATAAAGAAATTAAGCATTTAATGTAGGAAGGTCAAGAAAAAGACATAGTAGAAATGACTCATATAACAAAATACAATTTAGGAATCTGAAAACAAAAGTACAAAAGAGAAGACTGAAATATAAATCTAAAATCTGGGTCTTTGAAAAATTAGTAAGATTAATTTAAAAAATAACAAAATTTGTCTAAAAATCTTGTAAGGATATTGAAGAAAAATAGGTAAAATACATGTGACATATGACCTGTGATATAATATACTTCAGTATAGAAAGTAATATTATGTATGGAGGGAGTGTTAATTTTTATAAGGTGGTTTTTTATTTGTCTTCACTGAGATATATTCATAAAATGGTTAGTTATGATTTGATCAAAAATTTTTAATTCAGAAGTAGTTATCATAAATACTTCAGCTTCCTTTACCTGTGGTCATTGTCATAGGTATTTTAAATTAGCTACATGAATGCTTTTACTGGTGAAAATAGTAGTGAACTATAGATATATGGAGTGCCTAGAAATAATAAAGATACATTCTTCTTAACTGAGTAAAGTATAAGAAACTAGTGAACCGAATAGTCTATGTACTTTAAAGTGAATCCAAGGTATGGGATGAAGGCCAAAAACTATGCTGGAGTATTCTAGATGTCTGTGTTAACCATAAGAATAGATGAATCCTGCCTTTAGATATTGCCACACTGCCTCTAGAGAAGCAAGCTGTGCCGGCCAGAGAACCAGGACGGTAGCTGAAACGTCATGGAACTTACAAAACAAGTACATCTTCTATATCTTAAGAATTTAGTCTTAAAGATCCATTCATCATCTTTTTTCTGACTGTTGAAAGCTATAGAAACCAGAATAGAAACTGGTATGTGAACAAATTAGTTTGGGTAAATTTGCAACCTATATATATAAAATATTTAGAATAATTCAGAAGACACTATCTTACATGTGAACATTATAAATAGTTTATCAGATAACTACAGGTAAATTGAGATCTAAGAAGTGAGGAAACCTCCATAAACTACACAATTTTCTAGGAAGAAGTATTGAAAGATAAAATTTTAAAAACGCCGTAGATTTTAAAGCATCAAACTGTTTCCCAGTGCTTACGCTATATCCTAGAACAAGGCTCAAGATTATTTATAAGTTGCAAAAATATCCAGCAGCCAACTAAGTAAAAGTTCTAATGTCTGGTGTAGTTTGAGCCTGACGGTGGAGTTTTCTTTTTGTAATGCAAGTGCCTAATTTAAATTGAGATTGAAGAGGCTGGAAGACTTCAAGGAGTCATTATCTGCAAAGATGGCTATTTTGAGTAAACACAGTGCCAGCTCCAGGACTAGATGAAGAGGGGCAGGGGGAGCACTTCTTTCTTTCCCTTGGCAACTTTGTTTTACGGATCTTGTTTGGTTTCAAGTTAACTACCATTTGATTGCTTTTTTCTTTTCCTGCACTTTAATTCCCACTCTAATGTTTTAAATTCACCAGTAAAGAGAGTGCCTGGGAAATCCTAGGCCTCCACCCTTGACCCCAATAAACGCAGAAATACGGGCCCACAAATTTCTCCTCTACCTGCGACCTCTCTGTGTGGTCCCATGTATTACATATGCTGTGTAAGTTACAGGACTTGTAATAAATATAATAACACTTTTTTTAAACAAAATTTATTGCTATTTATTGCTGAGAGTATTTTGCAATCACAATAACAGCCACGAGGACCCGTCCAACAACAACGTTGGTTATCAATAATCTGAGACTGGCGCACAGCTGTTAGCCAGTAAAAAAATTATTGGGCATGTGATAAAGCAGGAAAATCTGACCCACAATGAGAAGAAAAATTAACTGAAAACCAAATGGAACTGACACAGATATTAGAATGAACAGACACAGACATCAAAATCATGGGACAGAACTAATATTTAAACCGTAATCCAAGAACACGTTCCTCTAACAAATGATCTGAATATACATACTGAAAGTGTTCATTAGGTATCTGAGACAATGAACCTGGAATGGCCAGCCCTGAGACATATCCTAGGAAACTCTTAGATTTTAAGATCTAGATAATTTTTTTTTCTTAAGGCCTTTCATCAAAAATATCAAATGATTTACAAACAGTTAAAAATAGACTGGAGTCAGACTTCTCCTAAGCAGCTCACAAAATAATAGGGCAGTGGATCGACAATTATAAAAACAAAACTAAACAAAACAAAACAAAAAAGTAGGAAGAAGTTGTGAACCAGAGATTTTGCACTGAGTTCTTAAGGCAACAGAAAAACAATCTACTGGAGAATGGTTTATCCAAATAAAGAGATGACTTAGGGGACAAAAAAAAAAAAAATAGTATGACAGTTTTCCATGTTGAACCACTTTGGAAAATAGTTTAGGATTTTCTTTAAAAATTAGGCATGCATTTGCCATCTGATCCAGCCACTCCGTAGCCAAGAAAAATAAAAGCATACATCTATTAAATATTTGTAAGTAGATGTTTATAGCAGTTTATGTTTACTGATGCTATAGCATTCTACTCAAAATCTGGGAACATCTGAAGTGCCCAGTCGTAAGTTTAGGGACAAACCAGACATGTTATATCCAATACAGATCTTCCTCAACTTATGAAGGAATTATTTCCCAATAAAATCATGGTAAGTTGAAAATATCCTAAATGAAAAATGCACTTAACCTACCAAATATCATTTCTTAGCCTAGCCTACCTTACATGTTCCCAGAATACTTATATTAGCCTACAGTTGGGCAAAATCATCTAACATAAAGCCTATTTTGTAATAGAATATAGATTTTCCATCAGGTCATTAATTTATTAATTTATTTTTATGGTAAAGAAGAAAAATGAAGGGGATTACATGTGTTTCTTTTCAGGGAGTCATTACATTATAAGGGATACTCGTGGCCATATAGAAATACCTACATTTTGAAGGACTTCTGTGAAAAAATAACTTATGTGACTTTGTCCAGAGAGTTCTGTAGGACATTTCATGATATCCTAGGAAGGTCCCTGTGTTGAATTTGTTATTCAGGAATCCAGATCCTTAGCTGCTTCTAGGTCTCAGTCCTATAACTTAAGTTGCAAATGTCCTAGAATATTCAATGATGCTTACTAGGAATGGATTTCCTTTCTTACCCTCAGCTTCCAACCATCAAGCCAACACTCAAATTATAGATTCAGTTCATCAGCACATCTGTGTTATCTCTACTTTGGTCTTCCTATGAAATTCTTTCAAAGTAGTTATTGGACATTATAACATATTTCACAAAAAAGTTTTAAGCCCTTATTCCTTAACAATTTCTAAGTCAGCACATTTGAGCAAGAATACTCAGCATTAAATCACTACAGTTCAATCTAGCTTCCTGCTGCTTTGAATCACCCTTTAGATTCATAATTATTGCTTCTAGTTTTGTTGAGTGTTTTCCTATGGTTCTGTCATAGATAGTTCATTATTTTCCTTCAGAAATATCAGTCTTCGAAGAGAAAGGAATCAGCACAAATTTGTGTTCTGCATGAGTCTCCCCCACAGTGCTCAGGGACATATGAAACCATGCACTTTAACGAACCGTGGCTCTGTCCTGATAAACCACAAAAATATTAAAATTATAAATCAGCAGGAGATCTGGGTTATAAAATTATTTACGAAATAGTTTTTATTTAGTACAGTCCTGCCCCTGGAGAACGCTTTGAAATAATTCAGCTGAATAATTATTTATTGAGCATCCACTCTTCATATGCTTTTGGTTATGTGCCAGAGAAGACAGAGTCAGAAACAGTCCTTTTGTTTAAACTGCTGCTATTTATCTTCAGTGTTGAAAAAATAAGCACATTTTTATAAAGCAATATATAGTAAGGTGTTTTTTGTATAAGAAGAACAATAAAATGCTTTGTTGGGATATAGGGTTTGGTTACTCAAAAAAGAGTATATGCATAGCGTGGAAAAAAAATCTAACATAATAGGACTTATACACTGAAGAGGTGACACTAGAAATAAAGGGCAAGTTGAATTCCATCCTCTCTATGTATTTATACCAAGAGACCAAAATGATGTCCTGAACTCAGCATTCCTAAATTGTATTACTAATTCCACCATTGGTGTAATGAACTTGAGCAAGTAATATAATCTTTCTAAGCCTCCCATCATATGGTATATATGGCAAAAATAATAGCATGTCAATACAGTGATGCTGTGAAGCTTTAATGAGAAAATATAAAACACATAGCACAATCCTTAGTCACTGGTATATAGTACATGTTCAATCAAGATTTGTTTCTTATTAATATTGTTCCAGTATTAATTGTAATTATTACATTTACTAGTGGGAAAAGCACAGTAGTAGTGAAACAAATAGGAGCAAAAACCTGGAAATAACAGCATGAGAATTTTTGAAAAATAGTAGAAGTTAATTTTTATTTGAGCATATGGTTCATTTAGGGAATAGTGGCAGGGTGCTAATGCTGGAAGAATAGATTGGGGATTTATGGAGGGGCTTAAGTGCCAGGTTAATAAATTTATAATTAATTTGGCATTCAAAAATGAGTCACAGAAGTTAATTGAGCATGGAAGTGATATAATTGGGCCTGTTCTTTAAGAAGATTAGTCACAGACTTCAGTGGATAAAGAAGAGAGGCAGGAAGGCCAGTTTGAAGGCTGTTAAAGTATCATTGCAAAGGGGATAATACCCTTTACAAGAATGGTAGCTATAATAATGGAAAAAAGTATTCCAGGAAGATTACTGCAGAAGAAGCTACATGTATTGGCTCTGGGTGGAATGTAGAAATTAGTAAGTTTGGGTTGACTAAGACTGTAATCAGCAACTGGAAGTTACGTGGGAATTAAAATAAAAACTGGAAACAAAGATTAGTGGAAATTAGAACATTTTGATTGGTATGTAATGTTTGACTAACCAGTGGATGTACAGTTTAAGGAAAGGATGGCAGTTAAAATCCAAGCTAGACCTAAGGAGAGAGCTTAGAGCTATAAGCAGATATTTTAGAGCTATTTACATTGTCAGTACAAAACATTTGAGAAGTGAAACCTTAAAGAGAGAAGTTCAAGAAAAAAAATAAGAGATTTGAGAAGATATTCCTGACTCTTTTCCTTTCACTCTTCTAAACAGTGCTAATCCAACTGGGTCAGGTAGGGAAAACAACCTAAGTCATAGGCTTCTACAAGTAATTGCTCCAAACCTTAGCATACACATGTCATGTATCATGTCAGTAAGTCATCAATATTTGCTCATTCTCAGGTGGGTTTATAAGAAACTACGTAAAATGTGAAGAGGCAGATATTTTGAGTGGCTATCTGATCTATTATCTACACTGAGTGACATAGTAATAAGCTGATACTTCACCAAGAAATCCATCAGTAGGTGGGTTCAGGATTATCTCTCTTCCTCTTATGATTTCATTCTCTATGTACTATTAAAACCCCTTTTAAGGGGCACCTGGGTTGCTCCGATGGTTAAGTGCCCAACTCTTGATTTTGGCTCAGGTCATGATCTCAGGGTCCTGGGACTGAGTACTGTGGCAGGCTTCCCATTCAGTAGGGAGTCTGCTGGAGAATTTTCCCTCTTTCTCTGCCCTTCCTGCCACCTCCCTGTCTGCCTGAAATAAATAAATAAATCTTTAAAAGACTTTTTAAAAATTCCTCCATAGATTATCCATCAAGGTGGAGATATTGTGTCCAAGACTTTTGAATTTGTTATTCATTTTATTTTTTCCATTGCACCCTGATATTTGTAATGCAAGTAAAATGAATGGTCTTTTTTCTCCCCAGTTGTACCCTATGCTCCTTTGGAACAAACTGCTCTCAACTCATTCCAGTTTTATGATCACGTTCTCACAAGCATTCAAAAATTCAAAGATTGTCCTCTGAGTTCACCCAATTCTACATTTTAGTTGAATTTATGTCATGTTCATGATATCATGTATAACTCTTTATCAGTATTTTCTAATTAAGAATAACAGAAACATGAAGAATTCCTATATTTAATTGTCATGTGAAGAAGAAGAGATAAAAATTTCAAAAGAGTAGGAAAAGGAAATATTTATAACATGAGAAATTCCATAGAATAAAAAGTCTTAGTTAAATGTACCATTGTCAAAACAAATATCAAGTATAGATAATTTGTAAGGGAAACTTTAATAATTTAAAGGTTTTCTTAATAGTTGAGGGATGCATTGTTAAACAATATTACTAGAGAAAATCATATGATATAATAGAGAAAAGTGGAGTCAGCAAATATAGCTTTAATACTTATATTTATAATATATTCATGTTAGTAAATATTAATAATGTTTTTCTCATTTCTTTAACTTGCATTCTTTGCCAAAAGTGTTGAACCTAAATAAACAAATCAACATTTATAATCTTGACATCTTATTCTAAGTTTCTGGATCCTATTTCCAAACAACAGTTCCAGTCCTACATTTCTCGTCTTAATGTGGCAACAAAATGTGGATATTTTTAAAACATCTCATAGCTATTATTTACTGCCATTCTTATTGGTAGAACTATATTCTTATTCTTCATCCCACTGGCCCTAAAAAGAAAAAAAAAAAAAACAATGCTACAGATTCCTTGACAGCCTTTTTTATTCTATTCTATCTATAAACAGTTAAGATTATTTATCCTTAAACTTTCAATATTAACCTTCTGTCCACAGGGCACTCTCTAGCATTTAGGTAAACAAAAATTGAAGTACACAGCATCTGTTAACATTCCCAGGTATTATGTCATGGTCATTCTATTCCCTCCTGTCTGGATGGTTCATGACTATTAAATTCTGACCACAGAAAATTCTTACTTCACTGTGATCCTTCATTTTTCTTGATTCTTCTAAATCTTTCTGCAACATGCATATTCATAATTTATAGCATTCTACCTTATATTTTACTAAACACTTTCATATGTATATCATATGCTAACAAGTTCTACTGTACAGGAAGTAGGGGAAATGGTGTAGGTTCCGGATTTAGCTCTTCTGCCTGAGTATTGAAGCTAGTCTATTCCCAAGATAGAACGTACTAGCAAAGTAACATATTTACCCATAGTTGAGTACATCAAAGATATTCTATCTTATTCCCATTTTGTTGCTGAGAAGAAAGGGGTTCAGACAGGTTAATTGACTTGTCCCTGTAATGTAGCAAGTATGTGGCAGAGGACGTTCCCAAATTTGGAACCCCGGCCATTTTCCCTACTTCAAACACCATTTTCTTTCATTTCCAATTACTTTCTCCACATAAATATAAAAACCAAGCACTACAGCACAAAGCGATGTATATGGATTAGCATTTTTATTTTCTATTTCTTCAAGGTGCTGAAGTGCTGGCATTAAATAACAACTTTGGGTTTGACTTTGCTTTGGATAATACACCAGTTAAGAGATGCAAGCTTCAATCATATAAGATAATAGATGATCTGCTGAAGAGAGAAATTGATTTTGAAGTTGTAATTTACTTGAAGTGTTTTGATGATCTCATAAAATACAGGCACAAAATTGAAGTTATTTAGGATTTCATGGCTCTCTTAAAGCCTGAATTACTACTTCAGTGCCAAAGTCCCCAGGATAGATCCACAGGTTCCTGTATTACAGACTATATATTTATTGCACTGTAAATATACTTCCTGGTACAGAAGCTTTTTCTTTATCATCTCCATTTCTGATTTATTATATCTCTATCTCAATCTCTTTCTCTCTCTTCTCACTCTCTCTTTCTGTTTCTGCCTAGTAAGAGGCCCACTCCCATATTGTTTTGGTGTCTGACCCATGGTCTGTATTTCTGTTCGAAATGGTTTTATTTAAGGTAGTGGAAATACCACTATTTCTCCTGGGTAGTTGGAAATACCCAAGAGATGAACCATCTCTTTAGCTATAAGTGATTCCTCTTGAACACAGTTCTGGTGTTGTATTATTATATGGATTTTATCATTTTATCTTTACCATTTATCATTTGATATCCTTAAACAAGGACAATATCATCCAGAAAGAGCTCATAAGAAAACTGTCTTCTTGGAGTGGTCTCTTTTATGAGAAGAGGTAAAAAACGGTAGCTTGAGGAACTTGACAGGTTGTTCTAGTCTAGTGGTCCTCAATACTGAGGCATAATAGAGTCGTATGGGGAGCTTTTTATTTTTTATTATTTTTTTAAATTTTATTTTTAAGTAATCTCTACACCCAATGTGTGGCTTGAACTCACAACCCAACATCAAGTCACATACTGCACTGACTGAGCCAGCCAGGCACCTCTTTTGGGGAGGTTTTTAAACCACCCAACTATTTAAATTAGAATTTTTGGAGAAGATAGATTTTTAAACTCCCCAAACTGATTTCAATGTGCAGCAAAGTAGTATAACTCAGATGTAGTGGAAGTCCCTTTATCTGAAACATAAGAACATGGGAAAGCAGTATCCTCTGATTGTGTGTGTGTGGATGGATAGGTGGTTATGTAGGTAGACCAGACAGATAAAAAGAGAAATTACATAAGAATATGTATTATATTTCTGAACTGATTTAAAATATAGAAAGATAAAAGTGATATAATTAATTATCATTAACCCGTCTTATTACAGGGTGATATGCTGTGAGAAATACACTCACTTAGCATTTTTCAAAATGTGATACATGAACTCATTTGTGATAAATATTATTTAGGTCATAATCATATTTATGCATAAATATGCTTTATTTTAATAATTTTTATGTATTTTAATATGTAATAGAAACTAAAAATTACCTCTAAAAATACAAGATTTTACTAATTTCTTTGCTGAAAGTAAGGCTTACATAGAAATCATTGCAATTTTCTCCTTTATACAGACCATGTAATTTACAGATGGCATTTAATCCTACCAGTGAAATTTCCAAACTACCCATTTCTGATTTTTTTTTTTAGATTCTTGGAAGTATGGATTATATAGATAATATGGTTGACATGTGTGGATTTTTGAAAACAATTTTGAAAAACTTCTTGCATTATTTTATATGATAAATCTAAACCATCTTTAGAAGTGAACAGTTATTAATCAAGTATATGTAAGCATGTATAATAAATAAAAATAATTGTGATTGCACTGTGTTCTGTTGTTGTTCTGGTTATTGTGATGGTTTTTGAAATGTTATTAAGCCATGCTTAAATTTTTAAGGCAGAAAGGTGTTGATTTAAAATACTCATGATGATGATAAAATATTCATATAGTCTTTGTACAGACATGAACACTAATTTAATTAATCAATTAAGTAGTATTTTGGTATTGCTTAACTAACAACTGTAAGAACATGTCATACACAAATAATTAATTGGAAAGACAGAATAAAGAAAGAAAAAGAAAGAAAGGCTGGCAGCCACCGTACAAAATCTATTTTTTAAAAGAATAATATATTCAAGTATAAGAAAAGATGTAATGTGACTGGGAATAATGTTGAAAAAGCAGTAGAGGTGTCTTTTATAGTGTTGTATTTAATTAACAATATTGGAGCTTCAAAAGTCACTGTGAAGACTTTTAAAAACACGCTTTTTTGTTTGGTTTTGTTTAATGGTAAAAGCATAATCAGTAGCAAAGCAGGAACGATGTTTTATTAGTTTCCTGTTAAACAACATGTTTCATTATAGAATTGTGGGTATGACTAGAATCTTGATTTGTCGATGATTACAACTAGAATGAAAAGCTAACATTCTTCACTGAAGACCATTTACACTACAAATGCTATGAACTCGGCTAATTATTTGGTGTTTATCAGATAATAGCTACATAAGGAATTCCAATTTTTGAACACAAAAGACTGTTAACTTTTTCTCACGCTTTTAAATGAAAAACCTAATTTTAAAAAAACCACTTTTTTAAAGATTTTATTTATTTATTCGACAGAGAGGAGAGCGATCACAAGTGGGCAGAGAGGCAGTCAGAGAGAGAGGGGGGAAGCAGTCTCTCCGCTAAGTAGAGAGCCTGATGCGGAGATCGATCCCAGGACCCTGAGACCATGACCTGAGCTGAAGGCAAAGGCTTTAACCCACTGAGCCACCCAGGCACCCCGAAAAACCTAATTTTTGAACTAATCGACAACTTGCTGATGTGAAGACAAACAAAATACATTCTAGAAACTATTCTTGGAAAAGCAGAGTATAATTGGTCTATTATGAACATTTTTTTCCTCAAATCCAAGTTCAATATTAGTTCAGTTTTCCTGCTTTGGGTGCAGAATAGGCTCAGATATGCACACATGGAAGCCCATTCCACCACCATATATACTGAATGAAGAAAAAAATGTTTTTTTCATATTACGGGCTGGCCACCAATTTTTATTCTCTGTCTCTTTCTCAATAAATAACTCTTGTTCTCCAATGCTTGTTTGGCCTTTCACACATGCAAGTAAGTACTCTGCCCGAATGAGAAAAGAATATAAGGTCTTCCAAGTCAGTCTTCATTTAAGAGCCAATGCATGCATGCTTTGTTCAGCTTTGCATGTTTAGAGGCAGTTATATTGGAAAATCCAACTTGATCATTGCAAAAAAGTGGAGAGACATGCCTACATTTATGTCATTGGTTGTATATTATCATCTAAGATCTCACTAGTAATATTTGGATGTTATGAAGACATTTTTTAATGGTTTGCCTTTATTTTCCCTAATGATTTAGTGTGGGTGTGCCAACAAAACTGCCAGTACTTGTAAGCACTACCAGATAACTAGAACTAATCAGAAGAAAACTAGAATCTGGAGGTCATTCAAAAGACTTTTTGAGGTGAGTTGGTTGAATAAAACTTCTATTATTTTTTGACAAATTATGTGCAATAATGTATCCTATCAGAATGCAATTAAGCAGTGTTTTGCCTTTTATGATTATTTATGTATCAGTTGGAAATCTTAAGAAGTAGCATCATAACTAGATGGATAGAATTGAAGTTTTGTGTTAAAATTTCTTATTTTTCACTGTAACATCAAGCAGAATAACAATTTTATTGACCAATCACAGTCAGCCTCATCTTTTCCTTTAAAATTATTTTCAAGTATATATTTTTTTGTAAGTTGGGTCAAGTCTTGCTCTTTGTAATTAATATTTAATTTTAATAAAAATTGTTTTTCTTTTAATTACATGATGTGATATTTTAATGCATTAATTTGTTATAGTGCTTCTATTTTAGAAGTGATTCTGATTCCTTTAGAGAAAATGGAATAAAATGAAATTCTTAAGTTATTTAAATTTAAGAAATACATTGATTTAAATAAACAATAATAATAATTGTATGCAGATATACCCCAATAGCTAGGGTAGTATACAAATTACTAAAGCTATCAAATATTGTCTGTATCATTAGTAGTTATTCCTCATCCCCACTTGTTTTATAGCACCTTATTTTCTTAAAATATTATACTCTTCATGAATATAAAATACTATGGTGAGTAGAAAAAAGTGGGCATGTAGGAGTAGAACAGATAGAATGAGGAATTTACCTATTTATCTGCTTATTAGAGGTGGTTTCTCTGATTCAGAGAAGGAACAGGGGGAACTAAAATTTTCTCATTTTCACTGAAGGCTGACAGGTTTTTTTTAACCCTCTTTCCCCACTTTCAACTTCTATCTCCTTAATAATGTATTTTGTGTAGTTTAAACTTCTGAATAAGTACCCGCTAGCAATTTTTTGAACATTTTTTATTTAAAATTATAAAAATTTCAACAACATAATGACCACTCATTATCCCGTTTTAGAATTATGCCTTATTGGCTTTGAATTTTCTATTAGTTATGACACAGAGTTGTAGCCCCACTAGTTACATGCTTTGAAAATATTTTCATTCCTTCTTCCTTCTCTAAAGGGAACTGATTTCTTAACATTTCTATGCATTTTCAACATCTATATATTCATATGAATATATCATTAAAATAATATTATTAATGATTTTCAAATTTATATCATTTTATCATACTATTCATAATGGATTTTGATTTGTTTTTATTTAAGAAACAAGTTTAAAAAAAAGAAACAAGTTTTAGAATTGTTTATTTACATATATATATAGAGAGAAATATATTTCTTAAGTTTCATCTACTATAATGATTCCTTTGAATGAAGATACTATATTTTATTTATGCTTTCTTCAACTGGTAGAAATTATGCTATTCCCCGATTTCCAATACTGCAATCAATTTTCTCTTGATTATACTTGTGCATGTATCTTTTCGTGTATATGTAAAGTATTAAGACATATCGAAAAGTTAGAATTGATGGGTAATTGATTATTTAAAAAGAACACCAAATTGTTCTCGAAAGTGCTTTGGTCTTTATATGCTATTGCATTATAAGGGGAGCTTCACCTTTTTAATCCTTGGTATAAAGTAATAATGTTGAACTTTATAATTTTGACAATCTAAGATGAATTTTTAAAAATTTATGTGTTTTTGTTGTTCTTGCTAATCAGTAGAAGCGCTCACATTCACATTGGCTATTTTCATTTCCTCCTCTTTATTATTTGTATCCTTTGTATAATTCTCTCTCCAGGCTTTTGTATCTTTTTTTTTAATATATTGAATTAAAGACATTTCAGCAAATTTTGAATATTCAATCTTTTGTTGGCTATGTAGGTTGCAAATATGTTTCTCCAAATTTAGCTTTTTTCCGACCTTACTTATAGACTACTTTGTCATACTGATGAGAAATTTTAAATTTACTCTTATCAAACTCTTTGTCTTAATGGTCTGTGCTTGTGTGTCATTGAGACAGCCTTCCATTCCCAGCAGGTATGAAAACATGCTCTTATATGTAGGTTTAAAATTTCAAAGTTTTCATTTTATATTAGTCTATCTAGATTTTTTGGTGTGTTATTACTTGACAATGCAATTTTCATTTTCAGATGGAGGGCCTATTGCTTTAGCACCACTTATTGATACCTGAATTCATTCCTACCAATTGTAGTGCCCTTCTCTGTCATTTCCAGTTCCTATAACCATTTGGATCATCTTATTGGTTTTGTATTGTATAGTGTTGATCTGTTTGCTTTCCACTTTGGTGATTGCACACCACTTTTTATTACTATAACTTCAGTGAATCTTAGCAACTGTTAAGAGAACCTAGTTTTCCTCATGTTTCTTCTTAGAAAATAATCTTGACTATTCCTGGACCTTTACTCTTCCATAAAACTTTGGGATCAGAGAAATTGGAGGAAGGAGGTTAGAAATTAAGTTAAAAACATCATGACAAAATGTGAAGAGATATAGGTTGATAGCTGGAGCATATTGTTCAAAAATATATTTTCTTGATAGGAGACATAACAAAATATCTGTATGCTGTCAGATCTAATCCATACAGTAGAAAAAAATGGTGTTATGAAGATAGAGGGGAAATCATGAACTGAATTCCTCGAATTAGTTCTTTGAAAAGAAGGGTTCTAGTGCTTAAGTATTATAGTTGATCCTTATATATAATCATGAAGGTTTCTATCATGGTAGCAGGATGAATGTAATGTATATAAGCACAAACAGATGAATACATGAAGTGCAGATTTATGGAGTTTCCAAGTTGATTTTATTTTATCCAGAAGAAAAAAAAAAGGTTGAGGGTAAGGATTGGGAAATATTTGTTGAACATCTGAGGAGAGAGAAGACAGTGTAAAATACTTTGTCACAAAGATAATGTTTGGACCAAGGACATATAGTACGAGTGCAGGTTAGTGCTATGTAAACTATGTGCACCATGGTCAACTTTCCTCTCCTTCCTAAGTAAAAGGAATATTATTCTTCCAGGCGTCTGCTTTTTGCCAGTTAGTTTTAAGTATAAACTGCATGTGTAACTTACATCTGAAGGACAATGGAAGCCCCCTGCTGAAATGGTGACCTAAAACAATGGACTAGGTCTTTATGACAAGTTGTAGTTTGGAAGTGAGCTACCCTAGAGAAGTGACAAACCTGTAGCAAAATTGCATGGGAAGAAAGTAAACTTACTATTGTAAGTTTATCATGACTTTAAAATTGCTTTCTCTAGTCAAATGTAGCAGCATAGATTGAAGCACAGGGTAGACAGAATGTTGGCTTTTATTTGAGATGAAGAGGGTGGAGACAAGGAGGTTGAATTAGTATACAATGAAATACTCATATACTAGAGCATTGACTTTAAACTGGTTTAGGTGGAAATCAAAGAAAAAAAGTGATATTTGGTGAAAAGTTGGATCAATAATTTGTGGGTTCTGGTAAGCTCAGAAAATTGTTTTTGTTTTTTGTTTTTGTTTTTTGTTTTTTTGAGTAACGGAGAGAGATATGGTAAGATGGAAATGACATGTAGAAAAAAAGGACCCTTGCAGTGGCAATTTTGGAGTATAGGAGTATAACTAAGTCAATGTAATGCCCATGGGAGAAAGAGGTTGCTATGGAGTAGAGGACTTTGGCAGAGAAGAAGTCATAAATTGAAAAGTCATGATATTGAAACGATTAAGTATTTTTTAAAAAATAAATGACTTGGGGCACCTGGGTGGCTCAGTGGGTTATAGCCTCTGCCTTCGGCTTAGGTCATGATCTCAGAGTCCTGGGATTGAGCCCCACATGGGGCTCTCTGCTCAGCAGGGAGTCTGCTTCCCCCTCTCTCTGCCTGCCTCTCTGCCTACTTGTGATCTCTCTCTCTCTCTGTCCAATAAATAAATAAAATCTTTAAAAAAATAAAAAATAAAAATAAATGACTTGTAGTAGTTTGTAATAGGCCCTTGCAACTTGAAGATGTATATCTTTTTTAATTACTAAGAAAATTTATATTATTTGTTTTGTAATTCTTTCTCATCTTAAATTGTCTGCAAAATTTTGTCCTCTTGAATTTTCTTTTATTATTTTTAATATAAACCATCATATTATACTACAACCATTATAATACCATGTGTTTATTTCCCCTAAGTTCGGAAAAATTTCTCAAGCTATGTTTTTGTTTAGTAATATAATATTCTGCCCTTTCAAATATATCTGTTACTGTTTATTGCATAGAAGAGTAGGTAATGGTGGAGTATTTTAATAAATATTCTGTTATTATTTCAAAAGATTAGACATGTAAAAATTACAGAAGAAGCAAATATGTCTTGCAAAGAAGTGCTGGCTGGTAAATCTCTGGAAGCTTTGTGTAAAACAAAGAAGTACTTTATGCTTTTTAATGCATACAGATCTCTATGTTAATACTCAAATATTTTAAAAAGCATACTCTGTTGTGTTGTTTCTTATATTTATCTCTTAAATATTCAGTCTGCTTCCTGTACTTCATCATTAAACTTACTATAGGAGATAAGATGAAATGCTTTGCTTTTGTCATATGTACATAATACATATATACCATGACCATTTTAGACTATAAAACCAATCATATATAAATATAACTAATATTTAGTAGTTATATAAGTGCATAAATATAATTTGTATATACATATATAATATACATTAGTATTAAAATTCATACATTAAATTATTAAGAAACCATTGAATACTATGTTGATGTGCCAAATTATATAGATATACATTAGAAATAAATTATAAGACAAAGATTAATAAAGACAGTAATAGCTGGGAATCCATAATAAATGAAAATTAGCTGCTTCTGGAAATGCTAAATTTGATTAATTACAAAATAAAGATAAATTTAATTGCACATTATCAGCAAAATAAACTTGAGAGAAAAATAAAATAAATTAAAATAATAAAAATAAAATAAAATGAATTAAAATAATGTTTTTGTTTGCAAGTTTATAATTTATTTGTTAAAAGCATAAATTTCATATATAGTGACACAGAATTAATATGTTAAAGTGAATTAATTGTAAGAATAAAACTCTATATTCATGAATCAACCCCTCATACACTTATAAAATTTAGATTTAAAATTTATTAAGATTTATTCTTTTGAATATTATTATAATGTTAATAAGCACAAAGATAATGAAATCTGTTCATAATATATTTGTTTAACAAAGATAGGTAGAAATCTATTTGGAATAGTATTTCTTAAGTCTGAGAGTGGGGAGACTTCAACCTAGAATATGAGGGCTTATAAATTTTAAAATTATTATTAGAAGTGCCTTGTTACGATTCAGGAGACTTCAATTCAAATATGAATATGTGAATATATGGATATGTAATTTTACTTATCCTTCGATAAAGCACGGAAACCCAGCTTTTAGAAAGTGTCCACTTTCTTTCTGACTATAGGAAGATCACAATTGTGAAAGAAAATATTATTTTATTTGTAATATTTAAAAAGCTTTTTAAAATTACGTTAATATTGTCTCAGACACTACTATGTATATATTTATTTATTTCAGTGGAAGAAACCTTGATTTGTATTATGAGATGTGTGTTAGGATGAACAACAATCATCAGTATTTTATAAACATAAAAATGGCAAGATATACATCTTTTATTTCATTACCATTATGGAATTTTGCATTTTATTATAACCAAATTTATCATTTGTTAAAGAGTTTACCCTCTATTTACTTTTTCCTCCCTCAGGAATATATCCTCTATTACTTTTTTTTTTTTTAAAAGATTGTTGTTGTTGCAGTTTTTTTTTTTTTAAAGATTTTATTTATTTATTTGACAGAGAGAGATCACAAATAGGCAGGCAGAGACAGAGAGGGGGAAGCAGGCTCCCTGCTGAGCAGAGAGCCCAATGCAGGGCTCAGGACCCTGAGATCATGACCAGAGCCTAAGGCAAAGGCTTTAACTCACTGAGCCACCCAGGCGCCCCCTCTGTCTATTACTTTTATGAGAAGGCATATACATAGTGTTTGGAAGGACATTCACAAGGGCATACCTTTATTAATTCCTGCAGTATTTCTCAAAGAAGGGTAATCACTTTTTAAATTTCAGGAATTCTGCAGAATACTGAAGATAAATGATACAAATTTCTACAGAAACTCAGTAAATAGAGAAATCCATTTAACTATGAGATGGAGGAAGAAACAAATATTTAATAATATAAATGTAACCATAATCTAAAATAAGACTTATTTAAAAGTAAAAGTTATTTTTTTTATCCTAGTATAGTAGAGCCTCAAAAATTAGTTTTGGATTTATTATCACAAAGAAAGTAAGTGATGTTTGCATACTGGATGTATATGAACTGATATTCATAGTCACATACTTTTTCAATTTCAAAGCAGAGAGACAGGATATATATACTGAGATACATCTCCCTCTCTCTCTCTCTCTCTCTCTCCCTGTGGGTTGTTTTTGTTTTTGTTTTTTTTTTGTCTTTTTGGTTTTTGGATCTGCCTCTATTTTTTTTTTTCTTTCTTTGACTTATGAGGTTTGTACAAGAGATTAATATGTACATATAGTTTTTGTTTTAATTTTAGGGAAATACAATGTTTACAAAATCTGAATAAATGTCATGACACTGTAACTTGATACATGTATTAAATAGTATGTTTTTACACGCATCCACATTGATACATGTAGCTTTAGTTTACATGCATACATGTTTATGTATAGGGGGTTCTGGTGTATAAATAAAACTTTTAATTTATTATCCCAAAGTAGAATGGTTTTGATTTGTTTAGTTATTGGAATAAGTGTTGCAAAGAACCTCTTTAGATGCATTTTCTTAAATATGGATGTCTATTCAAGAATTTCTCTAGGTAGACACTGAGAATTAGAATTTTCTTGTGGTCAGGACATGCATTTTTATTTGTCTAAAGTAGTCTTCTTGTAGGTGTCAGGTTCCAACTATAAGACTCAATTAATACTGTGTCAGTTTGTTGGGAATAATAATACAGTTTTGCTTTGGTGGCTGGGGTGGGCAGCACAAAACTATGTATTTCCCTTGACTGGAAAATTTATAGTAACTTAGGAAATCCAGATTTCAAGACTGATTGGTCTAGAGAAAGAGATGCATTTGTTAACTTTCCTTCCTCCTGACAACGATCACATATCTATATTGGATATCTAATGCTGTTGTACTGCTCTTTGCAATTCTGCTTCTTCATAATCCTTAAGAAATTTTGAGAGCCCATGTTAAATATGCGTATGTATTCTGTTATGGAACACAAGCCTTGTCTCTACATAATCTGTCCTTCGTTGTAATTTAGAGAGTGTAATTATTCAAAAATGCAATTAGTACAATACGAGGTATCATGAATGATTTTTCATGTGTCTTTATTAGAAGCAAGCACAGATTTTGCTCAACAGACTAAATGAGCCTTATCTTTGTTGTCTCCATTTATCTCAACTGCTGCTTCAATTCCACCTTAGAAACAGTCATTGTCTCTTTCCTTTCTCAAGGCCTTTACAGTCATCTTGGTTTCATGTTTTGTTTTTACGTTACCCTCAAGCGTACTGAAAACATATTACTACTTCAGTATGACACAAATAATTAAGTCAATGAGGTTGTGACAGATAAATTTATTAAACAAAAAATGTAGATATTTTGTGGCTCCTGCCTCATCTCCGCCATCTTACCACCTTCCTGAGACTTTTTAAAAATTATGAATATGGTCAACTCTGCTTTCAGATTCCCCAAATTAACTGGAAGTGTATATCATAGTTCCTACTAGTGAAGAAATGGAGTACCTTCTCAGAGCCCCATCTGTGTCTAAAACATTTTTATTTCTTCTTACAAATTACTTTTCTCTACCAAATGTAAAATCTTTATTTTAGTTATGGTATGGCATCATTTGGGGAAACATTTCCCTTACTTCCATTGTGTCATTAATTTTGCATTTACCAAGTCTTAAATTTGGAAATAACAAAGCCAAGATATGGCCCCTTTTTCCATTCTACTAGTACTCATCATTCTTCTCTTCCTTGTGGACATAGCATTAAATATCTTCATTAGATTCAAGAGCTAAAATATTATGCAAGAATTAAAAAACAGACCAACAGGGGGGCCTGAGTGGCTCAGTCGGTTGGACCTCCAACTCTCAATTTGGTTTAGAAGCTGTTATTAATAGTTTTTATATTTTATGGATTCATTAAAAGATCCTGTTGGCTTGTGAATCTACAAAGATATAGATATCCCCAGCTCAATTAAATACATTTTATTTTGTTTTGTGGAAGGACCAAGTCCCAAGGAGTCATCATTGATGCATCTCTGAATCTTGTCTTCGCTCAGCCATGTACTAAGAATAAAATCAAGAATAGATATTTCTGGGGTGCCTGGGTGGCTCAGAGGGTTAAGCCTCTGCCTTCAGCTCGGGTCATGATCTAAGGGCCCTGGGATCGAGCCCCGAACCGGGCTCTATGCTCGGCTGGGAGCCTGTTTCCCCCTCTTTCTCTCTGCCTGCCTCTCTGCCTACTTCTGATCTCTCCTTCTCTCAAATAGATGAATAAAATATTTTTTTAAAAAAAAAAGAATAGATATTTCCTTCATTACTAGATATTTTTTGAACCCAAGTTAGTTAATCTCCTGAAAAACTAATGTAAGATATTCTTACATTAGTGAGAGGCAAAAGAACAGTGTTCGACTTTCTTGGCACTTTTTATTGAGTTTCCTTCCTCACTAGGCAGTCAGGAACTGTGACTCTTCCTTGTGCATTAATGTCATTAGTGTTGCTTTAAATATATATTTAATATATAGATAATTGCAAACACAGCACAAGAATTTCTTGGATTGATGACTGAAGTACTATACTTTAGCTTGTACCACACTAATGGCTAGAAAAAGTACAAAAGAAAACAAACACTGAAAAAAGTAGTAAAAGATAGTGTAAAGTAAGGGAAGGAAAAACTCTCCCTAAAACCTAGAGTAAAATCAGGGTAAAATACAATCCTCCATGACGTAGATTATTGAAACTTCTGAGACTTCAGGGACTCCCAAACTCATATTAAAAAATGTTTGGATTTCACTTTTTATCTTCCAACTCTTCCACTTAGAAAACCAGTTTTAATTTTGCACTGCCAAAGTAGCTCAATTTCTCCTAGTCTATAAAATAGAGACTTTTGATTATTTGTCTGTTAATTATTTAGTTTAGTTTATTGTTTAGTTAAGATATATTTACAGACACTATTTTGTAATATTTGTCAATTTATTTTTCTTTTTCTTTACAATAAAACACATATAGCTTGAAAATATGGGTTGTTTGAGACTAAGGTCATGATATGTGTGGTACCTAAACATGCCTCTTAATTATGTTCCATTTTTTTTAATTATGTTCCATTTTTGATACCTGAAATTCTTATCAAGTCTCACCTCTTACATTTTCCATTCTTTTTCTTTTAAATTTTTTATAACACAGTAAGATCAAATGCAGCAACATGTTTTATTCTGAAATTGCAAAATGCATTTTAAAGCCAATAATGATGGTGCCAAAATTACATAGTTAATTGACATATAGAACCACTATAATTATGCTTGATATATTTACATCATAGCAGGTGAGAAAATGTTCAAAATCATGGTGAAAATTTTAAGTCCTACTAATAATAGTCTAATTACATAAAAGTTCACTGTGTGGAAATTGAATTCACCAGTGTTAAAGACTTACCTGTAAGAATAGAGTAGTAAATTATAAACATGTTTTATTATGACTTACAATTATACAAGTTACACAAATATCACACATTTTAGACTACTACTGGAGGCCTTTTGTTTCAAAATTTCAGAAGATATATATTTTAGTAATCTATCTTTACCTATTACTCCCACCCTCCTTCACTTTGTTGCCCTATTTATTTTCTGAGACAGGCTCTGTGGGACTTCTCTGAGTTTGTAGGCCATGTCCTGCTTCGCAAGCAAGGCACTCCTTGACACTTTCTTCATTTTATCCCTGTAACTTTTCTTGAAAGCAACCAAAAATGTTCATAATTATTAATTTTCATTAACATTCAGTTACTATGATTCTCCCATTAAATTCATTTATAATAAATGTATTTTATTAATATATAACAATATCTATGCTATTTATGGATATTAAATTTGAAATGCACATTGTAAGTTCTAGTATATGGTAAAAATTTATGAAAAAATCAAGTAGTTAATAGGAAGACAAAATATATATAGGAGAGTTTTCTGGACTGGATATTTGTAGTCACGGGAGCCAAAATTACAGAGGTAAAGAATTTTTACTCAGCTAAGAAAATTGAAAGTCATCTTCAAAGCAGACCGACTTTTAAATTATTAATAGAATTTGTATTATTATGTTAAGAATAAATGGTGAATACATCTGCCTTCTATTGCATGATATAGGCAGCTAGAAGGAGCTATGCTTTCACCCTACAATAAAAGAGATCAGAAATAACTTCAAATTCACATTTTTTAACATGTTGAGATTTAAGGTCACAGAGCAAAACTAGCCCTAAATTAGATAGAAACAGATATGCAGGGAGAGATGAAATCAAAGTACTTGTTCATCTGGGTAGAGTGATAAAACTGAACACAGGTATGAGAAGTTCACCTAGAATGGTTGATGACTTGCTGTACAAGCTACTGGGGACAGTGTGAGACCCCCCGGGGAGTCCAAAACCCTTACTTGTTCTTTCTCCATGAACCCCACTTAATTCTCATTGAAAGACAGAAATAGTATTAAGAAGTATGCAGTGTACTGTAGACCTGGGAGAGGGGAAGCTTTTTGTGGAGGGCAAGAAGCTCTGCCCAGATCCCTGCCTCTCCCCTTTATGAGGAAGAGAAGTCTCAACCTGAGGTGGAAAAGGAAACAATCTTTTCCTTGGGCATTTGTAAAAATCTCTGGCAGCTGGTAAAGGGAACAAAGAGGGAAAAACACTATTCCTGGGACAGAAGGGGGATCATACCCTGGACTCAACTATAACTAAGGAAAGTATGGGAGAATTAAGAGGTCAGCATTCATGAGTTCCCAAGATACAGTGCTTGCCAAAATCTGAAACCAATCAGAATAAGAGACCTCTGCCTCCAAGCTAATAAGCCCTAAATAACTAACAGCAGCATTATACTACTGGGAGAGGGAAAGGAAATGAACAAGAGCATAGAGAATGGCCCTCTCTGGTATGTACTACAAGAAAAAGTTTTTAAGCTCAAAATCTAACAGCCATGTTCAAGCAAATCTACTCCACCCTAGAAACAAAATACTGCTAAAATATTTGACGCCTCTGTTGCACTGAGGGTAACCATAGCAACAACAAACCTTAAAGCCAACCAAACTCCTAACTAGATTAATTCAAACAACAGAGCCTGGTAGAAGGAATGCTGTGCCCATTTCCAGACATAAAGATGATTTACCTTAGTCTGTATTGTTCTACACGAAATATCTGGTTTTCTAAAGAAATTACAAAGCATATGAAAAAGCAAGTCGAAAGATACCCTGAAAGAAAAAAAGTCATCAGAACACTCAAACATAACAGGTATTACAACTATTTGACATGGAATTTAAAATAATTATGATTAATTATTATGAGAGTCTCTAAAGAAAACCTGGATACCAGGTAAGCACATAAGAGTAATATTATCAGTGTCAAAAACCATAAGAAAGAATCAAATTGAAATGCTAGAAATGAAAAGATTACTATCAGAACTAAAGAATGTCTCTTACAAACTCAGCAAAAGACTTGACACAGAAAAAAAAATCAAAGAGTATGAAGGGACATTGCTCTTAATTAAAACAAGCACACACATACATAGGGAGAGAGGTAGAGAGAGAGAGAGAAAGAGAATAAAACAAAACAAAATACAGAGTATTTGGGACCTACTGGACAATATTACATGCTCAATATACCAATAATTGGAATCCCAGGATAAAGGAGAAAAGGAGAAGGGAAATTTGAAGAAATAATAGCTAAGTATTACAAAAATAATGCCAGTTTGATAAAACAAACAAACAAACAAACAATATATTAAAAAATCCCAGAAAAGACCAAACAGGATAAATACTTCTACTCCCTAAAACTATAGAAGAAATAAAAATTTCTCAAATAGGAAAAAAGGGAGGGGGAATTTGTTGCTCATGGATATACTCTACAAGAAATATTAAAGGAAATCCTTCAGTAAGAAATCATATATTTTCCAACTATAACGTGAATCTACACAAAGGATAAAGATTCTACACAGTAAAGAAAAACTGGAAATAGAATAACAGAAATAAAATTTATTTTTCCCATGTTTAATTACTGTAAAAGATAACTGTCTGAAGCAAAATTAGGGACATTTCGTTGTGTGTTTCTGTTAAAGTAAACAGTATACAACATAGCCAAAATGATGGGAAGGTTTTAAAATACACTATTAAAAGGTTCTTATACTTCATGTTAAGTGATATTATTTTAACATAGATCCCATTTAATTAAGTTTGTGACTCCTGTTTTTGTTTTTACTGTATCAATAATATTCCATAAAGAAGGGAAATAGAACACAAAATGTTCTGAATTAACTGAAAGGAAGGCATTTACAAAGGAGAAAAGGGGCAAAGAACAGATGATTCAAATTGAATATAGCTAGAAGATGGCTGAATTTAATTGATCATATTAATAATCACATTACATGTGAATTGTCTAAACCAAACAGTTAAAAGAATTATTAGACCACATAAAGAGGCAAAGACAAATTATTTGCAAGAAACTTACCATATATGTGTGTGTGTGTTTTATATATATATATCTATATAGATAGAGAGATAGATATAGATAAACCTGAATGCTTCAGTTGGTTAAGCAAACAACTCTTAATTTCAGCTTAGGTTGTGATCTCACAGTCATGAGATTAAGCCCCATGTCAGGCTCTGTGCTCAGTAGGGAGTCTACCTGAGCTTCTCTCTCCCTCTTCCTCTTCCCTTTTCCCTGCACTCTCTCTCTCTAAGATAAATAAAATAAATAAAAATAAATATACATATATAGATATATTAAAATATAATCAAGGGAAAGATTTAATATTGATAGAGCTATATTAATATCAGATAAAGTAGATTTCTGGTTACATTGAATAATGGTCCTTCAAAGATTATGCCCTAAAGTCCCAAATCTGTGAATATGTTATATGACAAAAGGGACTTTGCAGATGTGATTAAGAATATTAAGGTTGAAAGATTATCCTGAATTATCAGGTGAGACCAATGTAATCACAAAAGGCCTTAAAAGATAGAAGAGGGAGGGGCACCTGAGGGTGCAGTCAGTTAAATGTCCAAGCCTTGGTTCAGGGTCTCAGGGTCATGGGATCAAGTCCCATATCATGGGATTGAGCCCCATGTGGGATTGAGACTTCCTCTCCCTATCCCTCTTTCCCACCCCCCAAATAAACAAATAAATCTTAAAAAAAAGAAAAAAGAAGAGAGAGACAGAAGAATGGGAAATGTGATGATGAAAGCAGAGGTCACAGAGAAAGATTTAAAGATGCTACACAGCTGCTTTTGAACAGTAGAGGAAATGGCTAAGAGACAAGGAATACAGGCAGCATCTAGAAACTGGAAAAGGCAAGGAAATGAATTCTCCCCTGGACTCTCTAGAGGGAACATAGCTCTGGTGACACCTTGATTTAGTCCAGTGAAATTGATTCTAGAGTCTGGTCCTATAGAAATGTAAGATAATAAATTTGCATTGTTTTAAATCGTCAAGAGTATAGTTATTTATCACAGCAATAATAGAAACTGATAAAACTTCAGAGTATGGAACATTGTTATATATAAATATGAACATTGCATCATGTCCATAAGACATAACAATCTTAATTGTATATGAATCTAACAGAGTCAGATATCTGAGGCAAAACCGATAGAACTGAGTAAAGAAGTAGACAAATCAATATCACAGTTGTCGACATCAAAACTCCACTTTCAGTCATTGATAGTACAAGTAGATAAAAAATCTGTAATAATGTAGAAAACATTAACACTATTATCAAAGAATTAGACCTAATGATCATTTGTAGAACATTGTATACAATAACAGCAGAGTATACTTTCTTTCGCATACATATGAACATTCTCCAATATAGGCCCTATTCTAAGCCATAAAAAGAACCTAAATAGTTTAAAATAAAGTCATCTTAAACTGTGTTCTCAGATCATAACATAATTAAACCAAAAATCAACAAGAGAAAGATATGTTGGAAAATAGTCAATCAATTAGAAATTAAACATGTTTAAATAACCCACAGATTAAAAAGAAGTCTCAAGGGAACTTTAAGAAAACTTTAAATGAAAATCCACCAAAATGTATAAAATATATTTAAAGCAGTATTTAGAACTAAATTTATAATGTTAAATGCATCTAGTAGAAAACAGTAAAGTTCTCACATTTAACCCCAGCTTCACTTCAATGAACTATAAAAATGAAATGAGGGCGCCTGGGTGGCGCAGTTGGTTGAGCGACTGCCTGCGGCTCAGGTCATGATCCCGGAGTCCGGGGATCGAGTCCCACATCGGGCTCCCATCTCCATGGGGAGTCCGCTTCTCACTCTGACCTTCTCCCTTCTCATGCTCTCACTCTCTCCCTTTCCTAATAAATAAAGAAACAAAATCTTAAAAAAAAATGAAATGAAATAAAATTAAAAGCCAGAGCAAAATAAATAGAGATTTATTATCAGGAGGAAAGTAATGTATATAAAAACAGAAAGGAACCAATATGTGTAAAAACAAAAATCAATGACATTGAAAAACAAAAAAAGGAAATCATTGAAATTGAAGGCTCTTTTAGTGAAAGACCCCCTCACCAAAACTGTTAAATCTCTAACCAAACTGACCAGGAAAAAAGAAAGAAGACACGAACTACAATATCTGATGAAAAATAGGAAATGTTACCATACAGTGTGGGTCACTACAGACCCCATAAGCATTAAAGGATAATAACGAAGTTTACCTCTATTCTGTGCTCCATCAAAGTGGTGGATTTCACTGTTCCATTTTCTTACTCTTCAGTGAACCAACACAAAGGTTCTCTTGTTTTTAAATTATTTTATTATAAAGTCAGACTTGATTCATCTGAAGTATGTGCTGCTTTGTTTATAACAAAGACTTGTGAAATGCTGTTTAGATAATTGTGGGAAAACAGTATGTTGTAGTAAGCAGAAAAATGAATAAAAGTACAAAAGGGGAGTTGAATGATCCGAGGATAGAGGGTTCCCTCCTGGGAAGATGATAGCAATGAGAGAATTGAGCAGTGAGGCAAGAGAATTCATACTCCCCAGCCTCACTGCACAGGATCACTCCTCTTAACTGTTGCCAGTATGAGTGGCTATATGTATTCTATTGATGGTTGAATTTTCAATTTTTTCATTATTAGGCAGGTGGAATTTTAGAGAATACAAGGCAGATACAGCAAAAGGAATGAAACCTGGAAGAAGCTGATTTCTTGTACAATAGTAGCTTAAATAGCAGGTGTGCCTGAAAACATTCCAGCTCAAATGAACAACTTTACTATAAATATTATTAGTCCTAGACTTTCTTCTATTCAACCATAGCTCCACTCACAGACAGTATGCATTTCATCACATTATGTAATAGAAGAAGCATGGAATGATTTTTACCCTTCCTCTTCATGGAGAGGGAGTATTATGGACATAATAAAACAGAAAAGACATTATCACTGTACTAATGTATCAAAATTACATAATGGGAGAGAGTAGTAACTTTTTGACAGTAATTATTAGAAAGTAATCAGGAAATTTGAGCCTGCAAAAAAAGGGCAGATGAGAAATTTACCATAGTCAGCCCAGTAGAAAAGTAGAATGAAGAAAACAGTGTACAACATCCTCAAGAATAGAGAAGGGAGCCAGACCAGTGGGAAAAGGAAGAAAAATTGAGGGAATTAAGGAAGAAAAATGGATCCAATAGGTTTTGCATCACCATGTAAATTCTGTGTATATTTGTAACTAATCCTAATCTGCATTTGGGCCAGAGTCCAAACTGAATGTTTTTAGGCATTTCGAGCTTGTGAAAGGTAAAAGGTTATATACATGAAGTTTGGAAATATTTGACTCATTCTAGAACTCATTGTGACTAGTGATGTCCACTTAATCTTCTGCAGTCAGACCCTTTGTAACCATTCTAGACATTAATAATCATAAAGTGTGTGATTTTTTTATAAGTATACCATATGAAGGAAACATGCAGTCTTTATATCGCTTTCCTTAAAAACAATGTTTTCATCTAATTCCAGGAAATAATACCTAGAATATTTACATATAGATAGTCTCTATTTTAAACCTTGTAAGAGGGGAAATCCACCGTGAAAATCAAAGTGTTAAGCTGTAAAAGGTACTGTCTGGAATGCAGAGGAAATAGGTGGTAGATCAAGGGAATCAGAAGTTAGAAGCAGTAGGAAGAGATTTTTAAAACTTCTGTCATTCAGTTCAAGTTACTCAATTTTTCTTTGAACAGTATTCCTTTGTATGATTAGTTTTAAGCTCCTAATATTAAAAGATTTGTGAATCCATGACTTTGAATAGTCATGAATGTCTGAATATGGGATGTGAGCATCAAATTTTAAAACCAGAGAAAGAACAGGTTTCTGTATCTCAACTCTTGAGTTCTAATCTAAGCTCCGGCATTTACTCTGTGTATGTTAAGTTTGTAAACCATTTAAGTGTTTTGGGACTCAATCCCACCATTGCCAAAATATTCTTGTTACAAAATTATTAAGGTTTAAAAGAGTAGGAAACATGAAAGCACTTTGCAAAATATCCTATTTGATGCAAATATATGTGTTATTTTTAAAGTAATTAATTAATTTTACCCAGCTGTCCTCTTTACTTTAAGGAGACTTAGTCATGGTCTGACTGCACATCACATGGTGGGGGATGGTCAATGATTGCATTCAGCTTCCATGGCATCATGGGTGGGAATGTTATCTCCCCCACTTCCAGATCCATCAGATTCCTTCCTTGGAAATTTGAAAATTGGAACCAAAGAAAGCAAGTCCTTGTATCTGATGGTCAGGCTGTGAAAATGTAGGCTAGATGGAACAAGTAAAACCAGCATGCAGAGATAGGCTGATACTTAGGAAGAATTTGTCATTTTCCCTCTCATTTTCCCTCATAGTCCAATGAAGTGCTCGCTTTTCAGATAGTTTTATTTCCTAGGACAAGGAATTCTTTTTGCCTAAATTAGATCAAATTACTTTTTGTCATGCAGAAACAAAAATGATTTCATGTAATTATACCGATTTCAACCTTCCTTGGCCTGCTGGTGGTGCTTCAGCTTCCTAGTGTCATGGATACTGTTGTCTAGAGATCGTAAAGTTGTATTTTAATAAAAATAAATTTAACAAGTATTAGGTGATTGCCTTGTTATTCCAGTATATGTAATAAAAGAAGAACAGTCATCATTAGAAATCTTGTCTAGTGTGTGGATACAGTACTACACTATATATTCTTTTTTAATTATATTCTGGAAATGATTCCAGAACAAGGATCTGTGGGTTCCAATAATAAAATTATCTGTAAAGGAAATAAGTGAAACAAGTTTATTACACAGATTTCTGGCCATTCATTCCACCTTAAGATTTGTAGGGGAACTCTTACGAAAATGCAAAAGATTTGTATTTCTAATCCTATTTTACAGATTTAATATCACATCTTATTAATATTATTCATCAGTAAGTATTTGGAGGTGAATGAATTTTAGGTTCTTCTGTATAATCTAATTTTTCTACTGAAGTGTGAATCATTATCATAGCTATGTGTGTGCATGTACATGTATTTGTTTTTATACGTATGATTAAGAGCATCTAATCTTTTTTTTTTTTTTTTTTTTTTTTGAGAGAGAGGGCAGCACGGGGCAAAGGGAGAGAAGGGAGAGAAGAGAGAATACTAAGAAGGCTCCACACCCAGCATGTAGGCTGGGCTTGGTCTCATAACCTTGAGATAATTCAAGAGTCAGATGCTTAATTGACAGAGCCACCCAGGTGCTCCGCATCTAATCTATTTTGAAAGCACCATTTACCTACTGTCCAGCTTGTGATATATTATTTTGATATTATTTCACAAAATAATTTCATAAATTATTTTAATACAATTTCACAGAAACCTCTCAAATATAGACCTCTCCTTTCTGATGTTCAGTCTTTTTTTTTTCCAACAGGTTTTTCTCTTAGATAGTTAACAAAACACATGGACCTTAAACTTTTATAAATTATCTATCACATTATTCTAAATACATACTTTTAGCCTTAGCTGATGGCTGCAGGAATCAGTTCTAACACGTTACACTATCTTAAAGAAATGTCCATTTTAAATATGGTGAAAACAGGTGTATAAAGAAGTGATGACTCACTAAATTCTATTACTGAAATCAATATTATACTATATGTTAATTAAAATTTAAATAAAAATTTGAAACACAAAAACAAAGCAAAAAAATAAAGAAAAGCAAAAAATACATATATGGTGAAAAAGCTTCCTAGCAACACTCATTGGATGCAATTTTATTGTTCTTTATTACAGTTTACAAGCTCTATAAAACTTTCTTTCATGTAGTATTTCTGACATACAGGACATTTGGTAGAAGTCATATAGTCATGGAAGAAAATTTACAAAATAATCCTAGACTCATAGAGTTATAGATCTTAAATTAGTTATTTTGGACAGATTAGGGGGGCACAATTACATATGAGATTCAATATCTTAATGGCATCAGAACTGCCCTTAGCAGGTTGCACTCGGCTAGAGGTAGAATATTTATCATCTTAAGAAATGTATACCAAGTGGGGCACCTAGGTGGCTAAGTTGGTTAAGCATCTGCCTTCTACTCAGGTCATGATCCCAGGGTCCTGGGATCAAGTCCCACATAGGGCTTCCTGCTTAGTGGGGAGTGCTATCTCCCTCTATCCCCACCCTTGCTTGTGCTCCCCCTCTCTCTATCTCACTCTACTCTCTCTCAAATAAATAAATAAAATCTTTAAAAAAGAAAGAGAAATATATACCAAGTGAAATAATCACAATAGTGTCTCTGATCCTAGAAAACTAAATATATGTGAAGTAGGGTGGACTTTGTTTTCTGTAATCAATCCATTTGTTGCCATTACTGGAATAATATTACATTTATAATCACTTTTCTGTTATTAGTCTCTTTTTTTAAGGCTTTATGATTTTACTAATGTCTCAAATAGTACTTCATTTTTAAATCATTAAGGAGATATACCACTTTATTTTCAATATTATACTGATCCCAAAATGTTTCTCATGACTCTCCATATAGCGTCCAATAGATTTAACTCTCACTGTGAACATACTGCTTTTTTTTCCCTTAAAGATTTCCCTAAATACATATTACTAGTTTATATATTAATGTCATCAAAATATAGATCATTACTTACATAAAAATAATTATAAAATTAATTTGTTTATAAGCACACAATGTAATATTTACCATATATTTCTAGGTGTACTGGTATACCATATAACGATCCATTAATGATAGGCCATTCATGCCTGAGGTTCTAGCTCTTTGGACATGACAAAGGACAGTTATTTCCTTATAAAGAACTTAAATATTTTATACTGTCAATGTTATTATTGCATAATTACTTTCATTTGAAGCGTAATTGTTAACTCATAGATTTTGAAGGTTAAGATTAGTATCTGCTGAAGCTAAATTCTCTCTGTATTATACTTTTTATTCTGCAGAGAAGATATTTCTCAAATTAGTGTGGCTATTGTTTTTTTACACAGCTATAGTTAGAAAAGTTAAAAATAAATAAAACTATAGTTAGAAAAACTATAGTTATAGGTTTTATTTGTGATTCAAAAAAATTATCTCAAGACCAAAATTTTTGAATATGAGTGTACGATCTGTTTATATTGATATTTGAAGTGTTACAATAATTCCCCTTGCAAATTTAATTGTAAGTCACTTTTACTGGATGCTTTCTTTTAAAATTAAAGTGCTATATAACATATTTTTATAAGCTTTTTTTAAGCTTTTTAAGGGAAATTAAATGATTCTGGTATAACTCTTAGTAAATTTTGCATTTTAGTTTGATAAGAGATATATATGAAAGCAATTACTGAGAAATATGGATTATAGACATTTTATAGAAATATATTGTTAGTGGTTGGTTACCATGAGGTATATTTTAACATTTTTAACATTTTTGCGAAAATACAAAACTTAAATTTGTTTATTAAATTTGTTGAGAAACAAATTTAATAAATAAAATGGTGTTTGGTAATTAACATATCAATGCCCTGTGAACAGAACAGAGAGAAAGTGATATTGTGTTTAAAAATATGATATTCTCACTCTACCATAAATTCAGTCATACTCATTCGAAAAGTAGAAAATTCGGTTAAGTAGAAATAATTTTCAATCCAGCTTTCTATATTCTTCTGTCATCGGTGCTCACACACAACAGTACATATTAGATGGCAGAACCACGATAGTGAACTATGTAGAATTTTCTCTGCTTTCAGCATCATCTCAGCTTTGCCTTCAAGATCCATTTGTTTTGACACACAAATGGTCACAGTTTTCTATCAGTCACATTTCCTAACTACAAATAGCTTTTAGCTATCTAAAGTAAAAGGCAAAATTACTGGGATGGTATCAGGGAATCACACACTCATTTGGAAGCTTGGGGAAACAGACTTGGAAATGAGCAGGAAGAAAGACATCTCAGACCATGACCACTGGAATACCCTCTTTAAAGCTTTTAGAAGTACATATTTTGTATCTTAATATAATCAGACCTTACATAAATAACTCTAAATACTTTTTATTTAATATCTCCTGCATTCATTTCCACTCTCATAATTAAACATTATAGTACAACTCTTAACTGGTACTCAACTAACTCACCTGTAAGAGTAATGAGCGTTTTCCTCACCTGTAAAGCCTTCAAAACGATAGTCCCTGGTGTGCCTAGTGAGTTAAGACATGCCTGGGGACATCTGCTCCAACTATTTCTCTAGCATTTACCATGTGTTAGCAAGTGAAATATGAGTCCGCAAATTTCCTATGTTGAAGCTGTAGCCCCCAGTATAACATATACTTGGAGATATGGTTCTTAGGGGAGGTAATTAAAATTAAATAAGGTTGTAAGGGTCGAGCCCTAATCCAAAAGGATTGGTGGTTTTATAAAACAAAGAAGAGCTTTCTTTTACTCTCTCCACACTCATGTACTAAGAGGCCGTGTGAGTATAGTAGGTGGCTGTGTGCAAGCCAGAAAGTGAGCTTTCACCAGAAATTTAATCAGCTGACTCCTTGAGCTTGGATGTTCCAGCCTCCATAAGTATAACAAAGCAAATTTCTGTTGTTTAAGCCATCTAGTCTATGGTGTTTTGTTATGGCAGCCTAAGCAGACTAATACAGCAAGCATATTTCTGCTAGCTGTTTGTTAGCATTATTATATCATGTGATAAGTGTCTAAGTCGAAAAGAAACTTGTATGAAAGTTAAAGTGCCTGAAAGGGAAATATTCTGTTAAGTTTGTTCAAAAAAGTGCTGTCATTTTAGGCAGGTAAGGCAGGCAACTCTATAACCCTAGAAAAAAATTACAAAAATCTGGAATATTACTCAGTTTGCTTCACAGCTTTTCAAAAATGGTTCCATTTTAAATCAACTTAAGAATCTTGAAAATTTTGTTATTATGTGGATTATATAAGAGATTTGCTATGGAACTATAATCAGCAGACTGATCCTCAAAATGTTTTTGCCTTACCTGAAAAGATTTATGAATAAGTTAAAAATGCATAAAATATTCCCAAGTCCTTATATAGACATCATTTAAGAATATTTACCGTATCAGATAGGGAGATGTTTAAGCTGTATCATTTTCTTTTTTTCTTAATTCCTCTGTATTAGTTTGATAGGGCTGCCATAAAAGAATATCAGAGATTAATTGGTTTAAACAACAAAAATTGGGGTGCCTGGGTGGCTTTGTTAGTTAAGCCTCTGCCTTAGGCCCAGGTGCCTGGATCAAGCCCTGAGTTGGGCTCCCTGCTCAGTGGGGAGTCTGCTTCTCCTTCTCCCTCTGCTCCTCCCAGTGCTAGTGCTCTTGTTCTCTCTCACAGACTTTCTCAAATAAATAAATAAAAAATCTTTACAACAAAAATTTATTTTCTCACAGTTTTATAGGTTAGAATCTCAAGATCAGAATGTCCACAGGTTTGGTTTCTTTTGAAGCTTCTCTCCTTGGCTTGGTTGTCCCTTGGACTGTGTTATCTATGTCCTAATTTCCTCTTTTTTTTTCTTTTCTTTTTGTTTTTTGGGGGAGGGTTCCTTTTTTAATTTAAATTAAATTAATATATTAATTGATTCATATATTCTTATTAAGTGATTCATCAGTTGCATATAACACTCAGTGCTCATTGCATCACCTGCCCTCCTGAATGCCCATTCCCCAGTTACCCCATCTCCCTACACCCCTCCCCTGCAGCAACCCTGTTTGTTTCCCATCTTTAAGAGTCTCTTATGGTTTATCTCCCTCTCTGATTTCATCTTGTTTTATAATGACACTAGTCATATTTGATTAGGAGTCACATATATGATTTCATTTTACCTTATTTACCATTTTTACCTTACTTACCTCTCAAAAACCCTAGTTCCAAGTAGAGTAGGTATGAGGTACTAGGTGTTAGAACTTCAACATATGAATTTGGGGGACACCATTCAAGCCTTACCGTACCACCACAGTAATTTTGTGATTGTAAATAACATTCTTCTACCATTAAAAAGATGTTCTTTTTTTTCCCTAAAAGTTTTATTTATTTATTTGAGAGAGAGAGAGAGAGAGAGAGAGAGAGAGAGTAACAGAAGAGGGAGGGTCACAAGGAGAAGCAGATTCCCTGCTGAGCAGGGAGTCCAGTGTGAGGCTCAGTCCGAGGACTCTGGTATCATGACCTGAGCCGAAGGCAGACACTTAACTGAGCCACCCAGGCACCTCCCAAAAGTATGCTCTTATGTTCAGCTCAGACATAAGGTGGTCTTACTAGGAATTTTTATAACTTATTAGTGATTGAGTACTCTATATTTTTATTTATCACATTTCACTGGCAATCAATGACAATGACTAAGTTTATTGGATATTTGATTTTCTTATTTGGTGAACTAACTTTTCAAAACATTTGCCTGGTTTCCAAGTTGTTTTTAGTAGCAATTTAAGAAATTCTTTAGATGTAAGAGTATTAATCTTTTTTTTCTGTCTTATAGGTCATAAATCCTCTAGCTTTTTGTATTTTTTCTCATTTATATATTCCTTTTAAAACAGTTATGTCTATTAATATGTAAGTTATGCCTCTAGTTTTTAGCATTATGGTAAATAATATCTTCTTATTCTAGAAATCCTAACTAGTACATTACAGAAAGAAAACTAAAATCTATAATATTGAAAGGAAGAAGTACAAGTGACATTATTCATATTTGTTATCATTATATGCATATTGAATCTATAACCAATTTGAATTAATTATTCAGTTTAATATGATCACTGGGTAGAAGATGAATGTACAAAAATCATTTGAAGTTTTAAACATACAAAAAATGATTATAAAATGAAATTTTAAGAATATATAATTTACATTGAAAACAACGGAATCCTGAGAAATAATCTAAAGAAAAATGTGAAAGCTGAAAGATGTCCTTGAAAATATAACATGTCAAATAAACAACAAGAATTTGAAGAGTATGTGATGATAAAAGCAGCAAGCTATTTATATATAAAGGATTGTTCTACAGTCAGAGAACATATAATATTTGTATATTATATAACACCAAAGTTATATATATAAATTTGTGTATTCTATATATACTTAAATTTCCAGATGAAAATGTATGTAGTGAGAAACAAACAAAATCATAATAATTTTCATCAGTAGAGATTTTAAGGCTGCATTGAATAACAAATTCAATAAACTCAAAATTTTCAGGAAATAAAAATGTCGATAAAACTAGCATGACAATTTCTTGGAAATTTTGAAAAATCTCTTTTAAGCAATAATTGTATCAAAAACTAGAAAATATTTTTCATTGAAAGAATTTATTTAAAACATCTTTCATTTTCATAAAGTTATATTTATGAATGAATGTTTGCTGCAAATTTTACATTGGGTTTATATTTTATAATTAAATAATTCTTGGGGCGCCTGGGTGGCTCAGTTGGTTGAGCAACTGCCTTCGGCTCAGGTCATGATCCTGGAGTTCAGGGATTGAGTCCCACATCGGGCTCCCAGCTCCACGGGGAGTCTGCTTCTTCCTCTAACCTTCTCTCCTCTCATGCTCTCTCTCACTTTCTCTGTCTCTCAAATAAATAAATAAACATCTTTAAAAAAATTAAAAAAAATAATTCTTTTAGTGAAGATGCTGTCTTTAATTTCACTTTTCTATGTTACTTTCCTATTATAAAATACTATTTGTATTTGTCTTCTATAGTATTATACCACATTTTATTGTTACAATTTTCAGTTCACGGATTTTGTTTTACTTTAATTCTGTAAGTAAGCTTTTTGAAAGGTTTGAAAGGGTGGTCCAGACATTTTTCACTTATTTTGGTAGTGAGATATATTTTTTTCTTCCACATTATTTTCCTTTTAATTTTTATTGTTTTTGTTTCCCTTTCTTTTTCTTTCTTTCTTTCTTTCTTTCTTTCTTTCTTTCTTTCTTTCTTTCTTTCTTTCTTTCTTCTTTCTTTCTTTCGACTTTTCCATTCTTAGTTCCTGTTTATCTTTGGAATCTGAAAATTTACTAGTTAATCTTAAATGTGAATGACTTTCTTTCATTTTTTCCTTGAGAGTATTTTATTGAAAATTTAAGGAACGCTTGAGATTTGGATTGTTAAAAATTATTTCTGTAATTATTACTTTACCATTTCTTAATTTTCTCCTCTGGAATTGCGATGTTTTAGGTTTTAGATATTTTGCCCTTCACATTTTCTCTTATTGTCTCTTATTGTTGTAAAATCTCTTTCTTTTATTTGTTATTAGATATTTCCTTCCTCTAAGGTTCTCAGATAAAGAATTTTCTGTCTTCAATTTTTATTTATTTCTTCAAAGATGATGTTATTGTCCCCATTGGAATGAATTGTTGGGTTTGAATATTGAATATCCTTGACTATCTTGATATATTTTATTAACCTTTTTTCTACTTATACAAATTAACCTCAATAGGGCCGAGTTCAAAAATACTTATTTTTTTCTGTTTTTCTCTGGTTTTATCGCTCATACTACCAATTCACTGGAAATGTTTTACAATTTTTTTTCACCTGTTCATGTTCACCTTGTACTTCAGTACCCAGATAAGCAAACTACTGAAATGGCTTAGGCAGAGAAAAATATGGGCAATGGAATTTGAGGAAGTTTTGTTTCTTATCACCTGGCATCTAATGACCTGGACATCTGTTACCTTCTGCTGAGACATTAAAAAGAAGCTCTTTTGTCACATATCACTGCCATTGAAGAATTATGTTCTTCCAATTACTCAAATGTGGACTATCTATTCCACCTGTGCAGGCTCATGCCGGATTTGTTACAGTTAGCAGATTCAGGCAATCCTTCCAAGGACTACAGGCAGTAAGCCAACAGACCACATTCCTTCCCTGTGGATTCCTTAGCCCTAACTCTACTGGAAGGAAAAACTAATGAAGATTTAGTTCAGGCTTTCAGGGTTGGCAAACATTTCCCCATATCTATCTATTGTATCAGTTTTGATTCAGGATGTTGCAAAATGAATCACCTAACTGCCCTAGGATATTGGCATAGAAAATTACTTCACTTATCAGTATCAAATGAGACCATAACAACATTTGTGATTTCATTTCAAGCAGACAGTTGAGAGGGAAAGATGGGTCAAGATTTGTGTTTTGGTAACTGATTCCATACTTCTCATATTATAGTTTTATATTTTATTTATGAAATCATTAATCTACCTAGAGGTGTGTATATTTACGTCAAAATTCACCTAAAAGTTGAGTCAAATTTTATGATTGCATTTATTGAGTAATTTATTCTTTCCCATTGAAAGGAAGCATACTTTCAACCTACATTAAATTGTTTTACGTGTCGGAATTTTTTAACATTGTGTTTATTTCCAGTTATCTGCCTATTTGTAAAGACAAGAACAACACTAATGTAACAACCATAGGTTGTTGGAAATGTATAAGATATCCACTTGTTAAAAAAAATTTCTTGAATACTTACCCTATAGTACTTTTCTTCATGTTTACAACTCTCTTTTGAAATAGTCAATTGTCACTTCCAAATAGTTATTTAGATTGCTAGATTTTGGCTACTTTGTAATACTAATCAAGATAAAATAGTTTAATCAATAATGGTTAATACTGAGCCTTTTAAATTGTTTTTGCAAATAAATGAATCGCCCTGTGATAAGCTCAAACCTCTTGTGTAAAATCCTTAGTGGGTCAGACCAATGAAGAGTCCATTGTAGTTATGAATGATGAAATTGGCATTCTATCTGCCTCAAAACAAATTCAAGTCATAGAGAAAATAGTAGTAATAACAGCAATAAGAGTAATATTAATACTTAACTTTTAGTTACTCTTACTATATATACTAGATACAATATCAAGGATTTTATCCATTAGTTCATCCATTCCTCATAAGAAACCTAAGAAATTATTCTTATTTAGAAATGAGAACAGCAAGGAACAGTGGCATTATATAACTTACCCATTGTCCCACATCTAGTACCTAAAGAGTATTTAGCCCATATTTTTTTTTAGTGGCTGTGTCTCTGTTCCGTTTTTCTCTTATTTCAAGTGAGTTTACCTTAATCAAAATTATAAAAATATAAAGGCATTAAAGAGGCTAGATTAAGTTCCTTTCACTAATATTAGTTGATTCTTCATCAAGAATTGCTTTCAAAAAAATAATTGCTCTAACGATGAATACTATAATAGCAAGCATATTTATGACTACTTCTGCCATAGTTGATCAATATCAAAATAGGACCCTAAATCAAGATGAGATAGGTACACTGTTTCCTCTGAGAGACATAAAGACTGAATTCTTAATCAAACTTTTATCAATTCTGTCATTTATACTTAGAAGCTATTATTTAGCTTCATAGAGTTGTCCACTTTTCTCTCCCCATTTTTTAGAAATTATTTTCCTCTTATTGAGGCATTCTATTTTTTTGCCCTAAGACCAGTATTTAGTTTAGTCTAAGTTTAAAAAATTAAGCTTGTTGCTAGCTCTTTTGTCATAATTTTCCATGTAAACTCTTGGCATGCCTAACATGGTCTCAGGGATAAAATATTCCTGAAATTCTTGCATATTCAAACATTCGAAATTGTTTTTCCATAGTTTTTATACTTAAGGGACAGATTGGCTAAATATAAAATTCTTGGCTCACAATGTCTCCTTTTGAGTGTTTTTAGGTACTGCTATACTCTTTTGTGACATTAAATTTTACTGTAAATAAATTCGAGGCAATCTTTATTTTTTCCTCCTATAAGTTACATGCTATATTTATCTTGGTCATAGAAAAAAAATCTTTATATTTGAACACTAACCATTATACTAGATTATATTGTGGTGTCAACTTTCTGTCTGTTATCCTTTGCATATGGTGTCTACATATGTACAGTTTTTTCATTTATTTAAAGCATTTTCATATTATATATTTTTATTGTTTAAACTTTCTTATGCATGTGCTATAATTAGGCATATCTACTATTTTGTTCTACTAGGCATTTCTAATATCTATTTGATCTACTTTGCATATCTTTTATATCTATATATTTTTTGTCTTTTAAAAATGTTTCCTTTTGTTTTACCTTTTTTTGCTTATTTCTTTTTTCAAATTTTTATTAAAATTCTAGTTAGTTAACATATAGTGTAATATTGGTTTCAGGAGTTGAATTTAGTGATTCATCACTTACATGTAACATCCAGTGCTCAATACAACTGCCGTGCTTAATACCAATCACCAATGTAGCACATCCCCTGCCCACCTCCCTTCTAATAGCCCTCAGCTAATTTTTTTCCCCCTCAGCTAATTTCTGTACACTATGTCTATTAACTGTTTCTTCCAGTGTGTATTCTTTCCTTCCATTTGCATCTCCATTTCCATGATGTTTCACTAATTCTTTTATTTCTTTACTGAACTCTGCCAACTCATAACTCATATTTCATCATCTTATCATTTTTTCCACATGTTGTCCCATGATGGGTTTGTAGAATTCTATCATGGGAGAATTGCTTTATTACTATTGATTTTAATTAATTGTGAAATAGTTTCTTAACACATTATTAGATCTGTGACATCATTTTTTCCCTAATGATTTACTTTTGTAAACTGGCAAATTATTCTTTTCTTTTTTGTAGCCCTTAGAGTTTTTCAGTGCTAGTACTATGCTAATGGAGCTTCCTGAACATGTTTTATACAGAAAATATTAACTTCTGAGTGGATCCAGGGTATTTTTAGAATACATTTCACAAAGGCTTTTTCCTTTGTTGCCATGGAAATGATTACTTTCTGTAAATATTGTTGACCAGTGGGATTTTTTTATTTTTTTTTATTAACATATAATGTATTATTTACCCCAGAGTACATGTCTGTGAATCATCAGGCTTACGACCAGTGGGATTTTATAGGCATTTCTTATTCTCCTGCTTCTTCAGGAAAGTCCAACAGATGTTGCTTATATCAATTCCTACATCTATCTTGCATAGATGTGACACTGATTCTGTTTTACAGTATGATTCCTTTCTCTTAAGAAAGTGGGATTTTGTTGGCATTTTCTAGATAATTGCTGCCATTCTCTCAATGCTTTCTGTACTTTTAAAAAAAAATCGTAACCTCTTGTGTGGGGCTTTTAACCAATCATAGGTGATTTGCCAATCCTTCTTAATCTTGGTCAATGGATTATTTCTGTCACCATTTTCATAAGAATTAATTGCTTTGTTTGTTTAAAAGTACATCTTTGTTTCTTTTGTTATATTTCCAGAAGGAAAAGATTCACAAATATTATTATGCTGGAAGTTTTGAGTTATTTTAATTTTAGCCTTTAGGAAAGAATGTTCATGAGATCCTGGTTCGTAAGTTGCCTGGAGCTCCCTTATTTCTAGACTGTCCCAACACTTCACTGTTCAAATCTTAAATTTCAGTATCCTAAGAATTATTTCTCTTTACTTAAGCTATCCATGACTGCTTTTTTCTTTCACCTAGAAAATTACTAAAATTCAATACCTATATTATAGTATTATTTCATCTGAATTTCAAATGCAGTTTTGACTCTGTGTGTGTGTATGCATGTGTGTACACACGTGTACTTATACAAAACAATAATACCATTAGAGTTGTAAATTGCATGATATTACATAGAATAATGTTAATCTGGTCACATAAGACATTTTAACAACACTAATACTAATAGAATCTCTTTTATTTCTTTTGTGTTCGATTCTGTTTTGTTTATTTTGTTTTTTTAGATTTATTTATTTATTTTGGAAAGAGAGAGAGGGAGTGGGGGGGTAGGGGAAGAGGGCAAGAAAGAGAATCTCAATCAGACTCCCCACTGAGCATGGACCCCCCAATGTGGGCTTGATTACACAGCCCTGAGATCATGACCTGAGCTGAAATCGAGTCAGATCCTTGACCAACTGAGCCACCCAGCCACTCCTTCCATTACAGATTTTTAAGTTTTCTTCATTTAGCTCTTAAAATTTTTCTATTGATTTATATCATTACATGCATTATTTTATTATGTAAATATCTATTATAAAATATTCTAGTACCAACTTTTGAAAAAATTAACTTTTTAAATTTTTTAATAGAATGATGAAAGTTTTTAGGTTTAAAATATTTAATATATGTCAGAATATATCACCTAAAACAAAGACATACACATACATTACTGTATATCATTTTTTTAAAAGATTTTATTTATTTATAAGGAAAGAGAGTGAGAGAGAGCATGAGAGGGGAGAGGGTCAGAGTGAGAAGCGGACTCCCCATGGAGCTGGGAGTCAAATGTGGGACTTGATCCCGGGACACCGGGATCATGACCTGAGCCGAAGGTAGTTGCTTAACCAACTGAGCCACCCACGTGCCCAATTACTGTATATCATTTTAATCCAAGATATTTATAATTATTTCAATAAAAATTTCTTATATAGAGGCAATATTAAAATTTTTCACTTGTCCAGGGGTGCCTCAATCATTAAACATCTGCCTTCAGCTCAGGTAATGACCCACGGTCCTGGGATCGAGCTCCACATTGGGTTTCCCACTCAGTGGGAAGCCTGCTTTTCCCTCTCCCACTCCCCCTGCTTGTGATGCTTCTCTTGCTCTCTCTCTGTCAAATAAATAAAATCTTAAAAAGAAATTTCACTTGTCCAAAAAAAATCTTTTAAAAATTACCCACAATGCAATCAAGAATAAAGTCATACACTGGATTGTGAGGTCTCTTTAGCATCCTTTAATCTCTTTTCATTCTTAAATAGTTTCTTTAACTTTTAAAAGAATATATGCCAATTGCCTATTAAAATTACAAAAATTTCACAATCTGGAATTTTGTGATTAATATTAATTATTGTGTTCAGCTTAAACATTTTTCCAAGAATAATCTATAGTTGATGTTGTATTTTTTTCATTGCATACCAGAAAGCACATAATGGATATTTCTACTGTAAAAATATATTTTTTTCTTATAATTAACAAGTAATATGTGGGGTAACAGTTTGAGACTCTTGAAAGACCTTGTTGGTCAAGAGTTTTTCACAAATGTTCAGCACCTTTTGATCTACTGATAATTTGTCTGTGCCAGTAATTACTTCGATGATATGCCACTATAGATACAAAGAGATACAAGTCACTTAAATTAACTTTTTATTGGAGGTATAGTTTGATTAGCAATTTGTTATATAGATAGGTCCATTTGTTTGATTTTGTATTCAATTTTACATTTGATTTTTATTATTCTTGTTGAATAAAACTTATTTTTGGATGACCAAAATATGTACATATATCCATTTCAAAACAATAAAAAATAGTCTACTTAAAGAAGTCTTACTCTCCATTTATGACACCACTCCTGTTTTTATTTTTAAAAATTAATGTACACTAATACATACACATAGTTTTTGGTATATTGCTTTTACATTTAAAAACATATCCTAGGAATTAACCTATATGTGTACCTAATTTTCTTCATTTCTATGGCTTTACAATACCCCGTTAAATAAATATATCTTTGTCTCTTCAACTAGTCTCTTATGGATTTTACAACTGCAAGTATCAAAATAGGTAAAATTTTGCACATTGTTTCAATATATGTAGAACTAAACTACATACTTAGATTTATGGGTCAAAGAATGAATACATACATAACAATTAGAAAATGTCTATTTACCCTAATGATTGAGAGTGCCTGTTTTCTCATAGCCTTGACATTTAAGTGGGTTGATCTGATAGATAAGTACTATCTAAAAATTATACTTTTAAAATGACTGCTTACTTGGTTTGTTCTAATAGCCCCTTTTAGTGATTCTCTTGAGATTTGCAAATAAACAACAATATTACTCATGGATTACTCAAAGTACAAGATTTCAGGATAAGGCATGTGTACTTTGGTTAATGGAGATTTATTACAATTATACATAAAAACACACACAAAAACAAGTATCATTGAGTTCTGGTAGTAAGAATCTGGGAGAGAATTTATCTGAACTGTAGCCAGGTGCTACTTTACTTTGAAATGGCAATTATTTTGTTAATTGAAAACAGAAAACACACAAAATATATATATTTTTTGCTATAAACTTTTCTTATCATGCCCTTTAAATTTCTAAATCATAGGCTGCAAACTCTGAAAACTAATTTTATCTTACCTCTCTCATGAGAAGTAAAATAAGTGACAATCAACTGGGTGTGTGCCAAAACATATTCTCTTACATTTAGGTCTATTGGTTCACTGCTTTTATTTCCACTAAGAGGTTGTTCACGAGCTGTCATAGTCTCCAGATGAGCTCACTGCACCTAGCTGAAGCTGTTAAAGTCAGGACCAGGCTCAGCTTCTGCACTTTGGATAAGAGCTTTCCACCATCCTTCTCAGAGATAGAGGGACCTGGCATTTCGATTTTTCTATTTCCAGAATAAAGAAAAGAAAGACAGAGAATGAAAATTAGCTTTTAACTTCTTTGTATGCCCCTGAAATATGTCCAAATAAAATCACACAGTGAAAATTATTTTCAGTTTTATTTTAGAGCACCAGAAAGAGTCTTCTAATAAAATTATATGTTACACATTAAATGATAAAAATCAGAAGTTTTTACAGTGAAATTACATATTAGTATTTCCCTAAATTTAGATATTAATTTTACTTGTTGGAAAATGAAGTTCCATTACTAAGAAATGATGTCAATATTGTCAGTATAGCTATGAGAATGCAAATGAAGTCATGCATTCCAAGCGCATTTATGTTTTACAAACATGTCTTACAACTACATTAAAGACAGTTTATTACCCTCTGTCCATGAGGTATTAAGCTTGCAGGGATGAGAGAAGTAGTGTGATGTCTTTTCCTAGCAGAAATGTGGTTATACTTGCTTTCAAAGACCAAACTGTAACCCAGGGTTCCATTTTAATGTTAAACTTCTTATTTTCTCTATACCCAAATCATCTCTCCCATTTAAACACCCTTAAATGCACTCTACTTTGTTTTTTTTCCTTTTTTACCAGATCCATATGATGCATCGATAATCTTAAAATGTTCATTTTTTTCTTATTACTTCTAGCTTTTGTTTTCCTTTATTCAACCATTGAAATGAGTACTCACATTTGTTTATAGCCTTCAAGAGGGAACAGTATAGTGTAGGTAGATATATTTAAATACAGTAAAAATACATGTTAAAATGGTTTACATTAAAAGGTTGAAGTCTGTGACCTTTTTGAAAAAAAAAAAAAAACAAACATGTATCTGTCTTCTTGTCTCATGGATGAACTCCTCCATTCTTGGTCATCTGCTAGGTAAGTAATCAGCTTGAAGTTTCTCCTGGAAAATATGCAGGTCCGAGATACCTTGAACTTACCTAAAAAGTAGTCTGGAAAAATTTGAAATCCTGGGCTAAAATGCAATTTTCAATATGGTTGATTTTAAAAGTGTTGTTAGGATATAGAGCCTCTGATTCAGTTTTGAGGTGGATACTATTTTGTTCTGGAATTACCTATGATGGATAGTCCCTGACTTTTCATGCGATAATGGCTCTATGAGTCTTCACAGAGAGCCCCAGGGTTCCATAGAGCCACTTTTGACACTTCTGATAAAGTTCACCTCATTTTCCGATTGAGAAAGTGGTGTCTACAAGGACAAATCAACAACTTCAGAGTCCTTTATTTAATCAGGAACAGAGCTAGAAGTAGAACCTGGCATTTATTAACATTAGCATTTTTTTTTTTCAGTCTAAAAATGAGATTGATTTACAGATTTAACATCATCCAGAAGCCCAAAGTCCTGATATGTCTAGGATTTTTTTTTTTCCATTTGCCGATCAAACTTTTTATTCTATTACTTTCTGATACAACATTTTAATAAGGCAAAAGAAAAGAGGAGAAATAGTAAATGGAGGGATGGAAGAAAGAGAGGAATAGATGGAGACAGGTGGCCAATGTTACACATTTCAGAATTTTGTCTGGAGTTTGCCCTTGTGTTCACTTATGCTGTAAAAACAATTTTTTGTTAGTTGCTGCCAGGCTACACTGGCCGACTTCCGTTGCTTGGTCATTCTAGAAGATGGAATCCTATGATGCTATTCTAAATCACTTACTAAGTTAGACCGACACAAAACATGTGGAAAGCCTCAGAGAGCTGAGAAAGACAGACAACATAACAGGATCAATTGTGCTCACTGACTGTAAGGGCATCATCCTTTGGGAGATACCACCACCGTCGTCAAGTGTGTCAGCTACTCAGTGATTGTACTTGGACAACTAGGGAGAGCTTCAGGTGAACACATTTTATCAGTAACATATAATATCAACATTTTCATTAGAAAGAATTCTAAAACAAAGATCCTAGGATCACAAACACTTTTTTAACCACAGAGGTATTTTACCTAGTGGCGTACATGTCTACAAATATAAAACAAATGTAGAACAGTACATCGTTATTGAAAAAAGAATCCAGATTTGGACACTTCTTATTTCAATATTTTTGTCCAATTATGCCGTGTGTCTAATCCAAATTCTAATTTTAGGGACTGTATGCGTAGGCAATAGAGTTCTAAATAAATCTAAACTTTATTACCTTAATTGAATGTGAACAAATTGCAGCTTGTACTCAAATTGCATAGCTTCCTAAGTTAGTGACTAAATAGTTTGAACTTTTGAGACAAGCATAACTCTAACTTTATGAAATAGTTGCTATTAGTTTTTAAACACATTATGTTCAGTGTGACTCAATATTCATAGAAATATTAGTGTTGCAGATGATGTGGTGTCAAGATATAAAACCCACATTTTTCTTATTTTCATGTCTGTTTTTTTAATCATTTGAACTCTGTCAAAGCGTGTTAACCTGAGTTAACATTGAGTAGACTGGTCTGAAATTTGTTCTCACCTGATTAACTTTACTGTAAAAGTAAAGGCTTTTTAGTAAGGAAATGACTTCTAGGAACTTAAAAAATTATGAATATACAGATAGAGATGTTGGTATTTGTTTTACATTACATTTGGCAGCTGATTATAGGGAAAAATATATCTGCTGTAACTAGAAATCAATGACAGATTGGAATTTTTAAATATATATTTTTACAAAAGATCTCTGTGAAATCAAGACCACTTCAGCTATACCAAAGATATCCCTGACAAGTAAGGATTACCTGTACCTTTTGGAAGAGTATGCGTGTGTATGTATGTATTTCTACCTCTCTGTTTATCCAAAATGGCCCTCTCTCCTCTTTCAGTGGTTTTTCCATTTTTGCTCACAAGATAATCTAGCAAACATCCTTCAAAAAAAATTTATATGCATGAAAAATCTCAAAACATTTGGAGAAAATTTAATTACAATGAGTAGAATTATACACATTTTAAAACAAAAAATCTGGGGCGGTAATTTCTTTCTCATTGTATGTGTGTTTGTGTGTGTTTGTGTTGAAAATAATGCCCTTTCTTAGATTGAAGTTTATTTCGCTAAAACAGCGTAATAACAATATTTTTAAAATATCACTGATAAACTAATATTTTGATTTGGAAAATTTTAAATTATTGTATTGTATCTGTTATTTTTGAGTCTAAATATGTATAAAGGTTACCTTTATGTAGGGGAATGTTTTCCTCTTCGTATCAATTTTTTGTGGTAAATTTACAATTCTATATAACAATTCTGGTTCAACAGTAACTAAAAACACAGGCTCCTTCTCTTATCCTGCTGAATTCTTCTTAGCACTTTGCTTTTATTCTTAAATTTGCGTGTGCTCAAAATGGCTAGTGAACTTAGCTATTTCAAGTGTATTCATGTAGCAGGAAGAAGGAAGTATGAAAGATAAATGAATTGTATTCCTGGTTGAGTTAGCGTCTGCAAAACCATCTTTTCAGCAGTCTCATACAATACTCTTTCTATCTCATTGGATAGGATTTAATCATATGGCTGCAGTAGAAACTGGGAAATACAATCTTTCATCTAATTGCATCATAGTCCTCCACAAAATACTAAGAAAGAATATGTGTGGCAACGGATCCTCTTAGCCACCAACCATATAGAGAAAACAATTCAGATAAACCAATTATTTTCATTATATTTTAATTCTAAGAATGCTTCCTCTTAAGAAATAATTAAAGATGAGGGACACCTGAGTGGCTCAGTGGGTTAAAGCCTCTGCCTTCCGCTCAGGTCATGATCTCAGGGTCCTGGGATCGAGCCCTGCATCGGGTTCTCTGCTCAGCAGGAGTCTGCTTACCCCTCTCTCTCTACCTACCTCTCTGCCTATTTGTGATCTCTCTCTCTCTGTGTCAAATAAATAAATAAATAAATAAGTCTTTAAAAAAAAGGAAATAATTAAAGATGAACTGTTTACATTCGTTTTCTACGGCTGTCATAACACAATACCATAGACCAGGTGACTTAACGGAGATTTCTTTTCTCACAGTTCTGAAGACTAGAAATTCAAGATCAAGGTGTAGGCGGGTTTGATTTTTCTCTCAGGTCTCTCCCCTTGGCTTATAGATGGCTGCCTTCTTCTTGTGTCCTCACCTGGTCTTTCCTCAGTGAGCTTTTATTCCTCCTCTTATCTCTTTGTGTATCCAAATTTCCTCTTTTTATAAGGACAATAGAATGATTAGAGCTGCCCTAATAACTTCATTTTAACTTAATCACCTCTTTAAAGGCCGTGTTTCCAAAGCCAGTCACACTTGAGGTACCAGGGATTAGGGCTTTAACATTGGAATTTTGAGGAAACACAACTTAACCACAACACTTTGCCTATAGGAATGTAATATACTTAATTTTATTATAATAGCCTAGAATTAAGTGAAGTTGACTTTTGGCTGATATCTATCTATCTATCTATCTATTTTAAAGATTTTATTTTATTTGACAGAGAGATCACAAGTAGGCAGAGAGGCAGGCAGAGAGAGAGGGGGGGAAGCAGGCTCCCTGCTGAGCAGAGAGCCCAATGCAGGGCTCTATCCCAGGACCCTGAGATTCTGACCTGAGCCAAAGGCAGAGGCTTTAACCCACTGAGCCACTCAGGCGCCTCTACTGATTATATTTCTTTCATCACTTCTAGCAATCTTCTCTATTTTACCTCTTTCAAAAAGAAAGGAATGTGTCTTACTTCAATTTTTTCAGTTCAAAAGCTAATAATCTCTGTACTAAGATAAATATTACATAGTTACATACTCAGTTATTCACAAGTGAAGGCTTAACTATCTTCCACGAATATTTACATTTTGTCCACACAATGCATTTTACTTCAGTCATCTAAGTTAATGTTATTTTTTCTATTGAATAAGTAACCAAAACAAACCCATAATGTTTGTTTTTTTTTCAGTGAACTTTAAACATCGGTCTGTTTTTTCCATATTATTTTTAAAATGAACACATATACATATACTTCTACTTTACAAAGATTTGATCAGATAATATAAATGATTTTGTCAATGGATTTCTTTTCCTAATATATACTGGATAATATGGATCTTTCCTTCTTATTATTAATATTATTATTATTACTAATTGTTATTTGTTAACATCTGATACTTCTTGACATTTTTTCTTCAACATCCTATTTGCCTATATGAGAGAGACAGGCTGTAATATCAAAATGTCATTTTCAGTCGTTGACTTTAAACTCTTTGCTGATTTTTTAAAGCTAAATATGTGTAAACACTCATATATAAATCAGATATCTGCCATGAGCATCAAAGGATTAAAATTGTACTGTAGATTTTCAAAGAGTTTTTAATATGCCATGGTTAAGGTATGCATTTATTTTGTGATTTTCATGTATGATAGTCTCATTTCATAACTATCATGTATGATAGTCTCATTTCACTAACTGAACAACTAATCCAGACTTCTTGGCACTTCTCCTTGTTGAAGCTTGATAGAGATACCTGGTTTTCCAACCTACTTTGCCACTAACAGTGATTTTTGTGTAACTCAGTTTAAACCAAAAGCCTATAAGTAGAAGTCATCTGAGGAGACTGGTTGGAAAATTCTTGCTTCTTTTTAAAGGTTCAAGCACAAAAGAAGCTACTTACTCTGCCTCTTATCCCCTTTTCCTGACTTGACCATGGATATGGTTTCAAGAACACTAAGTTTAATCCAATGATCTTGAAGCATTTAGCCTAAGAACAAACAGCCTGCACTGTAAGATCTTGAAATGGAGCCTGGGGTCTTGAAAGCATAACTGAACCATTACATAAAAACCTGGGATCACCTCTCCCCTGACATTCTGTTAAGCAATATAAAAATGACTATGCTTTCAATCATTTTTAGCCGGGTCCTAACTTTCTACCAAATGCATTCCTGATATATTTTTATAGTCATGGAATAGGTATATTTTTGCTGAGCAGGTTAAGAAATATTTCATTGCTTTAATTTTCTTCATCAAATTAAATCATACTTTAAACCCCTCTTTGTTGTATGGTGAGAAACTTTATTTTAATCAACAATAGTCACTTAGTGGGTAGCTGTTTCCTCCATACTGGGATTCTACATTTGCCTCGTGGGGACTTTCACTGACCAGAAAATGGAATAAAGCACTCCCCTACACACAGTTCTACTCCCTGCCATGATCTATTCAACATGTCAAGCTATAGCCTGTGCTCATTTTGAAAGCTTCCAACTTTGTTGGCTAATGTCTTATCTTCACTATCATTCACAGAGACAGAACTGAGTTGTCTGGCCCCAGGCCAGAATCCTACATCTGATTTTTTAGGTCTAACCATAGACAATTGCAGAGGCTTTATCTCACCAGCCTCCCAGGGGAAAACAGCCCTACCAGCACCAGACTTGGTGCACAGCCATCGCATTGTGGTCTCTAAAGGGAGTTGCAGTCAAGATCTGAGGGCTCCCTCATTGTCTATGCCTCTATGCGTATCTGAACTCTTAGCCTTGGCTTTCCATTTAAGGGCTTCTTTTTCAGGGGGACCATTGAAGAGGCTCCCTTGGGAAGCTCTGCCCAGACTACTTTATCAGGAATCTTTGAAAAGATTTCTCTCCACTCTATTCTTAGTTCTTCTCCTTTGCCTCGCCTGCGGTCCTACTGGCAAAAATGACAGAAGTTTTTTGACAAGGGGCTCCTAGGCAGTAAGACAAGCATCTGTATTGATCCACCAGGTCATCCCCTAGTGCTATTCCATGGGGAGGCAGTAGACCAGTGGGGAAGCAGGCACTTTCTCCTGTTTAACTTCTTACTGTGCTATCTCAACAAACAATTAAAGGCCTGACCATTACCTTCATTTGGCTTGTCTTAATTCACTGTTTGAACATCTGGAGCTCATTTCTTTTCAGCTCAGTTCAGTTCTTGACAAGACCCTGAGGAGGTACACAGATGCAAATGGTGTGTGAAGCAGAACTGCTTCACAAGGCCAATCCTTGGGAAAATAGTCTAGGAAAATTGCATCATTTTGGGGGCATATAACTGTCTTCCAGTTATGTCTTTTTTTGCTTTTACACATTTTGTAGCATTCTACTTCTAAAACTTGAACATTTACAAGAAAGTTGTGCTCACAGTTGTCCCCTCAAATTCAGAGAAGTCATAATCCTTAGGGCATAATGCTTACCTGGCTTTGAGGAGGGTAACAGATGCCCCCAATTCTTTGTGTTTAGTATATAGCTGCAGGAATAGAGCAGAAATTAGCATCTGTTAAATATTCCTGTCAAATTTATGATAATAAAACTTACTTTCTGTGTTTTAATACCCTCCTGGGCCTTTATATTTCTCTTGCAGCTTAAGCCAAGTACTCTATTTTCTTGAGTCTTCCTTGCTACCTTGCCTCTGCTTCCCATGTTCTTAATGTTTATGGTGGTAGCTTTGGGAAAGCATTCCCCTTGTGATCTTTCCCTCACTTCCCTTCTCTTCTCTTTCCTTCCCTTTCTTTTTTTTTAATATTTTATTTATTTATTTGACAGAGAGAGAGAGTTCAGAAGTAGGCAGAGAGGCAGGGAGATACAGAGGAAGATGCAGGCTCCTTGCTGAGCAGAGAGCCCGATGCGGGGCTCGATCCCAGGACCCTGAAATCGTGACCTGAGCTGAAGGCAGAGGCTTTAACCCACTGAGCCACCCAGGTGCCCCTTTCCTTCCCTTTCTTTAAAAATTAAAAAAAAATGTTTTTTGCTTTCTTTGCTGGAAAAGATAACTTACCAACTGATGACCAGACTGCTCTGTTACATAATGTGAAATGGCAATATGATAGGGAAACAGAGAACAGATGAACACACACACACACACACACACACACACACACGCACAATCAGAAAAGTGGATGCTGTGGCACTACAGTTAATGTGCTTTACTCGTCTTGAAACAACCTTTATATTTCTGTGACTTTGTGGTGCATCGGTGTCTGACAAAGATTGAATAGGTAGGAAAAGGGGAGGGAAGGAGACAGACAGATGACATCAGATTCATCAGAAAGAGATGATGTCAGATGACCTATACTTTTCCATTGTGGCCCTTTTCTACTGTTGTATGTTCCAGATCCTTTTAAAGTTTACAATATACTTTTTTATGGGAAATAAATAAAATTTAAGATATAAGTTTTTTGCCCAGGGAAAAACTGGGTTTTAAAAGGAATAAAGTCAGAAGAGTGTGTGTCCTATGAGGAAACATGACTGGCTGCTGCAGAGTTAAAATAAGAAAGAAATGAGGATAGTACCACAAATGTATGGTTATCTATGTTTCTCTCTAAAATTCTAAGTTCCATAATTTATTCTATTTATTTATGTTCCCTGAGCTTGAAATGGAGAATAAAACTAGTGTCTTAAAATATTAATTCTCAGTTTCTTAATATTTTAAAGAGGAACATTTTTGTCTGTTCCTCCAACAAACTTACAATTAATTTTTTGACGTCTTAAAAATAACTTACTGAGGCATCTGTAATTTTATACAATATCAGACTTACATTATTAGGATCTGACAGCACAAATAAATGGGAAACTATATCTGCAGTCCTTTCCTTCCTTTATGAATATGTAAATGATGTAGTGTCAAATATCTCTTTTCCATTATTTTAGGCAGATCAGGATTTCACTGTCAGTTGCTCAAACTTTTGACATTTTCAGATTGTAATTTTTGGCTTGCAATAGTTCACAATTTCAGCTGATCCAAAAAAAATTGCATCCTTAAGAAAAAAAAGTCTCTAAATTTTTATCACTAAAATCGTTTCTAACCAAATAAATTGATTTTTTTTCTTGATGGAGGGAGGCCCTTGGAGGGCTTCATGTGTCTTTGGAGATTTATTGAGGAATATCACTGATAAAAATTGAATGCTGCTTAGAAAATATCTACGGGAATCCCATTTGTAAGAGAACAACAAAACACCTTGTACTTCTGCATTATTCAGTAATCTTGGTTAAAAGTGACAGTGATTCAAACTAGATTAAGTCACAAAAGAGTATGCTCTGGTCCACATATTGGGAAAGCTACATAGCTGTGCTTATTTCAGGTGAGACTGGATTGCAGGATTTGAGTATGTCCCTAGCAAATACGTGACTCCTCGTCATTATAAATACAGACCCTAGAGCTCTAGTTCAACACAGAACTTGTTTTTCATTATCTCACATGTAGAGAGACCCTCTTTCCAAGCTTCCATGTCAGTACATCCTGACAAAAGAATACATGAAATCGGGGCACCTGGGTGGCTCACTGGGTTAAAGCCTTTGGCTTCCACTCAGGTCATGATTTCAGGGTCCTGGGATCGAGCCCCACATCAGGCCCTCTGCTCAGCAGGGAGCCTACTTCCCCCCTTCTCTCTGCCTGCCTCTCTGCCTACTTGTGATCTCTCTCTCTCTCTGTCAAATGAATAAACAAAATCTTTTTTTTTAAAAAAAAGAACATATAAAATTAAAGAAGCACTCAAGCAATCACAATTCTGATTGACTCATCTTGAACCATGTGGTCATTATTAAACCAATTACAATGTCTAAGTGGAGGAAATCTAGTAATTGAAGAGTTGGCCCAAGTTTGTTGCATAACCTCCTTATAAAATTACCCATTCGGCTTTGAAAAGTAATCATTCATTTTGCTCATGGATTTTGGAGGTAATTCAGATAGAATGTGACGAGGAAACCTTACTTCCTTCACTTGATATTTGCTGGGCACCTCAGTGCCAGGAGACTGGAATCCTCTGAAGTCACCCTCTTATGTCTAGAGGTTTGTTTCAGATGGAGTTGAACAGTTTAGGAGTAGAATAGACAAGACTTCTCGGGCATTTATCTCTTGCTCTATGTGGTCTTTCTACCTGACATCTCAGTACAACATCTTGTTTTTGTTTTTAGAAAGAGAAAGAGAATTTGTGCGTGGTGGAAAGAGGGGCAGAGGAAGAGGAGAGAGAGACATCTTAAGCAGGCTCCCGAGTAAGCAGGGAGCCCAACTCCAGGTCCATCTCAGGACCCTGAGATCATGACCTGAGCAGAAATCAAGAGTCAGTGGCTTAACCATCTGAGCCACCTAGGCACCCCTTGGTATGAAAGTTTTACGGGAGCCAAGACTTTCTACGTGTCAGCTCAGGGCTCCAGAGAGCGAGCGAGCCAGGTGGAAGTTGCATTGCCTTTCCTAACTTAGAGTAGAAAGTTGCACAATGGACTTCTGACACATTCTGTTTATTAAAAGTGAGTCAATAAGCCAGTCTATCTTCCAGTGATTCACATATTTGGTGATATGTGAATTTGAGGACGTGTTTAAAACAACTTCATGTGTTTGACTTTGGGAAGAGTAGATGACACATCCTGATAGAAACTTCTACCACGTAGGAGAAGGATAGATAACAAAAAAAGAGATGTGTTACCGGCATATGAGAAAGGAATAAATAACTAGTAATTACCATCTTTTTTAGTGTCAGGGGCCCAATATACTATAAATGTCATTTTATTAATTATAATTTGCTGTTATAGTTATAATGAAATTAATAATTTATATATTTTTGAATTATGACTAAGACTTGCTCATTATAATATAATATTATTATACATTTTTTCCAGTCTTTCCACTTACGAATATTCCTTTTGTTTTTTTCTGTCAATTGTCTGCAATTGATCTTCATGGAATATTTTAAGAAAGTAAATAGGTTCACATTATGGGATATGGGACTCGATACGGGATCATGACCTGAACCGAAGGCAGTCGCTTAACCAACTGAGCCACCCAGGCGCCCGGCTTTTATCTTTTAAGATAATACCACTGCAGAGAAAATTATTTGGCCAAGCTTTTATTTTTTAACATTAAATTGCTTTATACTTTTGTCATTTGAGTTTCAACAGAAAATGTGAGGAATCTCAGTTTATTTGTTATTGTAAGTATAAAGTTAACCTTTTATTTTTGACTTTGCTTTTGAACATTTTATGGAATAAGGTTTCTCCCCCACTCCTATTTGTTTACATGTAGGTATCTTGAGAATGATGTTACATGGACCATAGCAAACCCTTTCATTACACATGTAGTGGATTTTTTTGGTCTAGAAAGCATATTCACCCTATAATTTTGGCTACCACTTCTGCCGTATTTGTTCTGTTCTATCAGTAATCACCAGCAATCTGCATTTTAGATCACTGGTTTGCAACCTCCACAGATATACTTGCATCTTTTTTCCGTTAATTTTCATTTTGTCCTGTGAATTCTGGGAAAGTTTTTCAAATTGTTTCCCATATCACTTAATCAATAACTTCTGAGAATTCAAAACTATTTCCTAAACGTTTTTCAGATCTGTGGAATAGATCATTTTCAAAATTAATGTCTTCCTTTAAGTATTTGTATACTGTTTAATGTATTTGATTCTGACTTATGTCTTCATGGGTTCCAAGTTGCCAGTAATTTTTTTCTTTTATTATCATTTGAATAGTAATCTCTACAACATTGTTCATCAAGAGATGGAGTATGTTAACTATGTCTCTACCCTCTGACAATGCCACCTTTTCTTGAATACAATGTAATTTGTAGAAAGTTTTGAAATTGGGAAATGCATCTTCCAACTTTTTCTTTTTATTATTGTGGCTATTCTGGGTCCCTTGAATGTCTATATGAATAATTAGGGTCAGCTTATCAATTTCTACAAAGAGCCAGATGGAATTTTGCTAAGGAATCTTCAAATCAATTTGAGGATTATTGACATCTCAACAATTTTGTCTTCCAGTCCACGAATATGGAATGTCTTCCTACTTATGTAGGTTTTCCTTAATTTCTTTTAAAGATGTTTTATGGTGCCTTTCAGTATATAAGTCTTGCACTTCTTTTTCTAAATTTATGTCTATACATTTTATTCTCTTATATGGTATTGTAAGTGGAATAGTTTTCTTTTTTAAAAATTTATTTTTTTTAATTTTTTATCTTTTTTGAGGGGAGGGGCAGAGGGAGAGAGAGAGAGAGAGAGTCTTGAGTTGACTCTATGCTGAGCCCAGGGGTCATCATGGGGTTTGATCTCACAATCCTGAGATCACAACCTGATTCAAAACCAAGAGTCAGATGCTTAATTAACTGCACCACCCAGGCGCCCCAGAATACTTTTCTTAATTTCATTTTCAGAAATGGAAAAATAATTGATATTTTATATTGATTTTATATTATAAAATCTTACTAAACTCATTTATTGCTTCTAGTAGCTTTGTGTGTGTGTGTGTGTGTGTGTGTGTGAAATCCTTAGGAATTTCTGTATTTAATAGTATGTCATCTGTAATTTTATGTAAAAATTTTTATATTAAGCAAAATAATTCTCATATTTTCCTTTTGTTCATGAGACATATTTTACTTTAGTTCTTGTAAGTTACTTATGATAGCTGATATAAAGCCTTTGTCATATAAATTCAGCATCTGAATTTTCTCAGGGACAAGTTTCTTCACTCTTTTCTGCCTATATGTGTACCATACTTTTGTGATTTCTTGCATATTTCATAATTTTTGTTGAAAACTGGACATTTAATATAATGTGGCAATTGTGTAAATAAGATTCTCCCTCTCCACAGGGTTTGCTACTTTTTTGTTGCCATTAAAAAAAAAATTCTTATCTAATCTGTGAAGTTTATATTCTGGGACATGTGTTGCCCCTGAATCCCCCCTTTGGTTAGCTTAGTGTTCAGCTAAGTGGACACACTTCT
>CM052811.1:40514959-40537301 GCA_028533885.1 Nasua narica
TCCACATCCTCTCCAGCATTTGTTGTTTACTGTCTTGTTGATTTTGGCCATTCTAACTGGCGTAAGGTGATATCTCAGTGTGGTTTTGATTTGAATCTCTCTGATGGCTAAAGATGATGAACATTTTTTCATGTGTCTGTTAGCCACAAATGCTAATTTAAAAGGGTAACTACACCCTGATGTTTATAGCAGCATTATCTATAATAGCCAAATTATGGAATCAGCCCATGTGTCCAGTCCATCTACTGATGAATGGATAGAGAAGCTGTGGTATATACACAAATACACACACACACACACACACACACACACACACACACACACACACACAGTGTGAAGTACTACTCAGCCATAAAAAAGAACAAATTCATACCATTTGCAATGATGTGGATGGAGCTAGATAGTATTAAGCTAAGCGAAATAAGTAAGTCAGGGAAAGACAAATAACATATTATTTCACTCATATGTGGAATTTAAGAAACAAAACATATGAACATGAGGGAAAAGAGAGAGGAGGCAAACCATAAAACAGACTCTTAACTCTGGAGAATACACTGAGGATTACTGGGGGGAGATGGGCAGGGGATGGGTTAAATGGGTGATGGGTATTTGAGTACACTTGTGATGAGCACAGGGTGTTGTATGGCACTGTTAAATTACTATATTGTACACCTGAAACTAATATTATATTTTATCTTAACTGGAATTAAACTAAAAACTTAAAAAATTAAAAATAAATGTGTCTTTAAAATTCTGAAAAACAAACAACAAAAATATCATTTCTTTTCTTTCTTTTCCTCTTTTTTTTTTTTTGATAGAGCACAGTTATTTCACAAAATTTCTGGAGCAGTGGTTGATTAATGTATCAATACCATCAATGTTTCCTCCAAAATTTCTTTTTTACAAATCAGTACACCAAGGGAATAATTTATCTAAAAATTGAAGTCTGTAATCTCTGATGTCTATTGTATTGTGTTGTGCAGCACCAAAATCTACAAACGTACCAAAAAGTTGTAAATTAATGTTGTTATAGCTTTAAAATAGAAAAGTTTCATCCTTTTAACTTTTACTTTTTAAATTTCTAAAAGAAATTTTAAATTTGAGTATAACTGACACAGGATGTTACATTAGTTTTCGGTGTAGGACAGAGATTCAACAAGTAAATGCATTACCCTGTGCTCAGCACAGGTGTAGCTACCATCTGTCAGCATACAATGCTGTTACAGTATCACTGAATTCCCTATGCTGTACCTTTCATCACCATGACTTATTCATTGCATGAACAAGTTCTCATCCTATAAAAAATGTAAAAACATATAAAGTTGGATATAAACAGTTTGGCACTCAAAAATTTAGAAATATATGGGCTGATGTACACACCTAGTGTATCTAAAGAGTTTTTACTCTTTTATCAGAACTTATTAAAAAAATCATTTTAACATTAGAAAAATTGTATTTTAGATAACAGTGAAACTATGAGAATAAAAGTTATCAAAATATAATTATGAAACTTTATGATAAAGTATAAGTTAATTTTAAAGTGTGAAATATGCAGAAATCCTTTAAATATATGTACATATAGATAATTAGAATATAAGATATAATCTAGAAAACACTCTTACCCATCAATAAATAAAGGCCTGGGATCCAGAAGAAAGCATGTAAAAATGCAATTCGCAGGAGAGAGAACTCCTCAGTCACTAACATGTTCTTACATACTTGTAATTGATGATATGCAGAACAAAGATAGAGTGAGATACAACTTTATACCAATCAAATTGGAGGGAAATTAGAAAAGTGACTATTCATAAATTGAACAAGTCTGTGGAGATATGGATATAGGCTTTTATAGTAGTCACGGAAATTTAAATTAATTAAGCCCTTTGAAAAGGTAATTTAACAGTAGCTGTTGAAATAAACATAATGTCCAGATTCAGTATTGCAGTTGAGTGGCATCTATAATTCCATATGTGTACGATTAGATGCTGCAACCATGTTCATGTAAGTCCTGCCTTCAGTAGTCAGAAATAATAAGAAACAAGTTAAATATTCATCTGTAGAGGAATGGTTCCATGAAACTGCCATTTTTGTATTAAGATGTTCGAAAACAGCTATTAGAAAGTATAATTTTCACACCTGTATTCACTAACATGGAGAACTCTCCCAAATACATTGTTTAAGGAGTATCATATGATATAGATTATAATTTACCACCAAAGTTTATAGAACATCTCTACTTTCAGTACTTTCTTATATTTGTATTCACATATACATATATGAACATTTATATATTCACAGTTGCAAATGTTGACATACATGTGTGCACACACATTTACAAACTTTATTAAACAAATCTGTGACTGACTTTGGAAATTATTTTGTAACTTACTTTAGAAACTCATTTATATGATTGCAGTAGCCAATAAATAAATAAAAATGTGCCCTCCATTTTTCTTTAAACTGACAGTTGCCGATGGCATATTAAAAACCACTATTAGAAAGGTAATTTCTCATGTGACTGTGTACTTCTTTCCTTCCCCCTAGAGTTTTACTTACCAAGGTTCATTATTTCTCAACCTGTTTCCTAACCTGTTCATACAAAATCATTTTGGTTGTTTAACTGCATTATATTTTACTTTCTGTTGGATTTATCTAATTTAATTACATTTTACAGAAATCTATGAGTACAAAAGAAAACATTTCTATAAAAACTGAATTTAAATTAAAAAAAGCAAAAAAAGTCTTATAACAAAGTTTGTAAAACTTAAGATTTTTGACACAAATTGCTTTGCAATTATTTAAAGATTTTTCATCCACTTTAAAGACATCAAAACTGGAAACCATTTAAACTGCATTATAGATAATATTATGGAAAAAAAGATATAAGATTCCAATCGGGTAGTATGAATATGCATGTATATAAAATATGAATAATTTATGATTTAAATTGAATTTATATGAAACAATTGAGATATGTATGTCTCTTATAATTCTAAGAGCTAATTAAATATTTCACTTCACTGACCAACCAACAGTGCACAGAATTAGAGGTCTTCAAATACATATTTTAATGGATAGAACATTATCTACAGGTATGTATCACAAATAACAACAATGGACAAATTGGGGAAAATGGTTGGAGTCAAGGTGACTGAAAGGGATGGCAAAGTGTATTTTAGCAATATCTGAATATTTTGCTACATTGTAAAGATTTTGTTTTCAAACTCTTGTTGTGAAATTAAAATTGATTTTGAAAAAGGGATTAAACACAAATGATGCATAGATGTACAAAAATACATACCACATTTTCAGTTGCAAACCACTCTAACTAAAGTTACAAGAAATCACGTATCATTCACAGTTTTTACCTAGAAGAATTGTATTATATTGAAAATAATTAGTTAAAATTAGAATCACATTTTAATATGTAAATAAGTAGTGCCTTTTATCTCCTTTCTTCATGAACTATTCCTGGGCAGTATGTAAACATGTCAGTCAAGTTTCTCTCATATTGCCTTAAGCTGAAATGCTATTTTTCTCATGTAGTTTGAATTTCCTTATCTGCTAAAAAATATGACAAAGGAAAACAACTTTCCTTTAATTTTATATACACAGCCAAATGTTTTAATAACACTGATAAATATGATTATATACTCAACGCACTCTTCTCTTGCTGTTTCTCTTCTCATTATCTCTCCTAGAACTGCCCTGTGTCCTCACCACACAGAGCTATCATGTCCCAGGAATACACAATCTTTTCCAAATAAATAAATCCATTATGATGTGATATGGAAAGTTATCTTGTTTGGAAAAAGGCTGAGCTGATAACCACAAGATCCAATTTCATGTACAAATGTGCTTATATCATTTTTGTAATAATAAGATAAACTTTTGGGCCTCATTTTTCCTTCCCAAATATATAAGGTTATTATAAATAACACTAAATTAAGTACAACCTTTAAAATAAAACTTTTCCAAGATAACAATAGAAAAATATAGCATAGGATCATTAGCTCACAGACTTTTTGATATCAACATTTGTGGAATTAAAATAATTGTTGAATTTTTAATTTTGATTCAAGTATAATAACATACAGTGTTATGGTGTATAATATAGTGAATCAACAATTCTATGCCTTACTCAGTGTTCATCATGATAAGTGTACTCTTTAATCCCCATCACCTATTTCACCCATCCCCCCCACCCTGAAAACCATTAAGTTTGTTCTCTGTAGTGAGGGTCTATTTCTTTGTCATTAGTGGAATTTGACATTATTGGAGGGTAATAGGTTATGTAATTTATTTCTGCTCTATTAAATACAAGAATACCAGACATACCGGGGAGTATTTCTCATAATGTACTACAACAAAATATCCTTTCCCTTTCTTCCCTTTATTTTCATGACATTCTTTTCTATGTACGTGTTTGGTTAATGGAGGGAATTTGATAAGAGCCACAAAGGGTACAAGGGGGTTCCTTGATCATTCCTGTATCTTAGAATGCCTTCGCTTTCTGGTATTTGAAGGAACCTCTGGTTTAAATGGAAAGCATGACTTCCAGTGACTGTTAGCACCCCTGTTTACTTAGTAATAAATATAATGTGCCTACCTTGAATACGGAGCCCTACATCTTTGTTTTGCATTGGGTCCAGCAAATTGTATATTTGGCCCTGCTTCGAGTTTTGCAAAATTCTCACAAATTGTAAGCCCACTGGAATTGTGTACTCATGGGGCATTTCAAATACTTATGCTAGGAACCGTAGAACACATGGTAATGCATCACTTCTCTGCTTATGTGGATGTCCCATTAGACATCAGTTTGAAGATAAAACTATTATATATTTCAATATTGTAACAAGAGCATTAAACCCATCATGGGCCCCTGAGTAACCACACAACTTGAACAACTTTGAAGCTGGTCCTGTTGTCTGTATCTACTGGCTCCACATTTTGAGATATTGTTCCTTGTTCATTACCTTCATGACCACATTTGAGGTGAATGTGGAAAATTTGTCCTCCTTGAGGGCTGCATTGTTAATGTAATCCTCCTCCTGCCAGGGAAATTTAGAGGCTCTGGGTATTTTTTTTTTTTTGATATTTAAATATTTGGAATATCTTTGGATCAGGTGAGTTGTTTATCAGTAAAATTCTCTCAAAATGAAGTAGACTTCTAAACTATTTTCTTACAGTGAGTTCCATGAGTCATAACTACAGCTAAACTGCTTTACTCTGTATAGTTCTTAAAAATGGCTTATTTCTTTTCTTCCTTGCCCACAGTCCTCAACTTCATGGTGGCTTTTCGAAGCAATTGTCTTGGGTGGGAAGGCAAATCCTTAATATGATCCTTACTGATGGGCTAAATTTCTGCCATTAGTTGAAAAGTGCTAAGGGGACTTTGCCATTTAAATCTTTTATAAAAATGGAATTCCCTACTGTTTGGGGTCCAGGAACATTCAGCTTTTCTATCTCTTCAGGGCACATATTTCTATATTGTATCTATTTTTCATTTCTTTTGTGTTTGAAACTAGCCAATTCTAGCTTTCCCTCATATCATTATATTATGAAGTAATTTGAGAAATGCAACTAATAATTACTGATACTCATTAAAATAGAAGCTATTTTCAAGCTCTGTGTCTGGTTTACTTTACATCTCAGAAAGCTGCATCACCTACATGTTGGACATTGCATTTTGAAGTTTTGTATGGCTACATATATTTTATTACTCATGAAATTGTGGTTGGACTTACAAATCTGTGTTTAGGTTTTTTCCCCAGAAATACTCAAAAATAACAAGGGAAAAGATTCTTGTTTTAGTCTGTCATCTTCTTAATCCAGTTTTACTGTTAGGAATTAGAGGTATGGAGGACATTAGGAAAAGGAAGGGAAAAATGAAGTGGGGGAAATTAGAGGGGGAGATGAACCATGAGAAACTATGGACTCCAGGAAACAAACTGAGAGTTTTAGAGGGTGGGAGAGTGAGGGGTTAGCCTGATGATGGGTATTAATTGCATGGAGCACTGGGTATTATACTCAAATGGATCATGGAACAATACACCAAAAACTAATAATATATGGTGACTAACATAATTTAAAAAAAGAATTAGAGATAATATTATTCCTCTTCCTATGTGAATGTTTTTTTTTCTTTCTATTATGCTCTTGTTTTTTTCTTAAATGATGCACTGATACGTTAAGGGATACCATTTTTCTGTCTTCCTTATGATTTAAGTCTGTTTTTCAATTTTATTTAAGAATGGGAAATTTGTTAATACTATGCAACGACACGTCTGCTTTAATTTTTAAAATTCTCTTTGTGTGTGATCTTTTAGAAGTCCCATTCTTAGCCCCAATGGTGCTTTCTTAAAAAAATAAACAAACAAAAACCCCACCAATGTATATTCTTGTTATTGTTGGATAGATTGTTTTATAAATGGAAATTAGTTCAAGTAGGTCAATAGTATTGTGCATGTATACTCTATCCTTGCTGATTCTCTATCTACTGATTCTATCTATTAGAGAGGAGTTAGGTGAATAAATATAATTTTGATTTTGTTTACTTTTCATTTCACTCTGGCAGTTTTTTATTTATCTATATTGAACTTTTTTGTTGAGTGGACAGTTATTTTAGATTGTTAATATTCTTGGTGAATTGACCCCTTTTATCATAAATATTTCTTTTCACTGGTAATTTTCCTTGTTTTAAATTCTACTTGATGATATTGTATTTGCATGGTATGTCCTTTTTCCATCCTTTTGCCTCTTTAACCTATTGATATAATTATATTTAAAGTGGATATCTCGGGAATTTGGGTGTATGTGCTGCTACTTTGGTAGCCTCACAACTCCATGACTGGGGTTTGTCTTTAGGAGGGCTAGGGGAGAAGAAAGAAAATAAATGGGGGAAAAATGTGGATTTCTCTACACTCTCCACCTCATAGAAGTTCCGTTTTTTAGTCTTCTGGTCAGAACTAGTTAAGTATCTTATGGGTTATTGTTGTCCTTGCCCGCTGTACAGTTTTTCAATTTGGGCATCTTCAGGTTAAAATATGGAGCTAAAGGAGGAAAACAGCAAACAAAATAGGAAACTCCATGTTGTAGTGATAGTTCTTCAGGTTTGGATTTCTCTGCCCTGTCTTTCTGATGTTTATCTTCCAGAGTCCTCGGGTAGTTGTCTTTTGTATTCTTTCTAGGAATTTTAGTTGTTATCTGTGACAGTGATTGACTTTAGTGAGCCTACCCCATCTTGGATGGTACAGGAAAGTTAATAGTGCATTTTTGAAAATTAGAAAAAAATTTCGTAATGCAAGACAACATACTACCATCTACAAGGATATAGTTATAATAAATATGCAAATATGTGATGAGTAGGGATATAAGTAGCAGACATGCAAGCTATGCAGTATACAGTGTGTATAAACCCATATGAGAATGCTACCTATCTTCTGATGTTGGTCCCTCTATTTCTATATTCCATATATAATCCGTATCCTTTTATATTTTCTTATCCCATTGTCTTTTCTCTCTACTTTCATAGATTTTGTTTTTGTCTAGTCTGAATTTTCTCATTAATTTTTTCTTTACTTTTTCTATTTTTTTGTTGTTCTTTATTTAATTTATAGTCTTTATTCTTTATTCTTCCATATGATTTTCTGAGACTTTATGTTTGTGCTTCATATTTCTCATGTCCTCCATTACATATTTTTGGAAAGTATTATTATAATTATTTTAAATTCTAGATTTTTCTATCCTAATAATTCTAGTTCATGTTGTACCTGAGTCGTCCTTTTATAGTAGTTGAAATTGTTAGGTATGTAGTTATTTTGGCAAACAAGCTGGACTGCTGACAGTATCAGCTTTCCTGTCATGTAATATGTAACAGAAAAGCTACAGTTCATATGAAGGACTGGGTCCCTCTCAATGGTGTCGAGAGGGAGGCCACATAAAACTGCTGATGATCACCTTTAATTGTTATTACTTCATTAGGCAACAATTCTTCTAGTGAGTGAACCTTTAAACACAAGAACTAGAGTTAGAAAACACACCATTCAATTTCCACAGTTTAATGTACCATTGCTGGAAATCTGAGGTAAGAGTAAAATGAGTTGTCAATGTCTGACATCAAATAGTCAGTCACACCACTCATATTGTCTGGGACCTTTAACCTTTTTGACAGTTTTTCCTGTTTTCATAAGGCCCACTTAACTCTGTTCTTCCAAATGATTGTTTAGGTATCCTGCCTTTGAATCTTAATATAGCTAAGAACATATTTTAGGAATCTACCTTTGCTTTAGAATTATTTGTATTACTTACATGCCCCCACTGGGTGGTTTTCCTGATTGCTTTTGCATTTCTTTCTTTTCAGATAGTTTGCCAATTGTTTTCATCAATAGTGTTTTAGAAATCATTCCATCCTGATTATTTAAAGATAAAATAATCTATTACTTAAAATTGAGACAGCGTTAAAGTATTATTGAGAGGAATTCCAATGCATAAATATTTCTTATTCTTCACAATAGAATATACATATTTATGGAGAAAGCCTGGGCTAGAAAGCTGTAGAAATGAAAGCAAATGTGCAAAAGTGATCTAATGCATATCTCAGAGTATGTATTCTCATTATTATGCAAATAATATATTCTACTGATGAAATGTTCAGAGTAATAGATAATGCAAAATAATAGATAAGCTACCTAGTTATAACCTTTCATTAAGCAATGCTGCATTAAAGGTAACATACTCATGGCACCTCTTACATTTTCTTAGCGTATCTAAATAATATGTTTTATTATAATGATGCTATAAATGGTTATGATAATGAGAATATACTTTCAGCACAAGTAGAAGTTATAACTAACTCAAGTCTAAGATAGCATTACATATAATGTAATCCTAAGTGTTCAACATGGTTGGTAAATGCAGTTTTCTGATTAATTATATAGTTTAATTTAACAATGAATAACTATTCATTTAACACCTACTCTGTATGTGTGCAGAATATGTGACAAAAAGAAAGTACAAGGCGTAGTAATTACTAAATACCTAAGAGTTTAAAATACATTTGAGCAGACAATGCATTCTTTTTTGAAAACAATAGAGGAAATGTATAATGTATATTATAATTTGAGAATAAAAAGTAAGTACAAAGAGTATTATTTAGATACTATATTTAGACAAGAAGTTTTGAATACAGAAAGTAAATGTCATCAAAAAGCTTCAATTTTATAAGTATTTTGTTTAATATGATATACATAATAATTCCCTGTTGGAAAGCTTATTGCTTCATAAGTTTTATGTTTGTATTCTGATAAATTTATTGCAGTTTGAATGTAGTTAAGCTATTTTACTAAATGTAATATGGTTGCAATCACTAAATACCAGTCTCTCCCTTATACACACAAACACATAGTAAATATATACATAAATATATATACACACATATGTGTATGTATATAGATAAATAGATAAAAATCTCTTAATATTTTGTTAAATGTTTTCTGAAAAAGAATTTGATGGACATATTCACAGAAAGGAAAAAAATGCACATGACTACACAAAGAAATCCTCATGTAGTTGAAATGAAAATGAGTGTGCCAAACAGAAGTTTAAACAACCAGTTGTGTAAGGAAATTGCTTAGTCTTGTAGGTGCAAGATCAAGAAAGTCACAACAGGGCGCCTGGGTGGCTCGGTTGGTTGAGCAACTGCCTTCGGCTCAGGTCATGATCCTTGAGTTCCAGGATCGAGTCCCACATCGGGCTCCCAGCTCTGTGGGAAGTCTGCTTCTCCCTCTAACCTTCTCCCCTCTCATTCTCAGTCTCTCTCTCTCTCTCTAATAGATAAATAAAAAACCTTTAAAAAAAAAAAAAGAAAGTCGCAACATAAAATTGCATGCAATTTGCCAACAATGTCAAATGAAATGGAAAAAAAAGTTCTTGAACATATAGAAACAAGATGAATATAATAGAAAATGTAGCCTTTACTATCTTTGGAGACAAAAATTTGAAATTAAGTGACAGAGAATCAGTCAACCATCAACAGAAATTTGTTGGATGTTTATTAGTGTGAAGAAAATTGAAGAAGAGGAAGAAGAAAAGGAAGAAGAAATGTCTTACCCTTAGTATATTTTCCCACTCTGAAATGGGATATAAATAATCAGATGCAAGTTCATCAGCTCTGATGTCTTTCTCCACTCCCACACCATAGCCACCATTGGGCTTCTTTCTCTAAACAAACTTCAGAGTGATGTATAAATAAGCAATTTGTTGCATTCTCTTCAGAGAAGATGAGTTCAAATAGTATTTTACTTTTTGCTGGCTCAGTGACATTGGGAAAGTTAGTAAATCTCTAAAAACTATGTTTCTCCAGCTTTCAATATTTTTCCAGTATTGTCTTGATAATGAATTTTAATATAGTCCCAGAATTCTCGTGAAGGAAATTGAAGGAAGCCCACAGATTATAGCTTAGATGCTAACAAGGAAGTCTTTCTGTTAGATCCTGTTCATATCTACTATGATTACCCTAGTAATAGCTTTCCACAGATCTCCATAAGATTTTGCTTTAAATAAGGTACTAGAAGCCCCAATATTACTAAGTTTCTTGTTGAAGTTTAGCAAATGAAACACAACTTCTTCTTTGTGCATATTCCATTGAAAACATGATGTATAATGAGCTACCTGTATCACAAAGTCTAAAAGGCTTTTTAGTGAAAAATATTTTATTGTTGTGACTTAGGTTGGTGTCCAGTGGTGGCTCAGCTGAGAGACTTACCCAAAAAACAAACTCTGTACTACAAAGTTACATCTCTCATTTAATGACTAGTGCACTTCCTGTAGCTAGTGAATTTTGACTGGTTCATGTTTCTAGTATGATTTACTTTTCTATAGAGATCCTAGTCCCAACATAAAGGCTACCTCATTTATTTGATAAACAAACGTGTTGCAAGTTTTGTGACTGCCAGTGATACTTTATATGTTTCTGACTTTTTGCTATGATATGTAATGGGGAAATGAACATCTCTACTTCTACTTCTGAAGCTTTCAGTTACATTGGTTTATTACTTTGGGATCACTTCCCAGAAATGGTATTACTTTTATAAATAATCTGAATATGTTTATGGTTTCAGATACTTATTGGTGAACTGCTTTAAAAAAGTGGTTCATATAAATTTGCAATTCCTCTGAAGTATAGAATTGAGCCAATTTCATTGCACATATACCAAAACTGGAGATGTTAAACAAAACAAGAGGGAAAAGCCATAGTGAAATGGAATATAGCACTATAAAAATAAATTTGAAAAAGAAGTGTAATATGGATGCTTTTTGTAAAAATATACAATGGTGGGGTGGCTGGGTGGCTCAGTCAGTTAAGCTTCTGCCTTTGGTTCATGTCATGATCTAGGGGTCCTAGGATCAAGCCCCATATCAGGCTCCCTGCTCAGTGGGGAGTCTGCTTCTCCCTCTACCTCTCCCCCTGCTTGTGCTCCTTCTCTCTCCCTCCCCCCGTCAAATAAATAAATTCTAAAAATCTTAAAAAATACATACAATGGCAATATTATCTCAAAAGCAGGAAAAATGTAACTCTACTGGTAAACTTAGAAGATATTAGACTTTTCATCAAAAGGTTTAGTAAGAAAGGTGCTAAGCCCAGAACATTGTAAGAATAATTTCAAATCATTTCAAATGGAATATCCTCATGTAGTATAATCTGATGCATATCATATAATTTTTAAAAATAAAACAATTGAAGGGGCACCTGGGTGGCTCATTGGTTAAAGCCTCTGCCTTCGGCTCAGGTCATGATCTCAGGGTCCTGGGATCGAGCCCCGCATCGGGCTCTCTGCTCAGCGGGGAGCCTGCTTCCCCCTCTCTCTCTGCCTGCCACTCTGCCTACTTGTCATCTCTCACTCTGTCAAATAAATAAATAAATCTTTAAAAAAAAAACAATTGAAGACACTAAAATTACAGGTACTTCTAATAGAAATAATTAGTATTCATGCATAACTAAAACCAATAACCATGAAAAATTACAGTAAAATTCCCTTCACAATAATAACATAGGCTATAAATTATGACATTTATTTATAAACAAAGAACAACCAGTTAACATTTATGGTAGAAGAGTACACAGTTCAATGAGCTTAACATTTTTTTCATAACCAATTATTTTTTTTAGGATTTTATTTATTTATTTGACAGAGAGAAAGACCACAAGTAGGCAGAGAGGCAGGCAGAGAGAAAAGGGGAAGCAGGCTCCCTACTGAGCAGAGAGCCTGATGTGGGGCTTGATCCTAGGACCCTGAAATTGTGACCTGGGCCAAAGGCAGAGTCTTAACCCACTGAGCCACCCAGGTGCCCCGGGAATAACCAATTGAACATAACAACTGTTTTTGTTGTGATAATGGAGATGGAGAAACTGGAAACAATTCATTGGGAGGGAAAAAAAGCTTGTAAAAGCAGTACGAAAGCCCTAAATAGAAGAACAATTGGGGCTAACATCATAGTAGCTATTAAAAGGTATAAAACTTCAAAAGAATGGTATAGGTACATAAGTAGAAGACCAATGTGAGTAGTAAAGAAAGTCTAGAGAAATAAATTGATATAGGAGGATGTAGCATTTTAGTTCTGTGATGAGATATAACTTTCAATAAATAGTGTTGGAATAATTTTGTAGACAGCTGGAAAACTATACACTTAGAAAATCCCACCATATACTAACATAAACTCAAATAGATTAAAGATTTACATGTGTAACAACCTAAAAAATCATATGAAACGTAAAAATTATTTGAATATTTTAAATGAAATATCCACTAGAAGAAACCATTTAAGAAAATAATTTAAAAATTTGTTATAAAAATAGCAAATGTATCTGCACATCTCAAAAACATAAGTTAGAATGAAATATAAAGTAGGTTCGGGGCACCTGGGTGGCTCAGTGGGTTAAAGCCTCTGCCTTCGGCTCAGGTCATGATCCCAGTGTCCTGGGATTGAGCCCTGCATCGGGCTCTCTGCTCAGCAGGGAGCCTGCTTCTCTCTCTCTGCCTGCCTCTCTGCCTGCTTGTGATTTCTCTCTCTCTGCCAAATAAATAAATAAAATCTTTAAAAAATATATAAAGTAGGAAAAACATTTGCAATTTGTATCAGAGACAAGCTACATAGCGTATAAATCTCAAAATATATAAAGATTATTGATAAAAACTTATAGGGAAAGAATGATAATCCTATAGAAAATGGTTCAGAACTCACATTATACACATATGGAATTGAAAATAGTATTTAAACATACAGGACACCTAGATGTAAGCATCCATCTCTTGCTTCAGCTCAGGTCTTGATCCTTAGGGTCCTGGGATTGAGCCCGTATTGGGCTCTGCACTCAGTGTAGAATCTGCTTGGGATTCTCTTTGCCTCTTCCCCACTTCCCCACCTCAAATAAATAAATAAATCTTTTTTAAAAAGTGGAAAATAATATTTAAATGTATTCCACCTTATTTTTATATAAGGAGACACAAAGTAAGTTTGCAATGCTATCACTTTCGTTAACAACGTTGCCACAATTAAAAAACTTAACTATCTTGTCAAGGATGTAGGCACATAAAACATTGCTTGTGGCATTAGAATCTGTTAGTATACTTAGTAAAATTTCACATATGTACAGACAGTGACCTAGTAATCTCATTTCTATGACTTAAACTTCTGATATATTTGAACAATTGCTTGGCATTATTTATTAGGCTTATTTATAAATGAAAAGGACTAGCAACAATGATGTATTCAGCAATAAAAGATAGTGAAACAAGTTGTGATACAGACATACAATGAAATACTAACTAGACAAATTGCTCCCCACAAAAAATGTTTTCTAATGTAAATCTAAATCAAATTTTTGAAACTCAATACCTGACACTATTAAAAATTAAGGAGAAAAGTAAGTAAATTTTTAATAAATGATAATGAAAATGGGTAGTAGGATTAAATATTTAAATATATGCATAATTCAAAAGTGAAGGAAATTTTTTCAAACTTTATTTAACCAAGATATTCAGAAATTGGAAAGATGTGAGATATACATTATAACTACAAGAATTAGGACATAATGACACGACCCCAAAATAGATGAATAGGGCAGGCATAAAAGAAAGTCTAGAACACGTTCAAAAATAGATATTGAGAATACAATTAATATAGCTTTCCAAATTTGGTATTAAATACAAATGATTCAAAAAATGTACAAGATTTATTCAATAAATCGATAATTATACCCTTGTCTTGTACCCCAAATAAATGGTAAGTGAATTAAAGTTTTCAATGAAAATACTTAAAGTTTTTTGTTTTCTCTTTTTTGGAAAGAGAGAGAGAGAGACGGTGAGAGTGAGAGAGCAAAGTAAGATAAGCAGCAGAGGAAGAGGGTGAAGCAGACTCTCTGCTGAGCAGGCAACCCAACATGGGGCTTGATCCCAAGCCCATGGGACCATGCCCTGAGCCAAAGGCAGACACATGACTGACTGAGCCACCTAGGCGCGCCTTAAAAATATAAGGAATATAAATTAATATTTAGATACATTAGGTTTATAGATGAAGTCACTGAAAGCACATAAATAACATTTTATATTATTTGAATAATACTATAAAGTTGGTATTTATTGACTATTTACCTGCTAAATATTTCCCCCTTATTCTCTAATATATGAAGGTCTGTGAATCCATAAAAATCCTTACAAATTGAATTAAAATTCAACTATTAAAATAGTTAAACTATAAAAGTTCATATGCCATGGGAAGAAGGTCCAATAATGTGTAATTCAAAAACCATTTTGTTTATAATATCACACGAAGCTTGATCAGCAAACAAATGGAGTAAAAATGGTCACTTCTCTTTTCCTTCATTCTGTTTTCTACATCTCTCTGATCCTTTTCTTCATTGAATACAGGATCAGGAGGTCTTGGCACCTTACTTGGTAATTTATTTTGTCTTTAAGGAGGCAAGTTAACAACATTTTTCCCCAAACATCAAACAGAACCTCAAGGTCACAGCCTGACTGGATTTTCTTTTGACCTATGCTCATCACTGGAATTATTGTCATGGCCTGGCAATGGATATACTGCTATCATGACTTAGATCTGAGGCACAGGCCCCATCCTAGAAGCAGATAGATGGTGGTGAGCAAAAACAAGGGTGCTGTAACCAAGAATAAAAGTGAATTGAATCTAGTAGAGAAATAAGAACAAATGCTTGCTCCATATGACAAATAAAGCACCACATCTTTAATATATTAAGAATATTTCTAATTCACTAAGTATAGAGAAACTTCCTAAGAAAAACATCAATTAAGAAAATAACATATATTAAAAAAGAAAATAACATATAAGTTAATGCTAAAAATTTTTAAAGCCAATAGATGAGTGGGGAAAAAAAACTACAACTTTAGTAATGGTGAATGGAATGGCTGATTAAACCATATAGATTCAGGAATTTAGGTCTCTAAATTGGCCCATAATACTTCGCCTGTTTTAAAATACAATATCATTGTGCTAAGAGTAAGCAAAATGGGTATTCTTTACTGCTGGTAGAAATGTAAAATAATATCTACACTTACATGTATATCCACACATCTATATCAGTATATGCATATGTGTATGAATGCATGCATGCCTGGTGTGTGTGGTGTGTGTGTGTGTGCTATGTGTAAGTAGAAGGATAAATTTGACAATGTGTATGAAGAACTAAAAATTTTATCTACCACATGTTTCTCAGGATAGACATTTCACTACTAAATATTTATGCTTAAGGCAAAAATCATAAATGTAAACAGAATAGTTTGAACAGTAGTCTACACCGATCTGTTTCTCACTTATAATCTTTTAAACAAAAGTATTCTTATTTAATTAATGGTGTGAGATGGAACACGATAAAATGCGAAAAGTTGTGTAATTGAGAAATCATTATAAATGTGGGAAATGTTCATGTGCATTGCTAAGCAAAAAGTAAGATCTCTTTAGAAAACCTGGAAAGTAATGAAAATAAAAATAAAACCTATTACATCATCACCCAGAACATAAATCCTGTTTATGAGAGAAGGGGTGGTATCAGGACAAGTGTGAGGGTACACCTACACATGCAAGCTCTATGTGTGAGAAACTGTATTTTTTCCAGTGTTTTCTGCATCAAGTGTAAAATACATATGTAAAAATGGAAATTATTTATAAACTTATTTTTCCTTAATAATCTGTAAAAATAATCTGCATAATTTATGAAATAATTAAGACATTACGTTGTCATCTATCTGTGAATGGAACTTTCATTCCATTGACTAATTTATTTTCTAGATTCATTTCTCTTTATCTGATTTATAGTCTTAATCCTACCGAAAAAGTGTGATGTCTTCAACATTTGAAAAAATAAAACTAGATTGTATTTTGTTAGGACAGAAAATAACACACCTATCATATTTTCAAGTTTGTAGCCTAGAATCATGAAGTTTGGGAGTAGTTTCATCATAGTACTGATTATATAGAGACTACTGTGAATATAAGCAATCACACGGTATTTGTGCATTTTATTTTAGATATAGTGATGGTAATAGTTATAGATTTTTTTTAATGAGAGGGCAAAAAGAAATGTAATGACCTTCTTTAGGTCATTACATTTGACCTAAGAAGGAATTTACCTTCTTTCGATTACTGTACAAACACTAGATTTTTGCCAACTTAACCTTAGAAAGATACTTAGGTAGTGATGCAGATGCCAAAATCAATTCTAGGAATTAAGTTCCATTAAGAGTGTCAGTAATCTAGAGTGTTTGATTACTTGAAGGTTTTTCGAGTTCTTAGTATTTATCTCTACCATTCCAGATATAAGCTCAGGTTAGCAGCCTTATTGAATGCTCACACAAATATAGTGGTGGTTCTGACTCATTATTCCTAGTATGAATATTAGGAATGTCACACTTCTTGTAATAGAATTGAAGCTATCTTGGGCCAATTATCTGATTTGAATGTGGAGAAAATAATGTTGTCAGAAACAGCAAAACAATGAAAATTCTAGGTTGATTACTGTGGTATACATACAGTACAGACTTCCAGTGACGAGACCGAAACCATAGGCTCAATTCTATGTTCTGATTCTGACATGTTGGTGAATTTAGCAAGACACTTAATCCCTTGAGTGTTTATTAAATTATATATTACTTTTATTTCAGAATCTCTTTTTCTCTTTCTGTCTCGGAATCTATCAGCCTCTCTCTCTGTCACTTCTTATGTGCATGAGTGTGTGATGTATTGTGTGAATATATGTTTAAATCTCAGTCAGGGGGCATGTGGGTGGCTCAGTTCCTTGGGCATCTGACTCTTGATTTCCACTCCAGTCATGATCTCAGGGTTCTGGGATCGAGCCCCAACTCAGGTTCCAACTGGGTGTGGAGCCTTCTTGGGATTCTCTCTCTCTTATCTCTCTGCCCCTCCCTCCCTTACTCACTCTCTCTCTAATCAATCAATCAATGAATCAATTTTGGCTGTATTCATTTAGAGCTAGCAAGTGAAAATCAGAATTAAAGTATACGTTAGATATAAAATTTCAGATTTAAAGACCGGTATCTGTTTATTCTATGTATTTTGTTTTATATCATACGGAAATGATTCATGACTAGTTTCCCTCACTTTTATGGCTATATTGTTATAAAGAGTTTTCACAATGATGTTTTTTTTTTCACAATTTAAAAATAGATAAAGCATTATTTTGAATGAAAATATTAGGAGGGAAAATATTAACCTGGCTTAAAAGATGAAGATATATCTATCACCAGCCTAAAGAATACTACTCTGGCAACATATTCCTTCTTATTATAACAATTTTAACTCAGTATTACAAATGACTTCAGTTCATTAATTCTTTAAAGCTTTACTTTAAAGGAAATTTGAATTAAATTAGAAAATTCCAGTAACTCCCCTTTAGTATGAAATAGAGAAAAGAGGATTCCATATTAACTGGACACAGATGACTATAATTTAATTTTGTTTTGTTTTCCTTTTTGTGCCAAGATTAGGCAAGCCATTAAATTTATATTGATTATAGGGGTTTATAATATTCTTATTCACTATCTTATTCATCACTGCCTCTGAAGTATCAGTGGAGAAAATGTTGCAATTGGAACTTTTCTTTAATGCTTCATCTGAAACCACAGGCAGAGTGGGAATAACTAGGGATGTGCAATTAGTTGTTTCCCCCAAAAGAGTAGGTGGGATGCAGAAACAATGAGTAAATTTGTTTAAAGGAAATAAGTTAGCACCATATTGGTGAAGAAGAAAAAGTGAGCCAGATGATAAAACCTTCAAGAAATGAGGTTGAGAAAAACCCCAAACTCCTAAGAAGACTAAAATGAAAAGAAGAATGAGCTTTGAATGAACTGGCTATTTAGGGTATAAAAATGGAGAATGATGGAACGAGAAACCAGGAAAAAATCTACCCCACCTTCATGTCTATGGAATATTGAAAATATTAGCAAACTATTGGAAATTTGAGAAAACAAAACAAACACAGAAACCAAATTTCATTTATAGAACCCCTTCAGAGAAGCACTTGAAAATTAAAGAGATCATATGTTGATTAAAAACACATGCTAGGCACAGCAGAGGGTTGGGTTGGAGAGGATTTGGGAATTGAGTTAGGCTAGGAGATTACAGACTTGGATGGATGGGAGAATCTATAAAGGAGAGAGAGTGTCAAATATGTCCCAGGGGATATAATCAAGAAGCATTCTCTTCAGATGAAAGGACAAATTTCTGAAAAAGCATATGTGAGCAGCAAAAGAAAAAAAAATGAAAATCAAGGTGGTTCTTAGTGAAAATAATTATAGCTAATACTTCTACATTAATTTTAAACAAAGTATCTATATGTCAGTTACGAATAACTTTTACTTAGATTTCATTATCTCACAAAGCCCTTTGCTTAATCCTTTCTATTTGATTTTTACAACTCAGAGGCACAATGAAGGAAACAGTCTTCACATTTTTTTTTTTAATTTACCCACATTTGAGGTAGTAAGAACAGCTGAGTATTTGAATCCAGATTTTCTTGTTATATAACTTACTTTCTTCTCAGACTTTTTGTATTAGAAGTCAGGACACTTAGCTTATCAAATAGGACCACTCAATTTAGAAACAGAGAAAGTTAATTTACTTTAAAAATCTAATATGAGTAATATTAGCATAATATAATTATATATGCTAAGAACTAGGGCATTTATTAATTATTTGACATTTGCATTTGTTCTGCTAGTTATATACACATTTATTATATGTTAAAAAAGGACTTGCAGAACTATTTTGAAATAACTAAATTTTAAGAATAAAATTCATATCAGTAAAAGTATAAATCACAATATAATGGCTACATTATTTCTGGGAAATGTTGATCAAAAACATTCTGAGCATTAAAACTATGAAAAGGACTATAGAAATATGGACATGGTTATGATATTTTGATCAATAAAAATGTAGAACACATACTAAAATATTTTCTGTAATTGATCATGTGAAAAAATATGAAAGGAATGATAGAAAAGGAGATAGGGAAATATAAAATAATAGTTTCATTCAAAGGAGAGAGTAATAGGTGATTTTCCTTACTTATTCAAAAAGTTTCATAGTTTTGTCACATTTAAATTATACAGGAAAATATAATGCAACATTTTGAAGCTACAGTTTGATCAGTGGAGTGTGTCTTTGCATGGCTGTATCTATGGGATAACTCTCATCTGCTTTTGCTATTACTCATTCTCTGAGATTTTACTTGACTGTGATCCTAAACACAAATCTGATGCCTGCAGAGACCTTTAACTGTTCTGCAAATGCAGAAGAGGTGGTTTCTGTTTTGCCTTCGTTATTATTTGCTGGATTAGTGAGGCCAGTGATTCCTCTCCTGCCTGTTGAACAGTATGGCTCCAGAAAAGTATGAGTGTTTCTCCTCACCGGCATACATGATCGTGGAGAGTAGGGAACCTTTACAATATTACAACTGACAACAGCCATGAATCCACTGCAGTAGAGAAAGAATGGCAACTCTCAGCTTTAAAGTTTTACCATAATTCATATTGTGTTATATGTGACTTTATACTTTAGATGCATGGGAAGTAGATGAATTATACACAATACCAATAGAATTTCACACACTAGCTTCACTTCTAAATTTTCACAATTTAGAGGAAATGATTAATGTAGAGAATGATCTGACAAGCTATTTAGAAAATCCTAAAATATAGGTCAGTTTGTTAATTATCCCCCCCTGCAATCCAAATCGGAAATGAATAGAAAATTAATAAAGTTCTATACAACTTTAAATATGCAGGTAGCTGAGCAACTTGAAATCCTCTGGGAGAAAACACACCAGTTTTTATTACAAAATGCAAAATATATGTTATGAGATCTAATTAACCAAATTCAATCATGTTCAGTAATCAAGCATTTAATTTGTCAATTTCATAATTGCTTATTTTGAGCGACTTAAAAATCACTTATCAAGAGTAAGATAAAGTGTTCTGTAGTACTAGTAAAAGCTAAAAGATGTGTTTCTCTTGTGTAATGTTAGGAATTTTCAGGCAATTTCTCTCCTTTTAGTTGCAATGACAACAAAAATCACTATAAAAATACTCTAGTGGATTTACAGAAATTATGTGAGTGAGGGGAGAAGGAATAATTCATGATTCAGACCAGATTTATATTGAGCTAAAGGATTATTTAGAAAATATATTCATGTTGATATTGTGACATGAAAGCTTTAGAACACATGGCTTCCATCTGCTTGTTTTTACACTTGATGATCCTAAGGAAGAATCATCATCCAAATTCAGGAATCTCTTGTGTAAAGGATCTGGTCCATCAATCACGAACATTTATGCTTCCGGACAGGTGTCATATGCTAAGAAATGGAAACAGTAGTGAGTTTAGGTAATTGCATTATCTTTACTATATTGACTATGAATGCAAAAGGAAATTAAAAAGTAAATATACTGAGATATAAAATACCTTTTTTGTCTTTCATGAATAATTTAGAAAAGCCCCTACGAAAGAAAGATAGAGACAACAACAACTAGCATTTAATATCTTTTACACAAATGGAAAAATATAAGAAAAATTGCTCTACTAAGGAACCAAAGACCAGCTTACTCAATAAAAAGGATTTATATTTTGTCTTAATTTTCAGTGAGAAAAATTACATTTCTAAATAAAAGAGACATTATAATTTTTATCTATACTGGTATTTCATTTTAAAAATATATAGCTATCTTTAATCCATAGAATTTGTTTTGTTAATATATTCAAAAAGTATAAATCAGATCTATGTTGCTCTTTATTAGTTCACAATAGACAAATAATAGTAGTACTAGCATGTTAAGAATATTGGTAAGTTTAAATTGCATTATATCCCATTATTAATCAATTATGAATATTAAAAAGGAGTTATTTAATATAGAGTATAAACAAGATTAAATTTAAAGTCATATTTGGATTGTGATATTTATTTATCCAAGATGCTCTGATGGGGCACCTGGCTGGCTCAGTCAGTTAAAGCATCCCACTCTTGATCTCAGGGTTGTGAGTTCAAACCCCGCACTGGATATAATAAATAAACTTTTAAGAAGTCAAATAAAAAATGCTCTAATGAATTCAGTAGGGGCATTATTGGAATATGCTTTTTTTTAATAGTCTAAATTCAGATTAATATAGAGGAAAGCAAGAAGGCCATTTGGCTTTACTGACAGTTTTAAATAGAGCCAGATAGTAATTCTATAGGCGGTATGCCCATAGAGTTCTACTGTCTCTAAACTGCTAGCCAATTTATTATTTGGACATGTCTTCCCACGATGTTTAAAAATTTGTTTCAGAATAAGAAATATGTATCAATTCCCCATGTGTCTTTAAAAGCAATGGAGACCTAAAACCAGTTTGAATTCCTTTGGTTCATTTTTCAGTTCCAAGTGTCAAGGAACATCCACTCCTCCTCGTGCTTGTTCAGTATGGAGTTGTAAATTGCTCTTTACTTCTGACAGGCTGCTGTTCTGAAGAATGTGGCTATTTATTTCAACAGGGAATTTTTCCAGGCTACTAAACTTCCTAGTCTTGAAATGAATTTTCTATTACATAGCTGACCTTTCAACTGTCTAACCCCTAAACACATAAACAATTTTCCCTTCTATTTCTCAAAATTGTTCTCACTGTATTATTTGTTTTCCTTCTCTCTATATATGCATTTTCCAAGAATGTAGCAAGGTTAGATGGAGGAATTAATGGGGAGGGAGAAGTTACATGTGTGAATTCATGATCCAAAAAAGTATATTTTCTTTTTTTTTTT
>CM052811.1:40537401-40565493 GCA_028533885.1 Nasua narica
CAAAAAAGTATATTTTCAAAATGATTTTATCATCCCTGCACTAGCAAGTAAGGGTACCATCCCAATTCCAGTAGTGACTTTGTTTTTCTCACTCCCTGGACATCATTTAACTACATAATTATGTAGATTTGCTATACCACTAGTGATTAGAGACTATAGGATTTTTTCCTTTTTTTCATTATTAAAATATCAAAAGCTGAAATGATGATACTGTAGTCAGTAAACACAAATTTAGCCTCTTAGTGTAAGCCTGCTTGGAATTATCTAAATGCTTAGACAATAATTTATAGTGTTGCTAAAAGCTAAAGATAATGCAAAACTAATCACTGTACCCTTTGGGAATTTCCAGTCCAGGAATCATCCCTCTACTAAGGCCTTACATATTTTTCACTACTACCATTTTTGTAGGTTAACAACAAAAACTTTTTAGAGTCTGATAACAAACATACAGATTTTCTTCATAGAATTGAAAGAGGACCTTTAAGTAAAATTTGTCATTTGTTTGAACAGAATCCTCTCACTCTACCATTGATTTTTTTTTAAGATTTTATTTATTTATTTGACACAGAGAGGGAGACATCACAAGTAGGCAGAGAGGCAGGCAGAGGGAGAGGTGGAAGCAGGTTCTCCGCTGAGCAGAGAGCCTGATGCAGGGCTTGATCCCAGGACCCTGAGATCATAACCTGAGCCAAAGGCAGAGGCTTTAACCCATTGAGCCACCCAGGCGCCCCTAGCATTGATATTTTAACCAAGTTTTTTATTTTAATTCTAGTGTAGTTAACGTAAAATGTTGTATTAGTTTCAGGTGTATGGAGCATTGATTTTAATGGACAAGACAGTTTAAAAGGAAGGTCCGTGGTTTAAAGAGATGCTAATAAATGACAGCATGCACACACACACTACTGATATTAAAATATACTACTACTTGTATTAATGTTGGCCCCTATAACAAAGTGATCTTGGCATGCATTCAAAGGAGCAATTTAGGCTCACCCTTTTCAATTTGTTCAATTCATAGATACATCTCTAGAACAAAATTTTAATTCATCAAGGGAGACTTAGCTCGAATTTTACAAGGATTTGGTCATTCTCTATGACGTTGTCTTCCTGGTTCTAGGATGCTCAGTTCTTTTAAGAGCTTTCTAGTGTCAAATTTTTATTTCAACAGGGGAAAAAAACACAAACCCCAAACAAAATGAACACCAATCATTCCTTCTTGAAAAGTAGTTTAAAATATTTTATAGGTAATTTCAAGTAATTACATATGAAAAAAAGAAATAGTGTGTGAGGACCATGTTGGTGTCCCCGTCATAAGTCAAGGTGTATGTAAGGAATCTTGTGTCTTTTATAACCCACTTTGAAAAATGCCTGATTTCTTACCAATGTAAAAGACACAGGGTTCCTTAGTTACGTGGATTTCATCTCAATTAAAAAAAATAATGCAAAAATCATTGTCAAAACACATAGCAAGAAATTTTTCCCTGTGTTTTCTTCCAGGAGTTTTAAGGTTTCAGGTCTTATGTTGAAGTCTTTAAACCCATGTAACTATTTAATCATGAGATGAAATCCATGTAACTATTAACTACATCAAAATGAACAATTTATTGGCTTTTAATACTTTCACAATGTTGTGCAACCACTACCTCTAATTCCAAAACATTTTCATCTAATCAAAAGGAATCGCTATACCCATTAAACATTTGCTCCTCATTCTGTCTCCCACACCAGCTTCTGGAAACCACTAATGTGCTTTCTATCTCTGTCATTTAATCTATTATGTATATTTCATATAAATGGAATCATCAAGGAGGAAGAATTCCTGCTCTCTTCAAGGGTCCTGCTAGCTGGACGGAGAAGCTAATTTACATGAGACAGATTTACAGGATAAAATCAAATTTAATAGCATACATATGGGGGATCCACATGAACATGGAAATTTTAAAAACAGTCAGGCAAAATGAAGTATATATGTCATTCTAAAATAAGAAGGAGACAATGGCCTGGCACTTCGGAGGAAAGAAATGCAGTTCATAGGACAACAAGAAGAGCACATGTTTAATAATTAAATTATTAATTCACTCAGATAAAATTTATCTCCACTAATAATCTCTATTTTGTAAAAGATCCCTGATTTAGAGTCTTCTATACAGTTAAGGGGAGGCAAAAATTTCTCTTGAGCTGGTTGGTTCTCCATCTTGGGGTAGCCTGCCCTCAGGCCTACAGAATCATATAATATGTAATCTTGTGATACTGGCTTCTTTCACTTATGTAATGTTTTGGAGGTTCATCCACATTGTAGCAATCTCTTCATTCCTTTTTATGGCTGAATAATATTTCATCCATTGATAGACATTTGGGTTGTTTCAACTTTTGGCTACTGTGAATAATGCTGCTATGGACATGAATGTGAATATATTTGTTGAAGTAGTTATTTTCAATTATTTTGGACATATACCTATGCATTAATCGCTGTGTCATATAGGAATTTAATGTTTAACTTGAGAATCCACCAAAATGCTTCCCAATAGCATCATTTTAGCACTATTTCCCAAGGTGCACCATTTTACATTCCCACCAGCAATGTATGATTCCAATTTTCAACATCCTAAGAAATGCTTTAAATGTATACTTTTATTTTTTTAATTTTATGGTAATCTCTGAAAGAGTATGAAATAGTATCTCAATTTTTTCACAGTGGGTTTTGATTTACATTTCCATAATGATTAATGATGTTAAGCATGTTTTAATATGATTGTTGGCTGTTTGTATATCTTCTTTAGAGAAATATTTCTTTGCTTATTTCTCTAATTGAATAACTTACCTTTTTGTTGAGTTTTGAAAATAGAAGTCTCCAATTCTCCCTTCTGAAAATACACTAAACTACAAAAAGAATAGACATGGGAAAACACAAACATAAAGAGTAAAAAATTCTAAACTGTAAGAAAACATTCTATAATCATTGAACATAAAAAGTAGAGCAAGCAAAAAGCTATAGTCAGTAATGAACATGTGGTCATTATATTAGATTCACATTTAGTAAATATTACAATTATAATGTAGGTCCCTTTGAACAAGGGTGGCATGAAAGCAAAGTTATGTGTGTGGTTGACACATGCTTAGGAGAGAATATCTTCTTTATTTAGAGTGGTTACATACCCAACAGATGATATATAAAAATGTTTTGCAATTTATAGGAGGTTTGTTTTAAGAATCCTATCTCTGAAAAAAAAAAAAAAAGAATCCTATCTGATGACATGGTGAACCAGTGGTTTCTTTTAAGACAGGTGCTGTTCTTTCTAGTGCCATAATTGAATCTAGTTATGGTCATGTTTTAAATTTCATTATGACTACTTGAAAGTGTTGAAAATGAAGTGACAGCGCTTGTAACCAAATGATCAATAAATACATATTATGAAAAAATTGCCATACACTTAGTAAAATGGTTTGCCGCTTGGAATATTCAATTCACTAACTTTGAGAGACAATTGAATATGATGCTAAAAATAGGTTCAATATATCTACAGTTAACTGACTTTGGTGTAGTCATTTGAGTGATTGATATAGAGGCCAATAATGCCAGATGGGAGAGTGACAGTTATAAAACATGAGAGAAGTAGCACTAAAAGGAAAAATATCCCATGACTTAAATGGTGAAAAATAATTAATGGGTGCCTCAGTGAGGCAGCTGGTTAAGCATCTGACTCTTGGCTTGGGTTTGGGCTTAGGTTGTGATCTCAGGGTTGTGAGATTATGCCCTGCGTCAGGCTCTGTGTTCAGCAGAATCTGCTTAAGATTCTCTCTTTCCCTCTCCCTTTGTCCCCCCACACCCCACTGTGGGCACATGGCCTCACTCTCTTTCTCTCTCTCTGTCAAGCAAATAAATAAAAATTTAAAAATTAATTAAAATACAGGAGAATATAGGAAATATTTATATAGGTTTTATATATAATATACATATATATATGTATAAACACAAAGAATTTAGCAGTGTTGACGTGCATGGGTGTTACATTATTTTTATTAAATAAAAATCAACCACAACATTTAAAAAATCTGTGAATGTAGTGATGCTAAATTGTAAATAAAGCAGAAGGTTCTGGGGAGAAAAATGTCAAAGTTTCTGGGAACATGCTCTTCAAAAATGACTGTGACCAAACAGAAATAATCACACCGTCTACAAAACCTACTCTTGCTCCTGTATTCTCTATCTTTGGTGCTGTTACCAAGAATTTCCCAATCAGAAATATTGCCATTTTCTTGCTCACATACTCCCAACCTCCAAGTCACTGTATTTTGTCAAAAAGTTTTCTTTAACCTCTCTTGAATTTATCTTATTCCCATTTCTATTACTTTCCCTTAGTTCAAATCACCATATCTCACCTCAACTACTACATCTGACAATAAAACTTTTCTTTAGTATTACTCTCCTTTAAACTTTTCTCTTCTCTGCTGATGCCGTTAATTTTCTAAGAAGCAAAATTGCTCAAGTCACTACTCAGCTAGATTAACAGTTATGATAGTTTGTATTTTAAAGCATGATTGTTTACATTACTACTCTATGCAACCTGCACCTCCATTTGACATTTTAAGAGACAATATATTAAACCACCCATGGATGAACATTTCCAAGTATCTCAAAGGTGATTGCTGGAAGATGCAGTGTTCTCTGTAGGGAAAGGAGGATACATTTAAAAGAAAGGGATAAGGGGATCAACTAAAACAACTGACAGCTAACTAACTTTCTTTATTAAATAAAAAACACGAAAATGAGTTTTCAAGCCTATTTACTCTAATGTACATACTGTCTTTTTTAAATGTCCAAAGGAAATGATACCGCTATCAAAATGAAAATCTCTAAGAGATTCAGAAATTATATAAATGATTTATTTATTAGCTACACTCCATCTATCTTAGTAATGCACATAAATTCTTTTCTCCTCTACTCTTTAGTGCTTCTCTTCAGGTTTATAATCATGTTTAGTGAAGAATCCAAACTGAGGCCAGGACTGAGAAAACTTATAAAGTCCTCACAATCCTTCCCTATGCACTTACTTTATCTACAATTTTGAGATATCATATATCATCCTGAGAGATCAGTGTTTAAAAACTTCTAGAGTAGAGTGTTATTCAAGGTAAGAAACTTGATGAGGGTGTCATAGTGTATTAAATGTCAAAATAGGGATACAAACTCCGGTTAGTTGAATTATAGACACAACCTAATGTTATACCAACTTTCTAGAAACAAGAGTTTATAGTTCACAATATTTGAGATTCATAATGCTTACATTTTAATAAATCTTTATATTGCATTTATCACTAATGGTATTGTTTTTATTACTACATACACAATTACTTCAGAAGTCCTCTGCGGAGAAGAATAGCTACAAAATATGTTTGCAGTTCTGGCAGATTATATTGAATAATGTATCAGTAATATTTGAATAAGCTCTGATGAGCTTTATGGGTAGATTTGAATATTGATTTAAAATTTGACTTAAAATTTGAATTTTGATTTAAAGATAGCAGACTTTTACACCTGAATGAAAGGATAACGTATTCCACTAAATGTCCACAGTAGATTTTAAGTGTCAATGGCCAATATATGGACATAAACAAGTAGAATTAGAGGACAGTAAAAACTCTGGTCTTATGATCCTATAAGATAAAAATATCTTTTGAATATCAAGGAAGTGGAAATTATTCAATAGTATCTCCCAGAAGAAACAGAAAGGGACCAAACACTGATACATATAAATGACATTCATTCTGGTATATTGCTGAAATAAGTGAATTCTCCTTAAGTTGTTAGCAGAGTATTTTTTGGCCTCTGTTTATAGACATAGCTATACAAACTCCCCTACATATCTATAAAGTTGTAGGTACCAGTCCATCTGTATTCATGGCAGAACAGGAGAACTCTTCAAAGGGAAAAGTTTACATAGAGAATCATTCTTTCCACTTTATCACTCTTCTGAGCCTAAATATGGGAATATATTAGCAAATATATTTTACTCAGGAAATGTACCTTCAGTCCAGAGTTTCTTCAGAAAAAAACCAAACCAAACCAATAGGTTGTTAGTAATAATAAGAAAATTTTTAATACAAATAAATGGTTTTGATAGCATGAAACAACAATGGCAACCATAAAAAGAACGAATAAATATTTTCAGTATATTTGCTAATAAAATAACTTTAATTTTACTGAATCCATTAAAATTTTTTTCAGTTTTTTTCAGAATCCTCACAGCAATCTATCCTTACATAGAATTTTTAAAAACTGTCATAATAAACTGAAAATTTGCCTGGATAGTTGAATATTTTTTCTCACAATGAAAAAAGTTTATGCTCTTGCAAATCATGTTTTATTTCTATGATATTACTCAAAGAAAAGAGTTAAGTAGTAAGTTAAATAGAGTTCAGAAACAGACACTATAATTTTTATGAATTATAAATATATCGTGTTTTATTTTTATAAATAAATACACACATATATACATATATAAAATATTTTGTGAAAATATGCTATAAATATGTCATTCAAATATGGTCCATTTGAAATTGATTATTTCATTTATTTTTATTTATTTATTTGACAGAGAGAGAGAGAGTTCACAAGTTGGCAGAGTGTCAGGCAGAGGGAGAGGGATAAGCAGGCTCCCTGCTGAACAGAGAGTCTGATGTGGGACTTGAACCCAGTCTTGGCATCATGACCTCAGCCTAAGACAGACGCTTAACCTACTGAGCCACCCAGGTGTTCCTGTCAGTTGAAATTGAAAGGAAAAATTACATTATGTCCAAAATAAAAATACAGAAGAATAATTATATATATAAATGTAAAATTCAAGGGAATATCACTACAAATATATTAATGCTAATATTATTGAATATGCATCTGGTCTTTTTTAAAGATTTTTATTTTATTTTATTATTTTATTTTATGTAGACTACATACCCAATGTGGGGCTTGAACTCACAACTCTGAGATCTAGAGTCACAAATTCTACTGACTGAGCCAGCCACATGCCCCTTCATTTGGTCTTATAAATGGGAAACTTTTCCATGATAGAAGTAATGAGAGAATAATAAAAGTAAAGGGAGTAGGGGACTTGGATGGCTTAGTCTGTTGGGTAGCTGCTTTTGGCTCAGGTTGTGATCTAGGGGTCCTGGGATCAAATCCTGCACTGGGCTCCTTGCTTGGTGGAGGGGCCACTTCCCCCTCTCCTTCTGCCCCCCTGCTCCTTCCCCTGCTCTTGCTCTCTTTCTCTCAAATAAATAAATACAATTTTTTTTAAAAAGTAAGGAGAGTAATTTGCATAAATGTATAATATCTCATGGATGCTTTTAAGTAAATATAAAAGTCAAGTGACAACTGAGAAATAAGTACCAGGAATATGAAAAACAAAACTGTTAAATCATACAATATATATAAAACATGTAAAGTATCTTTGGATGTGAGGGCAGCCTGGCTGTAACATCTGTCACCCCATTGGATAGCCAGGGTTGATTCAGCTGATCTGGCTGGCTAGGCAGGTGTCTCTTTCCTCCTTCACCACTCCATGTGCTTCCCTCCTGAAGCTGCATGCTGGGAAGAGGATGGCTTTCCTCCATAGAGGAGGACCATTCTTCAATCAAGGGTATAGGAATAGCTGCACTCCCCTGCTAGAACCTCCAAACAAGCTCTCATGGTCCATTTGTAGGAGAATGTAGGGTAGTCAAGCTTCCAAGACTCCAGACACATCCAAATGAGGCACTACATGTGGCAGTCTGCCTTTCTTTAAAAAACAAAACAAAACAAGAAAACAAAGTAGCTCATATATCACATTTTATAAAGAGCTACTAATGAATACAATGCATAGGTAGATATACAGATGAGTAGATGCTTATACATATTTTGATGTTATATATATGTCATATATTTATCAAACTTAGTCATTTGAAATGCAGTTCATTATTATTTATTTTCCATTTTCCCTCTCCATCAATGGTGATTCATTATGTATATAAATCTATCTATCTATCTATCTATCTATCTATCTATCTATCTATCTATCTACCTACCTAAAATATTAACTTACCTCCAGATGTCTGCACTGTATAGACAGGCAAACTCAGATAAGTGTCATCTTTTTCTCCATTCCTTATAATCTGTCCCATCCCCATCCATACCATACCATTGCCACATACCCCTTTTCCCTGTAGGAAAGCATCCCGTTACTTTTTCATTTATCCTTTCTATACTCCGTTTGTGCAAATGAGCAAATGCAGGTATATATATTCTTATTTTATCTGAAATATTGGGTTTGGGGATTAATTGTGTACCCTTAAAACCTACCTATTGAAGCCCTCACCCCTGTATCTCAGGAGGTGCTTGTCTTTGGAAATAGGGTCTTCAAAAGGTAATTAAGTTTAAATGAGTCACACAGGTTGACCCTAATCCAATTTTACGGATAGCTCTATAAAAACAGAGAATTTGGGCACATAAGTGACACCAGGGATGTACGGACACAGAGGAAAGACCTTGTGAGGACTTAGCAAGAAGGGGAATATCTGAAAGCCAAAAAGAGACGCTTTGGAGGAAATAAAGCTGCTGACACCTTGAGTTTGGATTACTAGCCACCTTAGAACTGTAAAAAAATAAATTTGTGTTATTTACTCCACAGTCTGTGGTATTTTGTTATGGCATCCCTAGAAAATTTATATACATAGTAAATAAGAATTTATTATAGGGGCATCTGGGTGGTGCAGTCAGTTAAGTGTCTGCCTTTGGCTTAGGTCAGGATCTCAGGGTCCTGGGACTGAGTTGTACATCTGGGTCCGCGCTCAGCGGGGAGTCTGCTTCTCCCACACCCTTTCCCTCTATGCTCGCTCTCTTTCTCCCTCTCAAACAAATAAATAAAATCTTTTAAAAAAATAATTTATTTTATGTCTCTATTCAGAGATTAACATTTGAGTTTACAAAAAAAAAGAATAATTATCAGGGGTTATTTAATTGCTAATCTGTGGAAGCAATCCAGTATGTAAAAATAGAATAATTGCTGTTAAATTATATTACAGCCAGTAGATGTAATTTTATATAGCTATTACTAAAATAAATTTAGATAATTAATCATAAAATACTTATGACCTTCTGTGCTACTTGGTTCTGAAATCTCCATTTGGAAAATCAAATAAGCATGCAATCACAAATAAGCAGAAAGTCTGAATTTATTTTATTTTATTTTATTTTAAACATTTTCATTCATTTATTTGTCAGAGAGAGAGAGAAAGCACACAGCTTTCTCTGTAAGTAGGGGGAGCAGCAGGCAGAGGGAGAAGCGGACTCCCCACTGAGCAAGGAGCTCAATGTGGGACTTGATCCCAAGACCCTGGTCTTTACCTGATCTGAAGGCAGCCACTTAACCAACTGAGCCACCCAGGTGTCCCTGGAAAGTCTGCACTTATTGTAGTTTTGATGTGTCATGTTATCAACTCTACCTTAAACTCTATATGAAGCTCACAAAAGTTTTTTTTTTCTCCTGTCGTTTTTATAATAAAGTCTTATAAAAATCCTGTCAGTAACTGCCTAGGCAAAGGCAAGAAGGCAGGCTGTGTCATATGGCAGGGGTGCAGGGGTGCAGTACACTGAGCAGCAAGCAGAATTGGAGAACATTGCTTTGAGTCTACAGAAAAGATACAGATGTGTGCTGGCTACTCCAAGCCTATCAAACAAGGCAAGAAGCAATATATTTTCTATTTTGAAGATACAAGTCATGGATGTGGGGGAAAAAAAAGTGTATAGAAGTACTATATTTTCCTAACACATTTGCATAAATGGCACTAATTACTGACCTAAAGAAAATCTGGTCTTATATTTCCAACAAAGCAAGTTATGATTGAAGCAGTTTGATAGTGAAGATTATTTTATATTTTGTATAGTATTAATCAACTCAATATCAGTACTTGTTGTATTTCCAAATATGAAATCTGTTTCATGGTACTAATGTAGCCAATGGAGGGTTGAGAAATGATAACCTTGCAAACAAAGGGGATTTGAAGGTAAAACTGGGAATTATATTATAGTCTCTATAATTGAAAAGAAAATTCTTAAAAAGTGTAAGAAGCATCCTTACCTTTGTTAAATAGATTAGAGTATCCATGGGAATAATCTACTAAATCCCAATCCCAATCCCGTAGTTTGTCCATTTCTGAAAGGAAAAATGAGAGTATGGTCTAATTGGATAATTTGAGAAGAATTTATAGAAAGGGGGCTGTTTTCAAAGATATGAGAAGAGTTAGGCAAACCAAAAAGGGTACTCTACCACTGAACTTGTAAGAGGTAGAATGTATAGTCTTTCACCACTCCATGGTGGGAATGACCTAAAGAAAATGAGAGTAAGTTAGAACTGGATGGACAGGATCATGTATAAAATATGTCCTTGACTGGCTGTGAGATCCATGATAATGCATCCAGTAGGAAACCAAAGAACTAATTTCCCTGACCTCATGCTTCTCTCTCCCTTAGATCTTTTATTGGAAATGACCATAAAATAAACTAAACTAGATGTCAGGCAGAATGAAGGTTAATTTTATGTGTGAACTGGGCTATGCTATAGTATCTTGGTCAAATACCAAGTATACCAAATATAGATACTTGGTCAAATACTGGTCTAGATGTTGCTGTGGAGATATTTTTTAGAAATAATTAACATTCAAGGTTCCAGGGTGGCTCAGTCAGTGGAACGTCTAGCTATTGGTTTCGACTCAGGTCATGATTTTGGGATCCTGGGATTGAACCCCACTTTGGGCTCTCTGCTCAGCGAGGAGTCAGCTTGAGGGTTCTCTCTCTCCTCTCCCTCTGCCCTTTCCCCTGCTTGCACATGGATGTGCACTCATTCTCTCTGAAATAAATAAATAAATCTTAAAAAAAAAAAAAAGAAGTGATTAACATCCAAATCAGTAGACTTTGAGTAAATAGATTATCCTCCATAAAGTTGGTAGACTCCTTCCAATCAAAGACCTTTAAAGATTGAGGATCCCCCAGGAAGAAGTAATGCTACCTCCAGACCTCAGAACTGCCTTCAACTCAAGATTGCAACATTCTTGCCAGAATTTCTAGCCTATGGTTAGCTAGCCATGCATATTTTTAACTTGCCAGCCCCCGATTTCTTAAAATCTCTCTCCCTCTCCCTCTCCCTCTCCCTCTCCCTCTCCCTCTCTCTCTCTCTCTCTCTCTCTCTCTCTCTCTCTCTCTCCCTCTCTATCTATCCCTTGGCGTGCCGACTAACCAAATTCTTACATGCAGGATTTGTGTACATGTCTTTGCAGGCAGTGTATCAAATTGTAGTGGAAACAGTTTGAAATCTTTCAGGCAATACTAAAAGAGTAATCAAAAATTTTGAAACTTACTTGGCTGACACTAAGTAAACCCTGGGCTCAGATGAAGCTGCTTTTCTGTTGTGCTAATGTAAGTGTTACAAGTCAAACCTCATTATTTTATAGTAATGATATAGCAGCAGCAGCAGCACCTGGGAACTTGTTAGAAATGCAAATTCTCTGGCACCACCCCAGAAGTAAGAATCAGCAACTCCCGGTGTTAGGGACTTAGGAACTTGTGTTTTAGCAAGTCCTCTGTGTAATTATAATGCGTACGCAAGTTGGAAAGTCACAGTTAATTAGCAAAATTGGAAAGCAGTTATATTTTAACATAGCGCTAGCTTTTGTTTAGCATTATTTTATTTACTTTGTGGTCATAAGAAATAAAAATTATCATGCCATTTAAGTATAGTCTATCAGTGATGTATACTTTTAATAAATGATGAGCAATAAACTAGAAGTGAGGCAATTAGCCAGCTTTTCTTCCAAACCTGTCACTGGAGATGCCACAAAAGCCATGGGGAAATATAGGAATATGACACACTAATAATAATTTTTAAAATGAGGGTCACTCTTGTCAAGAAAAAAGGCAACTCTGGCCTGATCTGTGAGGGAAATGGTAATAGAGTGTGGAGGAAATCTAGGTGTCAAAATTGGAAATAAACATATCTCTAGAACATGAGTGTCTGATCAGAAATTCCTGCTCAGGACCTGCTAGACGTGGTGAAAAAAAATTTTTTTTTAAAGAAAATCAGCATGTAAGCTCAGGATAGATCAAGCCAGGATGTGGTACATAGCCAATGGAGGTGGCCAGTCCCAAACTGTGGCACTGAGACCTTCTGCTTTAGGACATATACCAAGTTAAATTCACCAGAAGGGCATGAGGGACCTGGACATCCACCACTCTCCTCAGGTATATATTAACTGCCAAAGTGGCTGATATCATCAAGGGAAATGAACTAATGGAAAAATAATTAGATAATTGAGGAGTACAGCCACTATCACAATGAGAGTGATAAGTCAAATAGACGTATAATAGATGAAAGAAAGCTACTGAGGACATGAAGTTAATACTTGCAATTTTGAAGATTCACATGGAACCACCAACTATAAAAAATGTAATATTTTAAATTAAAAAAAATTGAACAGAACCAACAATAAGTTATTGAGCTGGAAGAAACTCTTTTCTTAACAGAAAATGATATGGATGTGGAAAATACGAAGTCAAAATAAGATACATGGCAGATAGAAATAAAAAATGCCAATATCTATATGGTAGAGACCTAGTTTTTAAGTTTGGGATTGAAATTTCTTTTCTTAAGATCACAGAGAAGGTTACATTGAACTAAGATTATAGACCATAACAATTATGAAAGCTGAATTTTAAAAAGTAATATTTAAAGCCATTAGAGAGTAACAATACCCTGGAGAAATAAAAGTCCATCTCAGGCAACCTAAATCACCAGAATGCCAAACACCAAACACATGAATGATGGCATCGAAATTACCAGTCCCAAACTGACCTAACTAGAGGTGCCTATCTCAGACATGGTGACTGTAGTGAACACTGCTGTATAGTATGCTTGAAAGTTGCTAAGGAAATAAATTCTAAAAGTTCTCATCTCAAGGGAAAAAAATATTTGTTTGTTTGGTTAATCCGTGAGGTGATGGATGTTAACAACATTTATTGTGGAAATCATTTTGCAGTGTATGTAAGTCAAGCTATTATGCTATACAACATGCACTGCTGTATGTCAGTGTATGTAAGTCAAGCTATTATGCTATAAACATGCACTGCTGTATGTCAATTACATCTCAATAAAACTGAAAGAAAAAATAAATTTTGGTGTGATGCAAGAAGAGTACCTATTCTGGAAGAAGTTTCACTGAATCCAACATCATTTGTATTCCAGAAATCGTATCTCCCTGTTGCTCGATGTTTGTAGAAAAGGAGCCTAGTAATATCTATGCAAACATGTAATAACAGAAATTTTTTGACTGAGAAGGTAGTATTATTAAAAGTGCTTAAAGAGAGAGGTGCCAGGACAATTCAGTTCAATCACAAGGTGAAACAGAAAAAGCAAATATATATATTTATATATATGAAATATAATACTGTTATAAATCACAGTTTTTTGGTGATTTGTTATGCAGTAAACATTGATATAAAAGGAAAATCACATATAGCTGGTTCAAAGTGAATATATCATTTTACATTTTTTCTAATATTGTACAAAAGTCCCAGTGCCAATGCATCCTTGCCAATGATTGGTATAGTCACTTTTAAAAAAACTGTAATTCTAATAAATGTGTAGCGGTGTGTCCTTGTGGCTTGACTTTATGTCCCTAATGACTAATGATATTGAAGATCTTTTCATGTTTTTATTTGCCATCACTATATCTTTTTTGGTAAAGTGTCTGTTTAAATATTTTTTGCCTATTTTTTATTTCATTTATTTATTTTTTAAAAGATTTTATTTATTTATTTGACAGAGACACAGCGAGAGAGAGAACACAAGCAGGGGGAGTAGGGGAGGAAGAAGCAGGCTTCCTGCTGATCAGGGAGCCCAATGCGGGTTCATCCCAGGATGCTAGGATCATGACCCGAGCCAAAGGCAGACACTTAATGACTGAGCCACCCAGGCGCCCCATTTTTTTGCTTATTTTTTAATTTTTTAATTGAGTTGTTTTCTTGCTATTGAGTTTTGAGTTCTTTATATGCTCTTCATGAGACATATGATTTGCAAATATTTTCACCCAATCTGTGGTTTGTTTTTTCATTAACAGTTTAACTTGAAGATTAGAAGATTTTAATTTGATGAAGTCCAATTTATTTTTTTTAAAGATTTTATTTATTTCTTAGAGAGTGAGTGTGCAGGAGTGGAGTCTGGGGAGGGACAGAAGGAGAGGGAGAAGCAGACTTCCCACCGAACAGGGAGCTCTACATGGGGCACAATCCCAGGATCCTGTGATCATGACCTGAGCCAAAGGCAGATGCTTAACTGACTGAGTCACCCAGGCACCCCAAAATCCAATTTATTAATGTCATTTCATAGATTGTACTTTTGTGGCTCTATCTAAGAAATTTTAGCCCAACCCAAGATCACAAGAGTTTTTGTCCTACTCAGGGCCTGGACTAGAGTGAGGTAAGTCACTTAAATCACATAATCAGAGTAGACTCAGAGTTATGTGCACTGTTCTTCTGCCCTGGACCCTGCCCATCACCACTGCAGATTCATTTCTATGAGGGCAAAGATTTTTGTCTGTTTTACTCTTTCTTCTATTCTCAGTGATTATAACAGTCCCCATCCAATACTAGGAACTCAGTAAGTATTAGTTAAATAAAATAATAAAATAAAGAACAATGTTTTCAGTTTTAGAGAGCCCATGACATGTAAACATAGGTTATGAAAAATTTATTTTCTCCCACATGTGGGGTTTTCACCATTGTGAAGATAGTCCTTGATAGATATATCAATCCTAGAAAGAAATACATGTTTATTCATAATGATTACGGGATGAAGGAGTCAAAGTGATTTCAGTTTTTTCTTTATATTATGCAATTTTTGAGATTTGAGATTTTTTCTTTATATTTGCAATTTTTGAGATAACCACCCATTATTATCTTTAATGGAGAGGAGAAAAACAGTGGATGTTTGTGAGTTGGATTCTATTGCACTATGTACCAGGAAGCACACTCCCACATCCTTTTAAATGCTGAATATAACTTTTTGTATTCCTAGAAGTGCCAGGTTCATGTAATGCCTACTGTATATTAGAACTAGATCAAGAGAAAAAGAACAATGGTCCATTATTCACTTTCAATAAGGAAAATCATGTATTCTCTCATATTTAAAGAGCCATAACTGAATGCCATAAATGAGTCTTTAAATATTTAACTAGAAATGATAAAATTATCTGTGCTCAGATCAAGAGAGTTGTTTCCAAAAAATCACACTGGGTTTCAAAAAGCCTTTCTGTAAAAGGGAAAAATCCCTAGACTCTAAAAACCATTTTGCCTTAGGAGATGCTATTATTTTTACCTAGATGTACTCTAAAGTACTTTATGTGCATTAGGGCTTCAATAAAGAGAGTAGTTTCCCTCTTTTTGTGGTTCTCTTTCTCCTACTGCATCCACCAATAAAATACACCTCCCATGTAATGGATTAGGGGGGTATGGTTACTCAGTCCTCTAACAATTTTTTTCAATTTTATTTAGGAATGACATACCATTAACTATAATTCCCCTAAAGCTTCCATTTGGTTTATCTGGTGCTGTTATTATTATAGTTTGTTCTGTTTGTTTTAATTTCTTTCTTTATTGCCTTTTTAAAACAATAACTTTATAGTATCTAGGGGTACCTGGGTGGCTCAGTTAAGTGCCTGACTCTTGATTTCAGCTCTGGTCATGATCTCAGGCTTGTGGGATCAAGCCCTGTGTCAGGCTCCATGCTTGGCCTCCTCACATTCTGCACTCTCTCTGTCTCAAAACAAAAAAGAAAAACAAACCAAAACAAACAAACAACCCCCCCCCAAAAAATCATATCTAAGTCTTGAATTCCATTTTGAGAATATTAAATAATTGGGGGTCACTTGGGTTGCTCAGTTGGTTAAGCCTTCAGCTTAGGTCATGATCTCAGGGTCCTGGGATCAAACCCATGACAGGTTCCCTGCTCAGTGGAGAGTCTGCTTCTCTTTCTCCCTCTGCCCCTCTCCCTGCTCATGCTCTCTCTCTCTCTTGCTCTCTAAGTAAATAAATAAAATATTTTTAAAAAATAATTGGAAAAAATGTGAGGGCTCAACTTTTGTCAAATAGGAAGGAATGTATGTGGTTGCATGTACATATACAATTGGAGAGCAGAGTCTATGATTTTAAGTTATTTTACTTATTTTCTTTAGGATTCTAAAACTGGTCAGTTATTATGGTTTACTAATTTAATTATAGAATACATTACTCTTTTTTATAATTGATGTATAATTAACACACAATGTTACATTAGTTTCAGGTGTACAACATACTGACTCAACAATTCTTTACATTAGGAAATGCTCACTATAAGTGTAGTTACCAAGGATACATTACTCTTATTGCTTTTGTTAAGAAATAATAGTATATCTTGGGTGTCTATTATTATTTTATAGTACATGTAGCCTGAAAAGCCTCTGGAGTACTTACATTATTTTGTATCATTAAGCTAACAATTCTAATTTATAATGCATGTGTTACTCAAATCAACTATCTTGTGATTAAAAACTCTTTTATCTGGACTTTTTTAAGGTTCTATGTAAACAGAGTTACTAATAAAGCATTAATTATTTATGTTTTTTGAACAAACTTGTGACCAAAGGCTTAGGGAGTTTAAGTTTACTAATAAGGAGTACCATTAGTTTTCTACCTAAAAAAAAATTGAAAATATATCTACTATTTCCTCTGCTTAATTTATTCCCAGTGGTTGGTGCCTGTATGACAAATAAAGCCTTTATAAAATCTCTGTTTGGGAGAATGGTAGTTTGTTTATTCAGAACAAATTTCCAGCTTTTTAAAAACAATGAAAAATTCTGTAATTATTATTTTTTTCTAATTTGTTAGGAGTGTTACAGAGCTTGAGGAGAAAGCAGATAATTACCGCTTAAATCTGGGAGAATGTTAAAATCTAGAGAGAAAAGAAAAATACCTCCCAATAACTTTTACACTGAGCAAGTTTTAAGGTCAGAGCAAATTGAGGCTTTAAACCAGTGGCTTCAAGGGTAAAGGAGATGAAAGCCCAGGTTCTAGGTGGGTTATAGGAAACCTACTTCTAATAAAGGGTCATAAGGTTCACAAAATTAGAATGAAAATTAAAGAAAGAAATCCACTTCTTCCCTGTGATAACCCCCAGCTGCCCTCCAACTGCCATACAAGAAGATGTCTAGATAGACTGGGAATGCTCTCATATATGATAAAGCTTGTATTCCCAGAGCAGGGAAATGAGCTATTGCCCATTCAGTAAGGAGATTTATATTAAGTTATGTTAAATATAAATTAAATTGATAATTTCTTCTTACATGTAGCATTTGGAAAGTGTATGATACATGCTATTGAGAGTTTATTCTTTCCTTCCCTGTGAACAACAACTGATTTTGGAGTAAAATTATGGGCAATTACTTCAACACTTCCACTTAATATCAATGTTATATGGGAAACTGACCTAAAACCTTGGAACTTTTCTTTATTCCTTTTTTAAAAAGTTGATAGTTATACTTCCTGATACATTCATTTTTTGTTAAGTTATTCTGAGAGCCCATATTGTATAATGCTCCCAATGTTGTTTGGCACATGGTACATATTATATGTTGTTAAATAGTAATAGCCATTGCAAAAACTTGTGCCGAGTAACTGTTTCCTATAAAGATAAATTTGTAGTATAAAATAAAGTAATGGGGTACCTGTGTGGCTCAGTTGGTGGAGTGACCCACTCTTGATATCGGCTCAGGTCATGATCTCAGGGCTGTGAGATTGAACTGCTTGTTGGGCTCAGTGCTGGGAGGTGGAGCCTGCTTAGGATTCACTCTTTCCCTCTGCCCCACCCTGCTCTCTCTCTCTCAAAACAAAAATAAATAAAGTAAAGCAGATAGTATTTTTTTTCTTTTTTGCTAATTTGATGCTAAATAAAATGGCATTAATTTAGGCTATAGACTGGGGTTTCCCAATTTTGACACTACTGATATTTGGTTTAATCATTCCTTGTTGGAGAGGGAGTGGTCCTGTACATTATAGATTTAGCAGCATCTCTGACCTCTACTTACTACTAGTAGCAACACCCCCCCCCCATACCCAGTTACAACAACTAAAAATATCCCTAGGTATTTTCAAAAGTCTCTCAGGGAACAAATTGCCCATGGTTGAGAACAACTGACACAGATGACTCATACCATGGAAAAGCGCTGTAACATGAAAATATGATAGAAGAAAGAGTAAAATAAAAACTTCCTTGAATTGCACATGGAGATAATGTTTTGTCATTAGTATCTCAAACCTATGTTGCTCAAGGACGTACAGTTCAAAAATAAGTGACATGAAAGTAATCAAATACCTAGCTAGCTAACTTAGCAGGATGTAGGCTCTTTCAAGCTGAACAGACCCACAGTAAAAGGTTTACCAGTATGCCAGTCCAAAAGTAACATTTAACTAGTGTATCTGCAGAAAATATACAAAGAATCCCCTTCCTAGAGAGAAGAAAGAAGATATATATATATATATTTTTTTAAGATTTTATTTTTATTTATTTGAGATAGAGACAGTGAGAGAGACCATGAGAGGGGAGAAGGTCAGAGGGAGAAGCAGACTCCCCATGGAGCTGGGAGCCTGATGTGGGACTCGATCCCAAGACTCTGGGATCATGACCTGAGCCAAAGGCAGTTGCCCAACCAACTGAGCCACCCAGGCGCCCGAAAGAAGATATATTTTTAAATCTATCTGATCCCTAAAGTCTTTAAGGATATCATAATAGTTATTTTTTACTTAAAGCTTTATCATAAATGAATTATATTTTAAAAATGTAAAATTATAATACTGTTAAATATCTGTATTAAATCTATTAACTCAAAATAATTAGTAAAATATAAATTATTTACTTCTGTATTTAGAAACAAAAAGTGTTGTAAAGAAACTTTGATACATCTTTAGAAATCTTTTTAAATGTGTAACTGAGCTGTGAAAAAAGAGAGAGGAACTCACAAATATCAAAAATGTGATTTGGAAAAATAGAAATCACAAAGATGGCTTTGCTTATTTTTAACTTTAAATTCAATTTAATTAACATATAGTGTATTATTAGTTTCAGAGGTAATTTAGTGATTCATCAGTTGCATATAACACTCAGTGCTCACACCATGAAGTTCCCTCCTTAACGTCCATTACTCAATTACCCCATTCCCCCCCCACCTCCCCTCCAGCAACCCTCAGTTGGTTTCTTATAATTACAAGCCTCTTATGGTTTGTTTCCCTTTCTGTTTTCATTGTATTTTTCCTACTCTTCCCCTATATTCGTCTGTTTTGTTTCTTAAATTCCACATAAGAGTAAAATCATATGATATTTGTCTTTCTCCAACTGACTTATTTTGCTTAGCATAATACCCTCTAGTTCCATCCACGTCATGGCAAATGGCAAGATTTCATTCTTTTGATGGTTGCATAATATTCTGTTGTATATGTACATCACATCTTCTTTATCCATTCATCTGTCAGTGGACATCTGGGTTCTTTGGCTATATGGATATTAGTTTGGCTATTATGGATATTACTGCTATAAACATTGGGGTGCATGTGCCCCTTTGAATCACTCTCTTTGTATCCTTTGGATAAATATCCTGTAGTGCAATTGCTAGGTTGAAGGGTAGCTCTATTTTTAGCTTTTTGAGGAACTTCCATGAAGTTTTCTAGAGTAACTGCATCAGTTTGCGTTCCTACCAACAGGGTAAGAAGGTTCCCCTTTCTCTACATCCTTACCAACATCTGTTGTTTCCTGAGTTGTTCATTTTAGCCATTTTGATTGGTGTGAGTTGGTACCTGATTGTGGTTTTCATTTGTATTTCCCTGATGCTGAGTAATGTTGAGTATTTTTTCATGTGTCTGTTGACAATTTGGAAGTCTTCTTTGGAGAAATACCTGTTCATTCTTCTGCCCATTTATTGACTGGATTATTTGTTTTTTGGGTGTTGAATTTGATAAGTTCTTTTTTTTTAATTTGATAAATTCTTTACAGATTTTGGATACTATCCCTTTATCTGATAAGATATTTGCAAATATCTTCTCCCATTCTGTTGGTTGGCTTTTGGTTTTGTGGACAGTATCTTTTACTGTGCAAAAGCTTTTTATCTTGATGAAGTACCAATAGTTCATTTTTACCTTTGTTTCCTTTGGAGATGGGCCTAGCAGGAAGTTTCTCCATCCGAGGTTAAAGAGGTCACTACCTGTGTTCTCCTCTAGGATTTTGATGGATTCCTGTCTCACATTTAGGTCTTTCATCCATTTTGAGTTTATTTTAGTGTATGTTGTAAGAAAGTGATCCACTTTCATTCTTCTGCATGAGGCTGTAAATTTTCCCAACACTGTTTGTTGAAGAGATTGTCATTTTTCCATTGGATATTCTTTTATGCTTTGTCAAAGATTAGTTGACAACAGAGTTGAGGGTCCATTTCTGGGTTTTCTATTCTGTTATATTAGTTTGTTTTGATGGATTTGCTTATATTTCACATATCTTAAGTATTGTACTCACTAAAATAATTTTCATATAATAATCCAATAATTTAATATTTTAATAATTCAATAACAATGTTTTATAATAAAAATGCTTCTATTATAAATTGATCATACAGATAATATGTTTCCATTGAAAAATTAGAATAGTCTGTAAAAGCAGAATGAAAATAGAAAACTTGGCCATCTTTCATTCACAACTTATAGTCTAATATATCCATCAACATATCCATCAAGAATTAATATAATTTTATCACATATAAGATTTTATTCATTATTTCACTTAAAAAATCTCATGTACCTTTTGCATCTTATTTTTTCTCACTTAATAATACATAGTAGAAATTCCCACAAATCAACCTATAGAGCTAACTCATGTATTTTATCAATTGCACAATGTCCCATATATAGAAACAACATAATTCTCTCATTTCCTATTGATGGGAATCCATTTTGTTGTTAAAATTTGCCACTAAAGAAAAGGCTGTTGTATGCATATCCAGGATGAATGAATGAAAAAGTTGATAATTTAAAAAAAATATTTCAAAATTGAGTTTAAAAAGAATGAAGTGTAACTTGGAAGAAAAAAAAATGAGTAAAGAAGTAATATGTTAATTTACATTTTTCATTTATTCCTTCCAAAAATGGGTGTCATCTCTCTCTGAATTTTTTCAAATATCTTAGATAGAAATTTCTAATTTTTATAATGGAATTTTAACTTTTTTTATATTGAAAATATTTTCTGGTCATGAAATCTTGTGATCAGTATAAGACATTTTTTTAGTGTAATGCATTTTGAATAGTTTTGCTATCTATTTTTAATAGTATATCATCCTCATCAGCATATAGAGCCTATAGACTTTCTGCTGCCAAATTTTATTGACTATTTGAGGAGATTCTATAAGATATATAAAAGAAAATAATTTTTTTTGACATTCTTGATGTCACAAAATACGTTTTTTGAAGCATAAATTTCAGCATGTATCTATATGATCTCTCCATCTATGTATTTAAAGCATAACACAGGGAAAGGTGCCAAACTGTAAGCGTATAATTCAAAGAATTATCCAAAGTATGTAAATATCAGTAAAATATCATCCAGGTCTAGAACTAGCCAGAATAAAAAAATCCCCAGATGTTCTTGCTGGATCTCTCTGCCTTCCACCCTCGTGAAGGGTAAACACTGCCTTGATCTCCAACACAGCAATTGGTTGCTGTTATTTTATTTCTTAACTTTGTATTCACAGAATCACGGAGAGTTATCTCTAGGCTCTTTCACTCAAAATTATATTATTGTGAGATTCATGTATGTGTTATGTGTAGTTTCAATTCATTTATTTCAAAGTAGTACATTGTCCCACTGCATGAATACATTCAATTTTTTTTCCAATTTCACTGTAGGTGAATTTTGAGTGTTTGGCTTTTTGTTTTGTTTTAATTTTTTGTGTTTGTTTATCATTATGGTTTAGAGCTATTATGAATGATATTGCCATGATCAGTTTGTTCCTATCTCTTGGCAGACATATCAATGAAGTTCTCTTAAGTTTATTCTTGGGAGAGTAATTACAAAATAATAAAATGTTTCCTTTTAACACTAATAAGTAATGTAAAAATTTTTCCAAAATGGTGTTCCAGTTTATATTCTCATGAGCAGTTTATGTGAGCAGTGTATGTGAGCACCTTTCTTGCTAACAACTAAAAGATATTAATATGTATCCTTCTTAGCACTCCAGAGATGTGTGTTATAGTTCATTACGTTATATATTGCATTTACTGATTTTTATTAATAATGAAGGATTTTTCATATAGTTATTGACCTTTGGAAATTCTTCTATGTAAAATACTAGCTCAAGTCTCTTGTTTAGTTTGTGTGTGTGTGTGTGTGTGTGTGTGTGTGTTTTATTGAGTACAAACACACTCAATATATGAAAACACCCATATCTACTCCCTTACATGAGGAACAGGTCCTTTGTTGTTTGTCTTTTGTAAATATTATTTCTTCTTTCACTATATGCCTTGATTTTATTCTTTTAAAGTTATCTTTTGAAGAACAAAATTCTTAATTTTATAATAATCCAATTTAGTAATTATTTTTCTTTATGGTCAGTGATTCTTGTATCCTGTTTAAGGAACCATTACCAACGGTGAGGTAATAAAGGTGTTCTCTCCTATAATTTTATTACAAGTATTATTATTTTGCTCTTTGGATTTAAATACACAATTCATCAGGGATCATATTTTGTTTACCTTTCATCCATTTTAAATGTAGGATTGCACCTACATTTTCTCTATGCTTCACAGTAAAATTGTTCATTAGGAACCACATCGAACCCTTCTTTAGTCAGGTGTTATCTTTTTTTTTTTCTTTTTTAAGATTTTTTTATTTATTTGACAGAGAAACAGAGAGCACAATTGGGGAAGCGGCAATCAGAGGGAAAAGCAGGCTCCCACTGATCAGGGAGCCCAACACAGGGCTTGATCCCAGGACCCTGGGATCATGATCTGAGCTGAAGGCATATGCTTAACAACTGAGCCACCCAGGTGGTAGTCAAGTATTATCTAAATCATATATTCAAGTACTTCCCTAGCTTCTAGAAAATTTCTGTAACCTTAAATTTTCGTTTTCTAGAATTAAATGATCAAACTAGGTAGTAGATGAGAAGGAATAAACAGGAAAAATGTGTGTGTATGTGTGTGTTTGTGTGTGTGTGTGTGTATGTGATGATTATTCTTTTGTAGTTTAACCAGTTAAAATTATTCCCCTGGAAATCATTTATTTTGGTAATCTTAAAATTACATGATTTGAAGTAGTCTTCAATTACTTTATCCTCTATAATCTGTAGTACAGGTCACAAAATGAATATGAGTAGGATGGCACTGCTTCGTGAACAGTTTACTAAACAGAAACAAAAAAAGATAGGGCTCTCATATAAGTAGGGGTTAAAACCTACTGCTTGCTTTATTTAATGGGTAGAACCAAAAGTTTCGTTGGTATTAAAAATAATCTTTGTAGAATTACAGCCATTTGGAATGCTATAAAGGAGCTGTTGTCAATAAAAGCTGTGATTATTACTATGGTTTCATTCCATTTCTGTGGTAATTAGTTATTATCATTTATTTATTACATTATTTTATGGTTATTGCTTGCAATTTCAGATTTTAAATACTGAATACATAAACAGTGCTAATTTAATTGCAATATTAGAATTTTGAATACTGCATGCAGTGTTAAGATTATTAATAAGTATATTTCAAATGAATATTCTAATAACAATTTGCAATTTTGTCTGATTTCTTGTTCATCATAATTTTTAACAAATTGATGTTTGTAGTCTTGAAAATTGTCATGCAGATGAATGTCATTCCCATGGGGCTGAATTTAGGAACTAAACTTTATGATGCTTAGAGTTAAATAAAGAGATAATATTGATAAAGGAGGGGAATCTTATATTTTTAATAAATTATATAGCCATTATTTAAAGGTATCTTCTAAGAGAGACCTAAAAATTCTTAAAATATCACAAATATAAAATAATATGAAAAAAAGATGACATTTTCACACTCCTCCATTTGTTTTCTATTTAATAAGGTGTAACATTTCTATTAATTTTAGGATAGTTTTGCTTTAGATTTATCCTGCACTTTGCTGATTCCATTTGACTTTATATTTCTAACACCTTGTAGTGTTTATCAAATCATCAGTGACTTGCATTATTAAAAGGTTAATAGATTTCATGAGTGAGAAAAATAATCCCATTTGATCAAATAGAAATTAGCTGGAAAGAAATATGAAGATGGATGGCATTTAGGGTATTTTGAAGTCTTCTTGCATGCTTTACTGCAAGTAACACCTTAAAAGTAAGGTAGGAATAGTGTGTAAACATCCTTTCATTACAACATAATTGGATTTATCAGGATAAAAAGCATTTTTATGTGGAACAGATTTGTGAAAAATAAGAAGGAAATATTTTGGTAGAGACAAGAATGTATCTGAGTTATTTTTTTTTTTTAAGATTTTATTTATTCATTTGACAGGGGGAGAGAGAGAGAGAGAGATAGGCAGGCATAGGGGGAGGGAGAAGCAGGCACTCCCCACTGAGCAGGGAGCCCGATGCGGGGCCCGACCCCAGAACCCCAGGATCACGACCCAAGCCGAAGGCAGACACTTAACTGACTGAGCCACCCAGGCGCCCCTGTATCTGAGTTATTTCAACCAGATTCCCTGGAAAGGACTGAGAAAAATATTTGCATACCTGAAATTTATTGAAGAATGCTCTCATGAACATCTGTGAGAGAGCAAGGGAAGTGAGACTGAGAAAGACAGGACTGATCAGCTTTAACTGATTCCATGAAGACCTCTGAAACTCATATACTCCTTCAGAACTGTGACCTATTGAGGCACCAGGGAAGTCTTAGAACTGTCGTATAGAATAGTCACTGAAGGTTGGTTCCTTCTGGTGAGAGTGTGAACTTGTGCAAGGTAATTCTCTAAGGCAGTCTCAGGAAGAGACTCCATTCTGAGCCATCAGTAGCCAACAAGCCTGACAACAGACAAAATGATAGCATCAATTGTGAAAGGAAGACCTGGGTGTCCAATTATAGCATTAATTTCAACATACTGAATAATAGGATAATATGTATCTAAAAAAGTTCCCAAAGTTGACATTAGCAAAAAGGAGGACTAGGCAGCTCTAGGTCTTCCTTCCTCCACAGAGACACTGAGTTAATAACAATACCCAGATCAGAATATTTCTTTGAGGTGTTTAACTCTTTGCCCTTTGGTGGAACCTGGCAGAGAGCTGCTGTTCTGATAGAGCGTGTTTTCAGGGAGGATTCACAAGCCCTTTGGTCTCAGGAATCCAGACCAGATTTCTTTAGTGGTTCACGTGTTGCTGTGGAATGTCTAGAGAAATCGGGGTCCTAAACCTAGATCTGAAAAGCCAGGCATAAGATAATGTTTACATACGGGGTGCGTATCTCTAGAGAATTTATGCATTATGTTAAGTAATATGTCAAAACCTTGTTTTTACACCTAGAAACCTGGGATAGAATGTTGTGCCAGACCTCACTATTCTGTTGTGTCCAGCTAGCAGTGTTTGCGATTGAGGGCAAACGAATAGAATATGGGAAAAATAGAATAAAAGATGTGCATGTGCCTAGTTACATTAATAAATAAAAAGCCACAAAAAGCATACATCTGAAATGTCTGAGCAACGACTTCATCAGCACCTAGCAAACTAGAATCCAGATGCACTCTTTATTTTATTTTCTTTAAACATTTTATTTAAAAAAAATTTGACAGAGAGAGAGACAGACAGTGAGAGCAGGAACACAAGCAGGGGGAGTGGGAGAGGGAAAACAGGCTTCTGCTGAGCACAAAGCTCCATGCAGGGCTCGATTCCATGACCCTGAAATCATGACCCAAGGCCAAGACAAACGCCCAACGACTGAGCCACCCAGGCGCTCCTGCAATGTGCTCTTTAATTTATGAAGAAATACTTCTCATTTATAAAATGGGAAGTAGGTTTATGGAACACATGGTCTCCCAAGGGATGGTAGTAACTAAAATTATGAAGGTAGTCCTCCAATGGAGATGTCTGTAGATGTAGTCTAGATGGAATAAAAATGAGCTATTAAGGGATTTAAAAGATATTGGGAGTAGGCCATTAATATTTCAAAATTTATAAGAAAAATTTTTAAAGATTCTATTTATTTGACAGAGAGAGTGAGCCTAAGAGAGCACATAAGCAAGGGCAGAGAAAGAGGAAGAAGCGGACTCCCCTGCTAAGCAGCGAGTCCAACCCGCTGTTCAATCCCAGGACCCTGGGATGATGACCTGAGTCAAAGGCAGATACTTACCTGAATCACCCAGGAATCCCTTATAAGAAATTTATTTCTGACCAGTCAGGTTTTACTGGGACAAGCAGAATAGGCCTCATGTTATACTAGAATCCTGCTTTACCAATTTGAATTTTATGCTTCCTTTTTATTATTATTATTTTTTTTTTGAGGTGGAGAAAGAGAGTTCATGTGTGGGGGAGGTGGAGCGAGGAGGGGCAGAGAAAGAGGGAGAGGGAGAATCTTAAGCAGGCTCCACACCCTGTGGAGAGCCCAGCTTGGGGCTCAATCTCACCACCGGGAGATCAGACAAGCTGAAAACAAGAGTGGGTCACTTAAGTGACAGCACTACCCAGGTGCCCCCATTCCTTTTTTAAAATAGACATTTTTAGAGTCCCTTGCACCATCTTTTTATTAAAAAAAATGTACAGTTTCTCTTGGGTGCAAAAATCCTTGGCAGATTCAGCAACCATTTTAAGTTAGTTTCCATCTGATGGCCACAGAATAGTAGAGCTCTGGTTGTAGGTTCTTAAGAGGACAAAAGGACAAGATTGGCTTGGACTGTTATGAAATAGTCCAGTGTGGAGACAAGATTTTATTTTCTGAAAGGTAGTAGAAATTCTTTTTTTTTTTAAGATTTTATTTATATATTAAAAAAAAGAATATTTCTTTGAGAACTCTGGAGACTAAATGATTTCTCAGCAGGCACCTTGAAGGCCAGAAGGAAATGAGATGATACAGTCAAAGAGATAAAAGAGAAAACAAAACTATCAATTAAGAATACTGTTTCTGGCAAAATTGTCCTTCAAAAATGAGGAACAAATTGAGGGGCACCTGGGTGGCTCAGTCAGTTAAACCTCCAACTCTTGATTTTGGCTCAGGTCTTGAGATCTAGCTTTGTATTGGCCTCTGTGCTCGGCATGGAGTCTGCTTAGGAATCTCTCTGTCTCTCTCTCTCTCTCTCTCTGCCCCAACTCACATGTGCTCTCTCAATAAATAAATAAATAAATAAGATTAATTTACTTCATTTAAAAAAATGAAGAACAAATTGAGAATTTCTGAGATTAAAAAAATGTTGAGGAAGTCCATTATCACTAGACCTGCTCCATAAGAAATGTTAAGTGGAATCCTTTAAGTTGAAATGAAAGGATGCTAGACAGCAACACAAAGCAAATGAAGAGCTTCTCCAGTAAAGACAAATGCATGGACAAATATATTAACCTATAATACTATAATTTTGTGGTATAAAATTTCAATGGAAAAAACAAAAAGTTATAATCCATGTTAATGAGAAAACAATATATAAAGATATAATTAGTCACATAAATAACACAAAGTGAGGAGGATGGAAGTGTAAAGGCATAGAGTTTTTTGTTAGCAATCATTTTTAGAGACTCATATACTAAATTTAAGACTCATAATTTCTTTTTTTTTTTAATTTTTTTATTAACATATAATGTATTATTTACTCCAGGGTACAGGTCTGTGAATCATCAGGCTTACACATTTCACAGCATTTGCCATAGCACATACCCTCCCCAATGTCCATATCCCTATCCCCACCCCCGCCTCCCAGCAACCCTTAGTTTGTTTCGTGAGTTTAGGAGTCTCTTATGGTTTGTCTCCTTCTCCATCCCATCTTGTTTCATTTCTCTTCCCCACCC
>CM052811.1:40565993-40650445 GCA_028533885.1 Nasua narica
CGGCTCTGCGGTTGCAGGAGCCTGCCCCTCCCCCTGCGGTCTCTCTTCCCGTCGCTTTGGAATCACTTTTCCAAACGTCCTACCTTTCCGAAGGTGGTCGATTTTCTGCTCCTAGAATTGCTCTTCTTCCTCTCTTCTCCCTCCTGTTGAGTATGCTGGCTTTTAGAATGATTTTTTAACTATCTAGATGAACTTCTGGGATCCGACTCTCTCTCAACCTCCTACTTCTCCGCCATCTTGCTCCTCCTCCCCATAATTTAATTTCTTTAAGAAAATTAATTAATTTCATGTAATAGCAATGGAAATAACAAAGAAATATATAGAGAATATATATAAACAAAAATGAGAAGGGTCTCAAAACCTATCCTGACCAAAAAAAAAAAAAAAGTGAATGAAACAAAAAAGAAGGCAGTAAGAGAGAAAAAGGACAAAAAGCCTACAAGGCATAGTATAAATGATCACAAAATGGCAATAGTAAGCCCTTCCCATCAGTAATTATTTAAATATAAGTGGATTAAATTCCCCGATAAGAACACACAGAGTAACCGAATGGATAAAAAACACTATCCAACTATATACTGTCTACAAGAGACTCATTTTAGATCTAAGGAAACAATAGTCTGAAGTTGAAAGGAAAGAAAAAGATAGTTTACCAAACAGAAGCTAAAAAAGATAGTACTTTCATATAAGTAGAGGGAAAACCTACTACTGTTTTATTTAATGTATGGAACCAAAAGTTGACCAAAAGAGAGCAAAGAGATCTATTTTAATATCATACAAAATAGACTTAAGTCAAAACTGTTACAAGAGACAAAAGAATATTATACAATGATAAAAGGGTCAATTCACCAAGAAGATATAAAAATTATCAATATTTATGCATCAGACATCATAGCTCCAAAATATATGGAGCAAACATTGATAGAACTGAAGGGAAAACAAGACAGGAATATAATGATAGTAGGAGAATTCAATACCTCAATTCTGATAATGGGTAGAACAACCAGACAGTTGATCAATAAAGAGATAGAGGGCTTGAACAACATTATAGAGTAATTGGACCTAACAGACATATACAGAACACTCCAGTGAACATCAGAATGTACATTTTCAAATGCACATGGAATATTTTCCAGGATAGACAACATGTTAAGACACAAGATAAGTCTAAACGAATCAAGAAGGTGGAAAACATACAAAGTAACTTTTCTGATGATAATGGAATAAAACCAGAAATAAATAGCAGAAAGAAAACCAGAAAATCCATAAATATGTGGAAATTTAATGGCACACCCTTAAACAGCTAATGTGTCAAAGAAGAATTCTCAAGAGAAATTAAAAAATGATTTCAGACTAATGAAACCAAAACATGGAATGCAGTGAAAGCTGTACAATGGAGGAAGTTTATAGCTTTAAATGGATCCATTAAAAAAAGAAGGATTTAAATTTAATAACCTATCTTTATACCTCAAGAAATTAGAAAAAGCATATAAACTAAACCCAAGAGTGGCAAAATAAAGGAAACAATTAGGATTGGAGCAGGGATAAATGAAACAGAAAATTTAAAAAATAGACAAATCAACAAAACTAAGAGTTTTCATCTCAAAGAGATTATTTGTACATCCATGATCATAGGACCACTCTTCACAATACCTAAGAGATGGAAGTAACCCTAATGTCCATCAACAGATGAATGGATAAACAAAATGTGGTACACATGTATGGTGGAATATTATTGAGCCTTAAAAAGAAAGGAAATACTGTCATGTGCTACAACATAGATGAACCCAAGGATATTATGGTAGGAGAAATAAACCAGTCACAAAAGGCAAATACTATATGATATATCTATAGTAGTCAAATTTAAGAAACAGAAAGTAGAATGGTAGTTTCCAGGAGCTAAGGAGAAGGAAATGAGAGTTGTTTAATGGTTATAGAGTTTCAGATTTGCAAGATGAAAGTTAGAGAGACCTGTTTCACAACGTGAATGTACCTAACACTACTAAACTGTATACTTGTAAAATTTACCATCTTAACTTTTTTGTCATTTTTACCACAACAATAAACATATGAATATGTATATATACATTATTTATAACATAGTATAATTATATAATGTTATATATTAAGTATTTTATGATATTAAATATATTTTAAACAGGTAATACATAGTAAATGCATATATGTTATATACATATCTGTGTATATAAATCTGTGATATATATGTATATAAATATAATATGTATATATATAAATATAATCTCAGGGGAATGAGATCTAAGCATCAGTATTTTTAAAGCTTCCTGGATGAAAACCATGTCAGCTTGGCACTAACTAGTAAGTGTACTTAGCAAGTGACTCTGATGCTCATTTTCCTTATTTTTAAGAGGAACATAATAATACCTGTGCTGTTTACTTACAATACATGAGAATGGGCTCTCTAGACTTCAAAAAGTTAACTAAAAATTAAGTTTTAAAAGAAAATCTTGATAGAATCTAAGTGTTGTGTGTATGAGTGTTAAATGTTAAATTTTCTTAACTTTACTATATATTTGAAAATGTTTTTCATTTAAAAACATGCTTTGTTGTGTTTTTAAAAATCCCCAATATTTAGACCTGGTTTTATGGCCTATCATCAAAAGAAAAAAGATATTCTTAATCATTTGCTATGCTGGTAAAATTATTGTTGGTCCTAATTATTTACTTCCCCTCCCAGTAAAAGTATTGTATTTCTTTGCTCCATAAACATCAGACCTCCCATTTTACTTTTCTTTGGTCAGTGAAATCAGCAAGAATGACATATGTCTAGCACTTCTGAGAAAAGTCTTTCAGAGTTGAATCAGGGATCTTCCTGGTAGTGAGGCCATCTTTCCCCAGGCTGTGGTTGTTTCTTTGTCTTTGAATAAAGAGAAGAGCTGCAGGTGAGTCATAGGGATATAGAGGAGGAGCAAATAATAAATGTCTATCATATTAGTATAAATATGATGAGAGCACACTAGCACAGTTTGAAGGTTATTAAAAAAAAATTACACCTAACAAAGCAAATCAGCCTGATGAAGAAAAAAAGAAGTTAACTCCTAAAGAAACTCATTTGTACAGGCAGTTTTAGAAACTTTTAGTAAAAATTTATGGAATGAAGAACATGTAATTAACAGCACTCTTAGGTCTGTACCTTCCTGCATTTAACAGCATGTCTTGTGGATGGCTTTATATTATTCCAAGTAAAATCTACCATCATTTCTCATGAATTCATTCTAAAGCTGTAGTGTACTTTGGACAAATCTCAGTCCAGTTTTTAGTAAATAAACTGGCCATTCTTTTGACTGGCTGCTCTTTCAAGTCTGTTTTGTGAGCTGTGTTAACACTTGCACAGGTCCTATATTTACTGTCATGCTCACATAATCAAATGTCTTCCAGTGTCTTTAAGTGTCTTCCTAACAATGTCATATCAATTCAATTACTCTTCTTTTTTTTTTAAATTTTCGTACAATTAAATAATTGCTTTACTTCTCCTGTTTGGGCATATCTCAACTGGGAAACCTTCGGTGAAGTGAACTGGTAAGATAAACTCATCTTTCTCTTACTGTTTTTCAATTTAATAGCTACAGTTTGAGGCCCTTCTAACTATGAGGTATTGAGAACAGGAAAAAGATAAAACATCACAAATACCTAATTTGACTGGTAGAAAAAAATTGTAAGAATTTTGACAGGTAAAATTGTAATCTGATCCTTTTTTTTAATCCTAATGCTTGGTATATGGCAGAATCCAATGCTGATTCTTTCTCTCTTATCATAGTCTCCTGGGTTCTTTAAGTCATCCCTCACCTCATATGGCTGAGGATCCTTCATCTGTAGAATATTTGCCTTGGGCAATACCATCTCCATCTGGCAAATTAAAAATCTCCCACACTTTGGGGTTTCCAGCAGCACACTCCATTGCTAATGTCATCTCACAATTCCAGAAGTAGTATTCTGGAGCTAACATCTGTCCCTAGGAAATTTGTATACTTCTGGAATTGAAGCCCCAGTATACCCCTATTTCTTTGCTATGCCACAGGTAGGGCCAGCTGTAATGAAAACATTTTCTTCAGTCAGGTGTAATTCAGGCACTGGACATTATATTCCTTAAAATACACAATACAGGTGTCAAGCAATCTTGGAAGTTTATTGAAGTCTGTGTCACTTAGCTTAAGAAAGCTGGTAAGTTTTCCCTTCTCTCCTCACGTGGTGAAAGTACAGACTGTAGTAACATACTGAAATGTTCTCTAACTTTCATTGAAGTTATCCTCATTACATGCCTCCTGAATCACTCAATAAAATGTTAGCCTTTTCCTTTATGGCCCAGAAAGGGATAGGCTGGTCCTAGCAGAGCTGGTTTCACAATTTCTCAGTATGTTTGGGCAAGGCTGTGAAGCAGCTAGCTTTTAAGTCATTGGGATATTACAACTTGGCACAGAAAATAGGAAGATATTGAAGAAAGCATTTAACGTATCGTTTCAAAACTTGACCTTCACGTGTGATCTGTATGTAGGATATATCCACAGAGGTGTAATTGCTGTGTCAAAGGGAATGTGCATTGTTAAGGGATTGCCTTAATATTCTCCTAAGAGATCCCATCTATTTCCATTACTGTACCATTTAAAATTACTTGTTGGCCATTTCTTTGTTTACTCAATTTCATAGGGATACTACTTTGGATAGATCAATGATTTTTTCAGTGTACTCTTTAAAAAAATTACTGAGGTTGCATATCTTCTCATTTGTTGATAAGTCGTTTTTATATACACACTCCTTAAGTTCATATTTTAAAATGTGGACTGCTTTATCAACTTAAATGTCATTTTACAGACAACAAAATAATAATAGTATAATTAAATTTCTCTATATTTGTTGCCAGAGTGAATAATGATAGTATAATTTGATCAATGATAAAAAGATTGCAGTATCATAGCCTATTATTTAATTCATTGACAGTCATCTTATTTATTAAGTTAATTAAGCTAGACATTGAAGCATCATCTTTGACTTCTTCTTCAAGTTAAGAATCTCTGCTAGATGTTCACTTCTCTTCATTTCCAAGGCATATCATATATTTAAAAATTTTGTACAAATTTTTATTCAGTAATTACATGTCTAGGAAGTAATAAAACGTGTTCAATGATCTATATACATAAAAGCTTGTTATAAAAATTCTGTCAAGCAATTAAGGAATGTTTATATAAGATAATTTCCTTTCATTTGATTAAGTGATTTATTATCTTACGCTATGAAAGGCATTTTATTAATTGAAAATGCTTATTTTTTAAATACAAGGTGAGGAAGATAAATTTAAAATAAATAAATGAAAGGTGAAGAAAAGATTATAAATTAATAGAACATTACATCATTTTCAGAACCACTTATCTACATATATATGTGTATATATATAATACATACAGTTATATATTCATCTAAAGCCCATCCATGGAACACATAGAATATACATGCAAATATACAGTATATATAATTACTGATGCATCTATAAGCCCATTGAAAGAATTGGAACTAGATTTTTTTATACATTAATGTATATTACTTGATGTATTATATATTTAAAATAATGGGATTATAAATGCTTTTTTTGTGATTTTCTTCAGGTATTCTCTATTGACCATGCAATTTTCACATTAGAAAATAATTATATGTGATTTTAATATATGAATAAAAATATAACAATTAGGTTGAACTATAGATTATTTTGCCTATTTTTTGAACTTTTCAAATAGAATAATGTGATACCCCCCAAAATTAGGTAGAGTGGATATAAATATAAAATTGAAATCAGAACATTAATATAAATGATTAAGAATGAATTTAAAAAAAAGAACGAATTCGATATCATGAAACAGAAACACATACATACATTATCATACATCTGCTAGATATGAACCATGAATTTGATCCTCCTTTAGAAGTCAAGCCACTAAGGGCACCTGTGTGGCTCAGTGGGTTAAGCCACTGCCTTCAGCTCAGGTTATGGTCTTGGGGTCCTGGGATCGAGCCCTGCATCAGGCTCTCTGCTCAGCAGGGAGCCTGCTTCCCCCTCTCCCTCTACCTGCCTCTCTGCCTACTTTTGATCTCTTGCTCTCTGCCAAATCAATCAATCAATCAATCAATCAATCTTAAAAAAAAAGTCAAACCAGTAATAGTCAATGATAGGATTATTAAACAGGCAGGTAAAATAAAGCACAGATTTCTAGGTGGCAAAGTTGAGTCTATTTTTCTCTTTTGGTCCACTTAAGAGAGGGTACTAGCGTCTTTGCAGTATTACTATCTTATGATCAGTGACAGGTTTTATTAGGCTGTTTGCAGTAATGTTTCATGACCATAGAATAATAATAGTATAAATTTAATATTTTGAAACTAAAAGCCCTATGACTAATAATGCAAACTAGCTCTAGGAGGAAAATGTGTGTGTGTGTGTGTGTGTGTGTGTGTGTGTGTGTGTACATAGCTATACATTTGAGGAAGTCAGATGGAAAGGGAAATGATTTAAAAATAGATGTCATAGCTCAGTGATTCTCCTATATCAAGTTTGATCTTGATTATATCTTTAAAAGGTTAACATTCCCTGTGGGAGGCTCCCTTTTTGGGTAAAAACATTCTATTTTAGAATTACCCATGGTGAAAACCTACATGTGCCCTAAAGAAAAACTGTTTCTGAGATATTTAAGTAAGCTATTGTTTGGAAAAATCTTCAAAATAGAATCTTTCTTGAAGGTGCGCTGAACGTTCACAAAAATTATTTTAACTGCCTCTTTACAATTCTACCATGAAATAATGTAGTCTATAAAAAAGATCCTGGAGCAAAACTTAGAAGTATGGAGGAGGATGTGTATTGTTTAACCAGCTGCTATAAATTTAATGTGGTACAATAACAAAGAATTTTATTGATTTTTTTCTAAGTAACTTATCTACACATTTATTGTGTCAGTTCCCAAATTTATTTTACTCTGAATTCCCGTAAGAACATATTAATTAACTGCTATTTATAATGAAAGAAAGAAATATGATTTCATTTGAATAAAGATTTAACTGAATACAAGTATTGTGCTGACATTTAAATGCTTTTATTTTTGCCTTTGAAAAATGTCACATAATTTGAAATTTAATATATTTTATCAACATATGCAGCATGACTCTTTGAAACAAATTTTGAGTTTGTGTTCTTCCCCATTGTATGGTATATTTATTAATCTGAGTAGATTATTCAATTGAATTTCACCACTATAGTTATAATATATGAATTACTATGGGTTTTTTAATATAGGAAGACCACTATAAAACAACAAAATTAACATTAAACAACATGTTTAAATCATATCAATTGGCCACATACACTGCCAATACCCATGTCTTACTAATGATAATTCAGTGCTCTGAAACAGTGCTCTGATATTTTTAATATTCAAAATACAGTCTCTCTAAAAAAATTGCAAAGATGGCTGAGATTAATTAGGAAGTATTTATAGCTCTGTAATACTTTCTGATATTCAATTAGTTGGCTGAATAAGCATATTAGTTGTTTACAGCCATGTCTCTCCAGATTTAGCAAATAGCAGAGGCCGTACTATATTGTGTTAAATATGTTAAATCTTCCCCAATGGCAAACAATAAAATGCTCTTTAGCCATTAAACTTTTTTTCCTCTCATTAAATGCAAGGTAAAAAAAAAAAAATTACAAACATCATGTATGATGAAATCCTAACTTTGGTATACCAGAAAGAATTTATTCAAGATGTTAACTATGAATATTAAGATTACAAATAATGTCTTTCTCATCAATATTTAATTAAATTATATTTGTCTACAAAGAGTAAGTATGAAAGTAGATTTATATAAATACTTTGTGTTCCTTCTAATATTTAATGAATTGACCATGAGTTTTAAATTTGTTTCTCTTGCTGGGTTTGTTTTACCTTGCACCAATTTAGTATTCCTTTTCATGATACTTTGTAGAGTGATATATTATAAACAAGGAGTGCATTGCTTTATGTTTCTAATGTGATTCTTTGCATTACTTGCTGAGCATATGAGGAAATAAGCTATCTCCGATTGCTCGCAGAATTACACATTACAGAAAGATAGCGTTATGAGTCATATTTTGGAGTATCCTGGGTAGTGAAATTTAAAGCATCATAAAGGCAAATGGCATTAGGCATGTGGTTACAAGAGCATGTGCTCACTCAGGTTCTGGTCGGTTGATTTTTAAATAGGAAATAGAAATCTAGGGCACATATCTTCCACGCTGGGGCCTCATCAGAGTTTTAACCACCATTGCCTATGTGAAGGAAAATCCCTCCTGGAGTTACTTAAGATTGGCAACAGTTGGTATGATTGAGGAATCAATTTCGCTGCCAGGTCTCTATATATAGTTTTGTAAAATACCCTCCCATTAGTCTGAAATGTAAATTTGGAAAGCATTCGTGTCTAGATGACACAAGAAGTTATATATATAATTTCCAAGTTTGTTCTACTCATAAATTAAATAGAAAATTTAATATACTACAGTTGCCTACCTAAAATCCACCAGTCAATATCGTGCTGTACAAAATCATCTACAAAGTATTTTTTCAATCTTTTTATTTAATTGGAATCATAGAACATTACTGATTTCATGTGATTTTTTCATAATGATGTATTTTTAATATTTTTGTATTTGTAAAATGCTCTCAGGGTAATTTCAGGAAATTAAACACTGGTGTTTGTACTTAGGGTGATTGGGGTACCATTTAGTAAATCATTCTTCTAATTTATTATACTATACTGTGTGGTCTATAGATTAAATGTATATATATTTCAAAAGTTTTTAAGGAATTCTGTGAAGATAATTTGCACAATTAAGAGAAAATACATTCTTTAGGCAAACATATTTCTACATCTTGTTTGGTTTCTGTTTAATATATACAATTCAAGTTTCTATCTTCTTATATGATATCGCATAAATATATTTCTGACAGCTTCTTTTCTGGATTGTATTGTCTAGGAGATATAGACTTACTATCGCCTTAAAGAAAAGAAAATGTTATAGTTTCTTGCAAGTTTGAATTTGTATAGCAAAGCTGGATTAATAACTGAGAAAATATGGATTTTTATTTATCTATAAACATTTGAGTGCACAATAAGCCAAGACTAAAGAAGAATTTTGTGTATACCTATTTCTCTGGAGGGAAGAGATATTTCTTAGGACTTACTATATTAGTGTATAGTACAACTCTATAGAGCAATTAATATTTTTTTAAATATCTTATTGTAGATTTTACTTCATTAAAAAATTGGAATTCAAATATATTTTAAGGAGTGTACTGTAGCCTATAAAATGTTAAAACATATGTTACTTTTTCATTGAGGAAAAAAGATAAAAATTATCCCTGTTGATAATTTATGAATAATGGAAAATTAAAGAGTATCATTTTAGCTGTGTTGTATAGAACCTAAATTTATACCCTTTCCATACCCAATCTTGAACATAGCATATATATGGTTTTTTTTGGTTTTTGGTTTTTGGGTTTTTTTATTAACATATAATGTATTTTTGCCCCAGGGTTCAGGTCTGTGAATCATCAGGCTTACACATTTCACAGCACTTAACCATAGCACATACCCTCCCCAATGTCCATAACCCAGCCACCCTATCCCTACCCCCCCTACCCCCCAGCCACCCTCAGTTTGTTTCCTGAGTTAACTTGCTTCAACTTGCCATCTAATAAACTGATTAATGATATGCTGAATCTGCCCTCCCTACCATGAAGATTTTGCCTTTTCAACATTGTGCTAGCTCTGAGATCCAAGAGGGCCCTTGATGGTTTTATGATTCCAGGGCATAGATGGAACTCTGCAAGATGGGCTTTCTGAATCACTTGCTAACACATTGTATGTAATCTCTCACTTCCTATTGATTGTTATCTGAAATAATGCAATAATTAATATCATCAACAAATAACAGAAAAAGCAACCTAGAAATTGAAAACAAAACTTTTCACAACTACTAATATCAGAAGTTCAATATACACCTATTTTCTAAAGAGTACTTTAGGTCCTGCATGGCAGATTAGCTGCATTGAGTTAAGATCTATGTGCCTTACCTCATGAAGCGTTCTAAGTCTCTGATCCAGTAAAATTTTTTTTAAAAAAATAAACCTAAGTCCATAATAGTACTTTTCTCAACTTGTATAGGTATGTTACTAAGAAGTGAAAGCTTAATTAATTTCAGCCTTGCTCTGAACCTGACATTTCTATTTCAAATTCCCCATTTGTTCCTATCCACCTGTAAGCTGGTAACCTAAAACCACTCTATCTGCGAGAAAGTATTAATTTTTTTTTTTACTTTCTTACTGACATTTCTTCCAGAAATCAATAAAATTTTCCTTTTTTTTGCTTCTCCACCTTCACTGCAGTTTTATTGAGATATAATTAACATATAGCACTGTTATAGTATATAGCATAACTTACATATATTGTGCAATGATTACATGAATCTAATATCCATCATATATAGAATCAAAAAGAAAAGATTTTTTTCCTTATGAGGAGAACTCTTAAGATTTATACTGTTCACAATTTTCAAACTTATCATATACTTATGTTAACTATAATCATCATATTGTACATTCCATCCCTAGTACTGATTTATCTTATAATTGGAACATTGTACATTTGACCACCTCATTCAATTCAGTTCTACCTTCTTCCACCCCCCACCTGTGGTAAAAAATCTGATCTCTTTCTGTTTCCGTTTTTTTGTTTTTATTTCAGATTCCACAGGTAAATATTTGTCTTTTTCTGCCTGACTTATTGCACTTGGCATAATGTCCTCAGGAACCATCCCCATGTGGTCACAAGTGACAGGATTTCCTTCCTTTTTTTTCCTTGAAAGATTTTACCTTCACTGTACGTGACCTGAGCCAAAGGCAGATGCTTAACCAACTGAACCACCTAGGCACCAAGTTTTGAAAATTATTTCTTAATTCATTTTGTTTTTCTCACAAACATCTTTTACTTCATGAACTCTTTCATAACTATAAGACAATAAATGGCCATATTATGCTATATGTGTTTTTAATCTTTTGTATTTGATTAAAATTTTATCCCAAGTAATAGGGTATTATAATAGCCTTGAGCTTATTGATAGTAAACAAAGTATATTTGATCAATGAAGAAAATTCAAATACTTAGAGAAGTAAAGGAACATAATAGTCATGCTCTCTCTAGTCACAGTCAAGAGATAATTACTATGGATATAATCATTTATTCTCTTAAAAAATCAAGATTATGATTGAGCATATTTCTATGTGAAACAGTTTAATTCTATGGCATTGTTTTCATTACTGTCTTAGCACATGATCTCATGTGTGCAAATTAATTTCCTCAAACTATCCCTGCACACCAAGGTCATCTGCAGTTTTTTACCATTTAAGTAGAACAACAGTCATAGAATTAAATCTTTGTGCACATATTTTAGATAAAGTTATAGAGTCATAAAATTGAATAAGATAGTTTTAAGGTTTTTACCATTGCAAACTTATACTCAGGAGGAGTTGTATAAGTTTATAATTCATCTAGCAGTGTATGAGAATTACTTACTATAATTCTTTTTTTAAAACTTTAATATTTACCTAATCATAGCCTAAATTTTCATGTTGTTGTCATTTCAAAAAGTCTCCTTTGTGTTCTGAAAACAATGGTTATTTTTCTCTTTTTTAATAGTTATAGTTTTTAACAATTTCATTGTTGAATTTCAATGGACAATATTATTAGTGGCGATCATCGGCTGTTTTCATTTCTTTGCCAGTTTGCCACGTCAGGTCCTATTGGTCTGTGAACATTAAACTCTGACATAAAGGGTGCCTATACTGCTTTTTCTCTGGACTTGGAATACGCATCTGGTGCTGGTATTTTTAGTTTCCTCCATGGCCTCCAGTCCTGAATAATGTCTTTGCTACCTCCTCATTTTGATCCCAGATATTTGATGTTGAGAGCTCAGAAACTTTTACCTGTTTTACCTTCAGAAAAACTTTTTATTTTGATTTTGCTGTAAGGAGCCATTCTACCTCCATGGAAGTGTGTTTATTTTGGTTACATATTCTACTTTTTGTGTCTATTGTTATTGGTCCCTTTGGAATTTTTAACTGAAGGAACAGAGGAAGTGGCAAGATTATAACTGGCATCTCAAGAAATGCATTACAACCTTGTTTTTAGCTCTAACTCAAAAAGGGAACTTAAACAAGGACTTTGAGCCTCAATAAATAGATCGCAAAATGAGATAATAAATGCCTAATGGAATTGTAATGATTAAAGAAGTTGTCCCATTTTCTTTCCTTTGTTTAGAATGCTTCCCCTCATCTTCTGGGCAAGGTCTGGCTCACTAGTTAGGTCCCAGTTGACTTATGACCTTATGTGTAAAATATTTCTCTTCACTTAAAGCAGAATTAATTGTTGCTGCCTGTATGCTCTCATAGCTCCTTATTCATGAGCACTTATCCCATATTAGTTACATTCCAGATTGCTGTTAGCCAGCACCAAATCGGGAGCTCCTTTTTAAAAGACCCATAATAGAACCTACTTATCCTTTAAAAACCTAACACTGTTCATTTTGCCTACCATAAGAATTAAAAGACATTCACTGAACTGATGTGAATTGAACTGTCTATTCTGTAGAAAAATCAAAATAGTTGGCCATTTTATTGTGAAACAGCTAGACCACTTTAATTAAGAGCTAAGGAGTAAAATAACTTCAGTCATTAAGCTGATTTTGTCCCGTCCTCCTGGCTAGTCTTACCAACTTGAGCAGAATATTCCGGTTCATTTTTAAGGCAAGTCCCTTTTCTCTTTGACAGAGTTGAAGACACACAGGCGGGGTATTTCTTTCTTCAGTTGTGTTTTTTGGGCATTCTGAAAATAGCTTATTTTTTTTTTTAACTCATATCAGCTCACTGTTTCAGAAAGTCAGGTTAATTTAAAAATAATTATTCAGTAATTATCATTTTTCTTCATATTCCATGTTTAGGTGCACAATTTGTTCATTTTTGTCTGGATATTACTCAAGCAACAAACTATTTTTTTCAAAGCAAAAGACCACTAATAGATTGATGTGTGTCCCTTTAAAAAGAATTCATTAGTTGTACTTCTCAAAAGATGATGTTTTCCAGAAAATTTCTTTAATTTTAGGGAACTGAAAGTTTAGACCATTTTTATCATACATGCAAGAGTATATTATTAGGATAAAGTGCCATGATTTTATAAAAATGATAAATAATATATGTAAGATTCATTTATTTGGTAAACTCCTTTTGACTTGGAAGATAACATAAGGTAAGAATGGCACACAAAATTTTAGTTCTTACAAAATAACAAGTGCTACTTAGCCAGAGTCTTTGAAAAATTCTTTTCTGGTTCTAATCTATAGTCTTTTAATATATGCAATAATCAGAAGGAAATATGTAAACGTAATATATATGTTCAGGTTTTCTGCAAAATTCACTTTTTAAAAAGTCTCCTAAAATATAGTGTAACAACAAAAAAAAATAGTAGATCTTGTACAGGGCAGATTTATAGCTGTTCCTTTTTTATTTTATTTTTTTTCTGCTTGTGTCAGCTAACCTTGGCAAAAAGAACCCTTTTTGCTTTTGGAGTGAAACCTGTAAATTTAGATTTTTCTCTCCTTTCCTCCTAAAATCTTGTCTTCAGCTTAGTCACTTTCTTCATTCATCACCAATTAACTATAATGTGAAATTCTGGAATGTTTCATTGTTATATGTTGAATAGTCATTTAATTTCACTTGTAATTAGTAATTGATGTTCTTTGTTCAAATACAGAAAAGACTTGGTATTTGAAGACCTCACTCTTTTGTTTGGCATTATTCTACTTTATTTTTTTCCCCAAATACGTTTATTTTATTTTTTCAGCATTACGAGATTAATTGTTCATGCACCACACCCAGTGCTCCATGTAATATGTTCCCTCCTCAATGCTCACCACCAGGCTCGCCCAACCCCTCACCCCCTCGCCTCCAAAACCCTCAGTTTGTTGTTCAGAGTCCACAGTCTCTCATGGTTCATCTTCCCCTCCGATTTTCCCCCCACTCACCCTTCCTTTCATTCTCACAATGCCCTCCATGTTTTTCCTTATGCTCCGCACATGAGACCATAAGATAATTGACTCTCTTTGCTTGACTTATTTCACTCCACATAATCTCTTCCAATCCTGTCCATGTTGATACAAAAGTTGGGTATTCATCTTTTCTGATGGAAGCACAATATTCCATTGTATATATGGACCATATCTTCTTTATCCATTCATCTGTTGAAGGGCATCTTCGTTTTTTCCACAGCTTGGCGATTGTAGCCCTTGCTGCTATGAACATTGGGGTACATGTGGCCCTTCTTTGTACTGCATCTGCTTCTTTGGGGTAAATACCCAATAGTGCTATTGCATTATTCTACTTTAAATTAAAAGAAAACATAAGAAGGCTATTTTTGTATGGTATATGTTAAAAAATAATGCTACTGATTTTCATTTGTGGCTTGTACAAATAAATGTTTTAACATTACATAAAAATTACATTTAACCTTTTACATTGAAAAGCAGTAGAACATATAGAGAGAGTGCGTATATGCTGTATCTAAATGTTTATTATGCTCAAATATGAAATATGGATATAGAATATATAGTATTCATATATATCTGATGGCCTTAATTGCTTACACCATTTAAGTATATTTAAACAACTTTGAGGTGAATTTGATAATAGAAACCATATCATGTTAGGAAGTAAATCTTGTTGCCTTTCCTATATATTTAAATCGGTCCATCTTACTTAATAAATCAGAGGCATTTTTCTTTTTATTATCTGTAGTTCTCTTTCAAAACTTTAAGTTATCGACTCTTTTAGTAATATTAACTTCCCCTGTCTAGGCTGAAGTCTGAACAATTCAGAGATCATTTAATCCTTTAGAAAGTGGGAAGGTGTCTACATGCATGGCCATTGCTTCAAAGATACTCAGAAACAAAACCCACCCACACATCCATGTGCAGATACCAATAACACATTTTTATATGTAATTTGAAACTGTTACTCTAATGCTGTCTTTGATCATTTTATTCTTTTAATTAATGTATATTATTACTAACTTTTTTAAAAATTTGGAACTATATTAATTTACTTTATCCTTTCCAGCAATTATGGTGCATGTTATGATTCTTGAGAGAAATTTTACTTTTTCTTTTTCAGGAAATAGTTACTTTTTAAAAAAGATTTTATTTATTGATTTGAGAGAGAGAAAGAGAGCACAGAGGGAGATTTAGAGGGAGAGGCAGACTCCCCACTGAAAAGAGATCCTGATACGAGACTCAGTCCCAGGATCCTGAGATCATGACCTGAGCCAAAGGCAGACGCTTAACTGACTGAACCACCCAGGTGCCCCTTAAGGAAATATTTTCTGTAAGAAATTTACATGTTCTTTTATTTACTCTGAAAGCAAGGCAAGTCATGAAAATTACATGAATGTAATATACATTACAACACTGTAAAATAGCTTTTAAGCTTTTTGCTGATTGGCCTAGGTTAAGGTTTTTTGTTATTATTATAAGTAAGGAATTTTTTGTGTATGAACTGAAGAGAGATCTATGAGAAAATTATATTTATCCTGAAAATCTTTTCATTTTTTAAAAATCTAGCTTTTATAGAAAATTAATTTGTAAAACCAATCATTTAATTTAATGCATGGAGAATCAGTCCTCACATTTACTGAACAGAAAATAGAGTTCTTAGTCAGCATAATGAGATTTCTCCTCCTGATTAAGATAGATGTTTCTGCAAATGGGTTGTATACATTTTGGAAAAGAAATAACCTCGCTAAATGCATTGCTACATTATCTTACTTAAGGAAAAGTCCTTCCTTACTCAGTTCTTCTGGTGACCCTAATCTATTGGTTAAATGGGTGTAAAATGGTGTATGGATGGTAACTGACAGTAGACTATAGAGATTTGCATATAAAACACTTAAAATAAAGCAAGCAAAAAATGTACTAAGGCAGAGTAGATAAAAAGTGTCTTCAGGTTTTCTTACCAAGAGGTGCCCAAGAAGGGCCTCTGCTGAAGGACCCAGTGTAGAGTTCTCTGAATGCAGATACCTGGGCTAGGATTTCAGATATGCATCAGGGCACAGTCAGCTAGGGGGACCTGAGTTCTTGACTATAACTGTCTTTAGAAGCTGCAATGCATTGACCGCACAAGTCTTACATGGACAGGGGAGATTCCCCCAGAGAGGAGTACCAAATAAAGCCTTGGTAATAGCCTGTGGTTAGGCTTCAGTGATTATGTATAGATTTGCAGCCAGGGGCTAGACTTCTCAACAAGATATGTTAAATCAAAATAAGTATTTATACATTACATGATACATATGCATATATATTGAATCACACAAACTTTACTTATGATTGCAAAACAGTAGCACATGTCTGCATTGGGTAGATTTATCAGCCTGCTTCCTGTCAGTAGAAATCTGTGGGCCAACAGCTTTCTCTCATTTTGTACCCTCTCTTTCCCTTGAGGTCCAGGCTGGCAGTGTTTTTGCTGATAGGAAATTCTTAAGAACTTCACGAGTCTCCCTTATATCACATTTGTTCAGTGAACTTGACAAGAGGCGTCTCCACATATCTTTAGGAGATAATTCCATCTCAATTTCTGCCTTTGCTGACATGGTTGAGACCAATGTGTATATGTTTTGTGATATCCATTAGTTTGATTGAGAGGGTTTGTTATCCACATCCTTAATCTCTTGTGACTGCATAGTCTGAATTTTGGTCTTTCTCAGTTTTAAGGGAGAAGACATAGAGTCAAACATGTGTTTAGTCTAAATCGTGTTTTCCTAACAGTGAATCTCTCTCTTTCTCCTTTTTTTTTTTTTTTTTTAAGATTTTATTTATTTATTTGAGAGGCAGAGAATGCACGGGGGTGGGGGTGGGGATGTGGGAGTTGGGAGGGGCAGAGGGAGATGTAGAAGCAGATGCCCCCCTGAGCCCAGAGCCAGATGGGAGCAATCCCAGGACCCAGAGATGACAACCTGAGCCAAAGGCAGACTCCCACCTAACTGCTCCACCCAGGTGACCCCATGACAGTGATTCTCTTTATACTAATGTCTTTCCCATCTCGATAGGCTGGGGGCCAGCCAAATTGTCAAGCCCTGGTTATTTTCTCTTTTACAATTATTGCAATAATGTGCTTTTATTTTACTACAAGCACTACAAGCAGCACAAAGAAACCAGACCACACCTGCAGTATCTTGCTTGAAATCTCCTAGACAAAAAATTCAAATTTATTCACAAATTCTGCTTTACCCATAACTGCAGGATATAATTCCATTAAACTTTCTGCCTATTCCTGTTAAAATGTTTCTCAGCTTCTAAGGCCATACCAGCAGCACCTTTAAGTTCCATATTTCTACTAATAGTCTGTTCATGATGATTTATATACTCTCTAAGGCAATTTAGATTTTCTATTATGCTACTCAGTTCCTTTGAATCTCTTACTAGCAAATTTGTTAGCATCCATTTTACTACTAACAGTTTGTTGAAGGAACTCTAGGGTTCTTCCATCATGTTCATCAAATTCTGTCAACTGTCCATTTCCAAACCCAGTTCCACACTTTAAGGTATGTGTTACAATACACCTCACTTCTGAAACCAAAGTCTATATTACTTTTTTATTGCTACTATAACTAATGACCACTAACTTGGTGGATTAAAATAGCACAACTTCATGTTATATTTCCAGGAGTCGGGATCATCTCAATGGCCTTGGCTGGTGTGAGTTCTTACCTGAAGGCTCTGGGGAATGCCCACTTCAAAGTTCACTGAAGTCCTAATGGTTGTTTTTTAGGACTGAGGTCCTTGTTTTCCTGCTGGCTGTTAGGAGCTTATCTCACCTCCTTTTAGCCACCTGCATTTCTTGTCACATTGCTGCTTCCCTCTGCAAACCTGCAATGGTGAATAAAATTTTCCTCAAGATGCAAAACTCTCTAACATCCCCTTCTGCTGTATCCCGATACCTCCAGCTAGAGAAAGTTTTCTACTTTTAATAACTCATGTTATGGGCACCGGGGTGGCTCAATTGGTTAAGCATCTGCCTTTAGCTCAGATCATAATCCCCGGGTCCTAGGATCAAGTCCTTCATCTGGCTCCCTGTTCAGCAGGGAGTCTGCTTCTTCCTCTACCCCTCCCCCTTGCTTGTGCTCTGTCTCTCTCAAAAAATAATAAAATAAAATAAAATAAAATAAAATAAAATAAAATAAAATAAAATAAAATAAAATAAAATAAAATAAAATAAAATAAAATCTTTAAGAAGAAAAAGTACTCATGAGATTAGCCCCCCCCCAGACAACCTAGAATAATCTCCTTATCTTAATTATCTGTAAACATAATTATATTTGTGAAATCCTTCTTGCCTTGTAATATAACATATTAACAGATCCAGGGGATTAGTATGTAGACATCTTCAGGAAATATTCTACCTATCACAATGGGAAGATTTTATATATATAAAATTGCATATACATACACACACAATTCTAAAATATATATATTAGAATTCCGTTCCCAGGTCTAATCCCAAAGGATAATTGTACTTAGCTGCTTAGTGTAATTCTTAAAAGTAAATGCTTTTTTTCCAGACTTTTTAAGTGAAATTTCCTTTTTTTGTGAGATAACTTTCCTGTTGCAAAAGTTTGATTATGATTTGCATTAAGGAAACTGGAAATTTTAATTGCCTTTATATAACAAATATCTGGTCATAAATCATTTTATCAATTAAACCCAAATTAATGATGATAAAAATTATAAAAATTATACCTCATCATTTGACCCCAAAGTGAAAATATGAAAACCAGTCCATATATACCAATACATGAAAGAGCATAAAATAGAAAATACTTTTCAAGAAACAAAAAATGTGCCTCTTATGAACATGGTGAAAATAAAAACTAACAAAATTCTGTAGTATGGTATATCAGTGTGAAGAAACTTTTCCATGGTTAGGAGTTATAAGTGAAAGAAGCAGAATAAATAGAGTATAGCTGGTCTGAAAGTTATACATATGAGGACATTATAATATTTTTAGAAACTATGATAATTTTTAAATTCCATATTTCACCAATTTTTAGACATATTGTGCCATGAACTTAGCAAGTTTCGTTAGAGAGCTTTGTGAAAGTAAGTTACCCATAGGCTATGAATGTTCTTGCAAACTGTAAGAGAATTTCATAAACTACCACAAATTCATAATTAAATTCAAATTGCCAAAAGAATTAGGCAGCAATATATTTACCTACCCAAAAACATTTTCTTCACAAATTTAGAGTAGTGAACATATCATTTAGTTAACTATTTGCTTGAAATTGTTGCAATTATGATTTCTAGAATATAGCATTAAAACGTAAATCCAAATAATCAGTATTTCTAGGTGCCAGACCCCAAAAAGTATTTTCTTGGAGTATCGAATACATTAAAGTCACAAAATTGACAGACCATATAACTTTCATAACTAGAACTTAGGCATATTCTTTGCATTTTTAAAATACATGAGGGATGGAATTCATTTTCTTTCTTTTTTCAATGCCACCTGTGGTAGGACATGAGAGCCTCTAAATTACCTGTTCTCAAGAGAAATGCTGATCTGTCACTAGCAGAATCTAAAGTTCCAGCCCTTTTGAGGGAAGTAATTGTCCTAAGGTGTGGTTATTTATAGAAAGCAATATCTTTTGCCTTCTTATAATTTGAGTAAGTTGGTATCTTTAATAAATTATATTGTAAACCTCCAAAGGATTCCAATTTTATTTGTACAAAGACCAAAACTCCGTATGTAGCTATTGCAAAATTTCCTCTATAATACTAACAAACACAATGTAATGAAAACATAACCTCACAAGAAATTCAAACTGAGAGTCAACTTATAAAATGCATGTATAAGCAGATGGCGGTGGGCGTGGTTATAAACTATTAAAAAGGCCAAAGCAGGTATATTATGTGAAATTAGATTTCACCTCTTGGCCAATCTCAGCTTCAATTCATGAAGTAGATCCCAAATAGGAAAGAGAATACATGTACTTTACTTGGACACTGTAACCAAATAATGGGAGAACTATAGTATGCTGCATTGGGTGATTCTTTTGAGGTGAAACCCATTTATCCCATTCACCCCCTACTATTAGCCTTTATAAACTGTAGATACGTCAACATCCAGAGAAGAGAAATGAAGAGAGTGGAAGAAGAAGGTTTAATACTGTGTATTGTTTTATGAGATGATTGCCTCATAAAGTATTCTAGGCAAGAGGAACTATAGGATGAATCTTCATTGCAGGTTATGCTGGAAGTGTTAGCTTTTATTCTTGTGTTAGTATAAAATAGAATCAGACTTTCAAGTTAGAAGAAGTAACAATTCAGTGCAATAGTCTTGCTTGAAAAATTTCTGAGAAATGAAAAATTCTTCTAAGAGCTATGCCCATTAACTTAGCCCCCGATTTAACTTTGAGAAAGGAATTCTATCACCTCCAGTAAACAATAAACAGAAATATAAATCTTAAATTTTAGCAAAAATCAGGTCTGGAAAATGTTTTTATTTTAAAAGTAAATAAAATAAAAAATTCTATGATCTCGGTTTTTTTTTCAGTTCTTAAAGTTGTTAGATTGCCCTCATGTGTCTTAAATGGAAGGCCAACTCTACTTGTATTTTCTCTTCATTTAACCACAGTTTAATGGGTATGGTTATAGGGCTGTGTTATAGACCATTGCCATAGAGATTTTTGACTCTTTATGATTTCATTTCAATTGTGATTTCAACATTTTTCTTAACCTTTATCCAGTTATTTGTGGTGTCTGCAGCACACTTCAATCCCCATGCAACTAAACAATTACAGTAAATAACTTTACCAACAGTTTAAAACATATAAAGCACTAGTTCTATGCGGGCTTTTGTTATTTATTTTGCCTATCACAGCATGGAAGTGTTTGTTACTTAGTATAACTACACTTGTCCTTGGTATAAGTATATTTAAAATCTGATGATTTAACATGGGTCTAAGCCAGCTTTCTCATCCCTCCTCCACAGTTGATCCTCATCCTCATTCCTGACCTCTAAATGCTGAAATTACCACAACATTGTCTTCCCAAGCCAATGTGTACTCTGTTCAATCTTGTCTAGGATACACTGTAGGTCCTAGATAATCCTCGATGCTTGCAGCAAACAGCCATTTGCCTAGTATTTATCTATTATTATGATGATTTATTTTATTTCCCTTGTTTTTTTTTATCAACTTTTCTCAATTTTAGTCAAGATTTAGTTATTTAAGAGTCAGTTCCTGGGGTGCCCAGGTGGCTTAGTTGATGAGGCATCTGCCTTTGGCTTGGGTCATGAGCCCAGAGTCCTGGGATTGAGCCCCACATTGGGCTCTCTGCTCAGTGGGGGGGCTGCTTCTCCCTCTCCCTCTCTATCTCCCCCTGCTTGTTCTCTCCTGCTCTCTCTCTGTCAGTTCCTGAGTTCAATTAGTATTATAATATCTTCTTAGAATTTATGTTTCTCCTTTATTGTTTCTTTTTTTTAATTTTTAAGAAATTGATAGCAGATTGCTAATATGATGGTCAGTATTTGAACTGGAAAGCTCAAAGAATTGTTGCATCCTAAGATCACTAAAATAATTGCCACAAACTATAAGAGTAATGCCACACTGGGAAGAAGTGGTTACCTCTAAAGCAGGAGCTCTCTTCCTTTTAGATTCAAGATACGAAGTAGCATCAGTCAGCAAGAATGAGTTTAAATCATTGCATGTGCACAAAATGATGTCCAGTTCTATATCCATGTCTTTATTGCTGCTTTAAAATCATCTACCCAATGAACTTTCAAGTCTAGCTCCTACTCATTATCTTAGTCTCTCCTTGCAGTAGACAAAATTCTAAGATGGGTCCAAGATTCCTGCTCCCTGGTGGACAAGTCCTTTATAAATCCCTCTTCTTGAGTGTGGACAGGACCTATGAACATGATGGGTTGGTGTTCTATCACAGGACTCTATTTCAGCAGATTGGAGAGAGATTCTTCTTAGTTTGAAGAAGTAAGCTTCCGTGTATGAAAGGATCATGTTGCTAGAATTTGAGAGTACCCTTCAGGAGCTGAGAAAGCTCAGTAGGCATCTTGGAAGAAAATGGAGACCTCAGTCTTACCACAATGGAACTGAATTCTGCTAACAAATGAGCTTGAAAAAGGACTGCAGGCTACAGATAAGAATACATCTGGTTGATGCCTTGATTTTAACTTGGTGAGATCCTGAACAGATAATCTGTGTAAGGCATGCATGGATGCCTAAGCTACAGAAACTCTGGTAAAATAAATAGGTGCTGCTATAAGCCTTTAAGTTTGTACTCAATTTTTAATACAGTAATGCAAAGCTAATACTCTTTTCAAATGTCAACATATACTTTTCTAGAGCCTCAATCTGAACTCCATCCCACATAGTCATATCACTATCTATTTTGTTGCTTTATTTCCTTCATAGAATTTATTACCATTTGAAATTATATATTTTCTTGTTGAACAGTAAAACATCTAATAATAATAGCATTCTTAAATAGTATCCATCTTTGTGAATTACTCATTTAAGCCTCATTCTTAACCCCTGAAGAAGGCTGATTTGTATTTTTTAAGGGCTATTCTGGGATATTGATGTGTTAAGTAATCATTTCAAGATTACATAATTGTCAAATGGAAAGATTTAAATCCAAAATGGATTTAAATACAAGTTATTCTTATTTGGTAGCTCTTGCTATATTATTCTGCCTTAAATAATATATTTTATGTTGTTATACCAGTTATAGTGTAATTTATTACTTTAGTCTTCCTAAATTTTTCCACACAAAAAAGAAAAATAAAAGATAACTTTATGATCTCATATAGAGCCAAGTATTTATTTTCAATCCTTCATGACAAAATATGCTTTTCCTTTTTTATAATGATTGAAATGCCCAAGATAGATTTTTCTTATGAAAAATAGTTGACATTAAACTATTAAAGCAATAAAAAACAGAAAATCCAGAGAGACTTTATTACTGTGAAGATCAGTTGCAAAATTGTTCTACTATATTACAGTGGAGTCTCGAAGGGTTTTGTTTGATAGTTACAACATGAAACAGCAACTAAAACATGGGTAGAAACAAACTATGATTTACTATAAATGCAAATTATTTTTCTTATTATGAAAGTAATGAACTTTTGCTGTGGAAAATTTAGACAATCCTGATAAGGAAAAAAAAGGAAGCATCTAAAACTCACATGTAATCTCACCAATTAAGAGATGGCAATTGTAGGAGCGCCTGAGTGGCTCAGTGGGTTAAAGCCTCTGCCTTCAGCTCAGGTCGTGATCTCAGGGTTCTGGGATTGAGCCCCACATCAAGCCCCACATCGGGTTCTCTGCTTAGCAGGGAGCTTGCTTCCTCCTGCCTCTCTGCCTACTTGTGATATCTAGGATACGAGGAGCCTCATATCGTAGGATATGAGGGACCTTCACACTTCACCCCTTCTACCCATCACAACATACAAAGCAGCTACACCTGGATTTTTCCAAACAACTTTTATTTCCTCAAAGTCTTCCTTAACCCTATGGAACAAGAAGCTGCCACTGAGTAGGGCCCAGTATAGGGGTTTCTTTTCTAGTCCCTCTCCCCAATATAAAAATATAGATATTTTTTGTGGTCCCCCCAAAAATAAAAAAATAAAAATAAAGTTATGAGTCAAATAAATAAATAAAATCCTTAAAAAAAGAGAGAGATAGCAATTGCAAACATTTAGGTATAAGATTTCAGTATTTTTCTGTATTTACATTTATACAAAGGGGTTCATATTGCACATAATTTTTTTAAAGATTTTATTTATTTGACAGAGAGAGAAAAATCACAAGTAGGCAGAGAGAGAGGAGGAAGCAGGCTCCCTGCTGAGCAGAGAGTCTGATGCGGGGCTCGATCCCAGGACCCTGAGATCATTACCTGAGTCGAAGGCAGAGGCTTTAACCCACTGAGCCACTCAGGCGCCTCAATATTGCACATAATTTTTAGAAGATTTTCCCAATCACAGTATACTAAAAACATCTCTTCTTTACATATTTATCTTTATTATCATGTTAATAACTTTATTTTATTGTCAAGCTCAGGAGAGTTTTTTAGTTTTAGTTTTTTAGTTGTATCACTAATTAATATGTGTGGATCAAAATTCTTTGGATAAAGACATGAGCACACCCTTTATTATTTCTGTATGATAATTTCCTAAACATAAAATTGCTGGATTACAAGGAATATAAACATGCAGACACACACACACTCACACCGTATGCTTACACACACATATGTTATTTTACTATACATAAACTAAAATGTCCTATGCAATTTGGTATCAATTTGTATCATCCATAGGTTGCATCTAAGTGTCAAAATTGTCATGCATGTTGGATATTGACATTTCCAATATCTCTACTGTTACTGTCTACTCAGGTGTTTAAATTCCATGTGTTAATTCATTATTTAAAAATGTTTTTTTTCCTGTAATAAGTTTTCTGGGATATTTTTATTTCTTTATAGCTTTTACAAGATTTTGACACTGAGTGTTTAATGTTTTTTCTCTATTCTGTGGCTCTGATAAATATTTCTAAATTAACCTTTGTCCTTTAAGGCCAGATATCATTATTTAAGTAGACTGTAATAGGATGGATTGCAATCAGGAAATCTTTAATAAAATATAATATGTTAAACGTCAAATGAATGATACAGATGATCATCTCAGCTGATATCTATTTCCTTTGTAGAAATTATCTTCAACTCCATCCATCTCTTCCACCTGTCTTGCTGTTAATATAAAAATTGTTCTATTTATTTCCAACATTAATCTCTTTCTGAGCTCTGGACTCCATCTCTTTTTACCTTCCCATGAAGTTTGCCCATTTTTTTCCTACTCCCCACTCCCGTAATTATGTTATCCACAGTATTGATTTACATCAATTTTTGATTTATGATTATATTTATATCAAGTTTTACAAAAGGTAAAATTAATCCATGGTGAAAAAAACATAACATTGATTGCCTTGTGTTGGGAAAGGGTGAGTCCTATGGATTGACTGGGGAAGGGTGTGAAGGAAATGAGTAGTCCCATTCTTGGCCCAATTCCTATGGATGATATTTCAGGTCTAACTCTAGGGAATCACAGAGGCTTTACCTGTCAGGCTTCATGGGAGAGCTGTTGTTTAGTCATATTTGTTGCATGGCCAGCATGTTGCAATCTATGAGAGAATTTGCAGTCAAGGACTCAAGTTGTCTCTGGTTAGCCATATGCCCTTCCACATATCTGAATTCCTAGCACAGATGCTAGCAGGCCCTTTATATGGGGCCTTCCTGAGGTACTTCTGCAAAGAATTCCTCTGGCTTAATTGGAAAAGCTTGCAACTTGATCTCCAGGTTGTGAGTTTCAGCCCCATGTTGGGTGTAGAGATTACAGAAAGGAAGGAAGGAAGGAAGGAAGGAAGGAAGGAAGGAAGGAAGGAAGGTAGGAAGGGAGGGAGGGAGGGAGGGAAAAAGAAAATAGAAGGAGGAGAGGAAGGAGAAGAAACTTGAAGACACTTCTCTACTCTGACTCAATACTTTTCCTCTTCCAACCCTTTTCCCATTCCCTCTCCCTAGCCCCATGGTCGATAAAACTTCAGGGCCCTTTTAGAAAATACAGTGCAACAAACATGATGGATAGAAACTGCCACTGCTGGACAAAACAACAACAACAAAACGCAAAACACAAAACAACCCTAAGGAAACAGGAAACTAAAAACTAAAGAAGTGGGAAACACACAGGGTAGAACATGCCTCTTTCTCCACTTCCAGCCTCCTAGTCCCCCTTCTGGCTCCCTATTGGAAGAGCCTGAGAATCAGCTGATGAGGGTCAAATGTTTTTGCAAGGTTCTGACCTCATCATTGCCAAGTGGTGCACAGAGGACATGGACTAGAGCTGAGAAACCATTTTTTAACATTGGGACATAGCATTTGACCATTACCATAACAACCTTAAGCCTCAATTTTCTCAATCTTCAAAGTGTGTGAATGTACATGTGAGTGTGTGTAATGATGAATATAAGTATATATACATACACACAGAGACACTTATGCCTTATACCAGGTTAATAAATTTATTTGATACTAAATGTGGGAGAAATGCCCAGGTCATTTTAATCAAGAGAAAACATTTCATTTGTATTATTATAATAGACTATATATGTGGAATTCCTGTACTTTTTGCTTCTATGTAGCTCAGTTTTGGGTTTTATTGCTTTTTTTTTCAAACAAAGAAATCATTTAGAGTTTGTATTATGCTTATACTACAATATAGTAACCATGAGATACAAATCAGTGGTGCAACTTATATGAAATACAATCTGATTATGCATGATATCACAAATTTCAACTCTCCTAGAAAGTCTTGAAATTTGTCAATACATAAATATGTCCTCAGACTATGTGTTAATTTTTATTTTATTTTTATTTTATAGAAAATAAACCATTCATATGTATTAGGTAGGAAGTCTTGGTAATTTAGTGGGGCACCATAAGATTATTCTGAGGATTAGCTGATTTGTGTGTGTATAAATACAATGCTGTCGGGTGTCCTGGGTGGCTCAATGCGTTAAAGCCTCTGCCTTCAGCTCGGGTCATGATCCCAGGGTCCTGGTATCAAGCCCCACATGGGACTCTGCTCGGCAGGGAGCCTGCTTTCACCTCTCTTTCTCTGCGTGCCTGTCTGCCTACTTGTGATCTCTCTCTCTCTCTCTCTCTGTCAAATAAATAAATAAATAAATAAATCTTAAAAAAAAAATCTTTAAATACAATGCTGTCTATAACAGCATCTAGCATGGTAGGTACATAATGAATATTTGTTGAATGCATAAAGAGGAAATATTATAACTGTACCTTTACATATTAAAATTACATTTGGATGCATAAAAACAAGTATTCTTCCAATCTAATTTGAAGACTGCTAAGTCAGCTAGCATTAGATGATCAATGACTTACTGGCCCCTATTATGCTAAGCAGCTTAATATAAGATTTCTTACTAAACCTCTAAAGATCCACATAGCCAATTGGTGTCAGTGACAGAGTTGAAATTTAAGTCTATTTGTCCTCAAGTATACATTTCTTAACAATTTATCCCAACTTCCTACAGCAATGTTATTTGAGTACATGCTAGACTTGGGGTCATGGTGTCTACTCAGTAAATTAATGATGAGATTTTTTTGTTTTGTTTAGGTGTATTGTGATCATCTTAACTGATGATAAAAATAGTAAATGGCTGAGTTCCAAAATTTGTATGTGGTATAGGTTAGCCATGCTGTATTTTTCTTCTAGCCCTCTACAAGCTTTTGGAAAGTGGTATTTTAAAAGACTTCATTATATTGAGGTGCTTGAGTGGCTCAGTCATTTAAGCACTTGCCTTCAGCTCAGGTCATGATCCTAGGGTCTTGGGACTGAGCCCTACATCAGGCTCTCCGCTCAGTGGGGGGCCTGCTTCTCTCTTTCCCTGATCCTTTACCTACTTAAAATCTTTCTGTCTCTGTCAAATACATAAAACAATAAATAAAAGACTTCATTATAGCATGATGACGTATGCTCTAAAGGCACACTTTTTCTTATTGACTTCAAATCAAATAAACTAAAACAGAAAAGGAAAAGGCACACTTTTTCTTACTGTGAAAAAGGCACACTTTTTCTTATTGACTTCAAATCAAATAAACTAAAACAGAAAAGGAATGTCAATTAGGATGCCAAGATAAGGGGAAAAAAGAATATAATCTAAAAATTAGCCTTTAATCTTTTTTTTCATTTTGCAAATGTTACTGTGTAATAAATGATATAGCACAGGACTCTTTCTATGCACAGGCAAGAACTTTTCATGTCATGCTTACTTCTTAACATAATACAATGATTCCACTAGGCTAGCACCTACCTTGTGCACAGAGCAAGGAAGAACAAAAGATTTGCTGTGAAGGATTCTGGCTCAGATTTCATTTTTATTCCACTTTCCAACATACAGAGATATCAGAGTCTTCATCTCAGAGAATTCAGGAAAGAAAAGATTCTTGTATAATTTGCTTGCTACTTTTTTTCCTTTTTCTTACTGCTTGCTATTCCTCTCTCTCTTTATTTGTGCCCCCCCCCCCCCACACACACACCCAGCTCTCTTGGTTGATGTAATTATGTGTTTCCTTAATCCACTTAGGCTGCCATAACAGAATAGCATACTAGGAGATGTTGAAAACCAAGTATTTATTTTCTCAGATTTCTGAAGCATGTAAGTATAAGATCAAGGTGCCACAATGATTAGTTTCTGATAATAGATCACTTCCTAGTGTGTAGTTGGTCACCTTCTCTCTGAGTCTTCATATCAGGGTCTGGCGGGGCGGGGGCGGGGAAGGGTAAAAGAAGGAGTAAAAGTGGGAGCTCTGTGGTGTCTTTTCTTATGAGGGAACTAATCCTATGATGAGAGCCCCACTTTTTGACCTCATTTGAATCTAATTGTCTCTTAAAGTCCCATCTCCAAAAACCATCCATTGGGGTTTAGGGTTTCGACATATGAATTAGCGCATGTAGTATTATATTTTAAATTTCTTATTAAAATAACTAAGGTAATCTACATTATCCCTTTCATTTACCCTTTATCAAGTTAACTTTCTGAATTAACAATTTTAGCAGAATTTTACAGAATATACATGTTAACTGAATTCAGTACATCTCTGTTATTTCTAGATTATCTGGCAGATACTGCATGTGGATTTCACTTAGAGTATATGCTTTCATATACTCTTAAAACATTTTTGTCTGTTTATGTTTGGATAGCCCATGGACAATGACAGATGTGGCCTAATTCCCTTGTAAATCGCCAAGTCTGACTTTGTTTAATTTACATATTCCAGTGAAATGCTGGAGAATCAGAATTAATTTCCCAGAGGCATTTTCAAATTTATAAAATATATGCAAAATCACAAAGGAAAGGGGGATTGCTCAAGGAAGACTTTATGATTAGTACCTGTGTTGCTCTGTCATTATTCTCCGTCCCCTGCAAGAATAGCTGGAATTAAAACAGTCCATTTTTTATCACCATGTTTTGTACTGTTATTTAGCTCATTTATTTTGTTTAACACATAATGGCCATTATTAGTTTAATCTTGGTTTTGAACTTGAAATTCAATACAGGAAAGTGGAGATTCTTTCTTGTCATTGAGTTTCAGGCAGATATGTTATATGGTATGGAAGATTCATATGCTTTAAGCATGTATATAACACGCACATACACACATGCACACACACATATAGAAGTAACAATTCCAAGTCAATTGTTTAAACAACTAAGGTTCTGGGACTATTGGTCTCCAAATAATTGGAAGTAAAGCCCAAATGTAAAGTCACCATGCCTTAGTGTCCATGTATAAGATAAAGAAGTCTTTTTTGATATTCCTGAGACTTAGAATTGCTGCCTAACTCTGATTATCTTACAGAATGCACAGACAGGTAAGAATATTTGGGAAATAAACATTTTTCAGAAAAGACATATCCAAAATATACAAAGAACTCTTAAAGCTCAGCAATAACAAAACAACCTGAATTAAAAAAAATAGGCAAATGATATAAACCAACGCCTAACCAAAAACATATTTAGGTGGCAAATAAGCATATGAAAAATGCTTTTTCTTTTATATATTAAGGAATTTCAAATTAAATCAACAATGAGATACCCCTACACATCTATTAGAATGGCTAAACTCCAAAAATCTGACACCACCAAATACTGACAAGGATTGGAGCAACAGGAACTCATTCATTGTTAGTGGAAATGCAAAATGGTACAGGCTTTTTGGAAGACAGTTTTTCTCTTTCTTTCAAAGGTAGTAATAGTTTTCCTAAATTATCTAGCAATCATAACCCTAGGTTTTTACCCAAATTAGTTGAAAAGTTATGTCCATGCAAAAACCTGTAGCTTTGATCATAATTGCCAAAAACTGAGCAACTAAGATGTCCTGCAAAATGTGAATTGGTAAACAAACTATGGTATATCCATACAAAAGTATATTATTCATTGATAAAAAGAAATGGTATAGCAAGCCATAAATAGACATGAGGGACCTTACATGCATATTTCTTATTAAAAGAAGCCAGTAAAAAAAACAAGATGAAATGGGTTCAAGAAATCCAGTTACTGTTTATTGTGAGTTCTGGAAGAAGAAAATCCAAATCATAGAAAACGTAGCAAGAAATACATTGCATTATTTTATTGAATATTTTAGGTTAGAAATATAATTTTTTAGGTTAGACATATAATTATTTTAGCTTAGGATTTTGGCCACATGGTTCCAGAATCTAAGAAAGATAATATGTACACAGATTGGACAAGGTGAATATATTCATAAGTTAGAGGGAATTAGGAACCAAAATTATGTAGAGGAATGAGAGAAAATATGGGACTAGAAAGTAGATAATAATGGGTGGATAACATCTGGGCAATAATCAACATGAATCCGCAAAAAGAGAGCTCTCTGCAATTTTAAAAAGCTTAAAAATACTGCAGTAACTAGAGGTAAACAAGCTTGGAGAGAGCTTTTTATAAAATGGGAATATTAAATACAGATTACTTGGCTAATGACAATGGACTATGTGGAACAGACTGAATATGCAAAAGAGAAATTATATATATGTATATATATATATATATCTGATGGAAGAAGTTCTTAAACTGTATGTTCAGGGAAAACAACAATGGTTTAATTTAGGAAGAAAAGGATCAATTATTTCAACTTATGAGAACACATAAACAAGGCTTTTATTTATGATAATGTTTCTAAATTTGCAAAAGGGATAAGAATTCGTGGGAAATTATGCAGGATTGCTCCAATTATCTTGTAGAGGAAGGGAAGAGTTTTCTTCTGAAAGTACAGTTGGGATTTTTATTACTGTTCTTTGCTTTTGAAACAGTGCTTGAGAAATAAGTAAAGGAGGGCACAGAGGTGAAATAAATGGCTACATGTTTCTAAGGACACTGTCTAGTTTAAAAACCAGGAATTTTAGTGGTGACCATCTAGTTGAATGATTTTCTCCAAAATTGTACTTAGCAATGCAGATATAGAGTTGCAATAGTAAGCAACTTTTTCTTTCCTTCTTTTTTTTTCCTCTTTTTCTGGGTCTTTGTGGCTATAGTAAGGCATGGATGTTAGTTATGGTGCTGTTAAGAGAACACATGGATATAAATATAAAACATAAATGCAGGTGGGATGAGGACTATAGCTGATCTATATTCTGAGAAATATTGAGAGATCAAAGGATCATAATTCTATGAGGTCTAGAATGTGTGAATGGAAATGAGAAAAGGAGATAAAAAGTTGTAAGTTTGGAGCTAAAGGCAATAGTATTAGATTTTAAAATTTATATGGTGAAGTAGCCCTTGGGGATGAGAATATCTATGTCAGTGTCTCCCAAAGTATGATCAGGAGAACCACCTCAATCAGAATTGTTTAGAGTTTTAATCTAATAGAAAGTCTGAGGTGCTGCCTGGGCATCACTGTTGCTAACAAAGACCCCGATGATTATTTGGAAACCATAGTCGAAAGGCCACTGATAAAGTTATGACCAGTTAAGGAATGGTAGAGGCCGAGGTGAAGTTCACTGGAGTTTGAAAATTATAAAATATTAAGGGTAAGATTCTAAAATAGGGAAATCTTTGGACATTAATGATAAAGGTTGAAATAAAGAGAAAAAAATATAAGAATGAATAACTCCTTAATCTATCAAATAGATGGATATGGCCATAAGTAAGTGTGACTTTTTTTTTTGCTAATTTTTGATTTTCTGGGTTAGATGACATGACTGGGTAAACAACCTATGCAGATAAAGATAAAGTTGGGAACCCATGAATCAGAGTTCAAAAGTAAAACCTCGGATACAAAAGCTGAGGTCTACTGAGCAGTCACTAGTTCATTTAACATACCTTGATCAAATAGATACGTCAAGTTTATGATTAATGTCACTAGCCCTTGATATATGAGAAAGTTCAATATTCCAGAACACCCAAAGTATCTTAATTAATCATTCCTGCACTATCATCATTGCCCATCCTGCCCCTAGGGGGTTGTCTTGTAAAATAAAAAGCTTGGCATGGTCTTGAACTTTTACTTGAAATGAGATAAATACTCAGAAAGAATTCTGTTGTGGACAGTTTGCATTTTTAGAGCAATGTATCTGGGAACAGGGAGAGTCTGGGACTAGTTGCCATCATGAGCACCCTAGTAGGGCCAACACTAGAGTATCCTAAACAGTATATGACAAAATAAAGACTTATTTTTCTGTTCTATTTACTGTTCTGAGGAAGTACTTTATGTGGTTCCTTTCCTGTACAATTAGATCAGGAATATATAAGAGAAAACTCAAACTCAAGAGTTTGGCAGCCATGACTTCAACTGGAAGAGGATGGTCCATTTAACTTTCAAATGAAGCACCACTTACTATTAGCATGACCTTTCATTTTCAGTTCTCTCTGGTGTGAAAGGAGGTGCATCTACGGTGAAAGCAGTTCTGCATGAAGAAAACATGAGGTGGTTTGACTGATTATGTGGAGCTGAGAAGAACATGTATTTATAAGAAATTTAACCAAATAGAAGATAGTCAAAATCACAAATCTAGGGACCTCAAAGGCATTGAATAGTATGTAATGAAAAGTGTGTTTTAAATATTAATACCAGCTTTAGAGATCTTTCCTTCCTTTTATTCCTCATGTTTTAATTCTTTAGTATTAGAGCTCTCTAGACAGAAAACAAAGAATAGACTGAAACAATTAGTTAATTGATCTCATTCAATATGGTTAGAGTTGTTAATAGATGAATTCCATTGTGTTCCAGAATTTTGGATTACACTAGACTCCAATTAAAAAAATCCTCCTATTTTAGCCTCTGTGCGTGTGTGTGTGTGTGTGTGTGTGTGCAATGAGCCCACCTGAATGCTGTCACCACTCAGATACCCAGCTGGTCCCCTAGAAATTTCTTTGGTTAAGCACCTAAAGAATTAATTCCTGGTGGAGCTGGCTTATCTAGGATCCTGGACTAGCTGTTAGGCCAGCACCTATTTTGGTGGATTGGTGATGCACCAGTTGTGAAAAATTCTGAACATTGCCTATCTTCATTTGAACTATTTAACATATTTAAAGATGGTATAGCTGCCAAGAACAATGAGAAAAAAAAACAGAAGAACACTTCTGAAAAAATCTATAATGATGTATAAACCCAGTTTTGAGAAACTGAAGTGAATTATATGTAGCAGTGTGGTTTTGATAAGCTATTTTGGACTAAATAACTTCACACCAAAATAAAACACTTCACGACTACAGGGGAGTCCATCGATGAGAGAAAGGCAACAGGACCAATTGAGACATTGGTCTCAAATGCCTCGTGATGATCTCACTTAGGTTGCTAGACTACTGCTGGTTAGAGTCTCCATGTTGGCTGTCAGAAGGGAGGAGGGAAAATGGAGGAGACAGTGGGTCTGTACACAGGGTATGCCTTGGGACCCGTTACTTCCCAGATAGCATATGTACAAGACAGAAAGAAGGCCTCTAAAGCATGCCTGGATGTCATCTCATGAATGAGGTTGTGGCTCACAGCACAAGAATGGTATGGAAAGGAGGGAAGTAGAGAGTGAACCATACCTAATGGATAAATCACTGTGCCACAATCTATCACTCAGCTTAGTATTAATATAAGCGAATTTTTTTCTTAATAGGTTAAGATTTTGGCCTTATCCATGCCTCCAGATATTATAGGTATAATAAGCACAGGGTTTTCATATATGTTTCTTATGTTTTGCATATCTACTTTTAAGCTCATTTTTGCATGAATGTCACAGAGAACAGAGCAGAGACTATAAAGAAGGAGGAAGGATGATTGTGAAGGTAGGACTTCACAAGGAAATGGGAACTTGAAGGCTAGAATCTGATCCTTAGCTTTAGACGCGTGATTTTCTTCCCACATTTATTTTCCCCAAGTTTTCAAAAGCACTGGTGTATAAACTAAGGTTTCTTTCTTTCCATTTTTTTTTTTTTCTATACAGAATCAGAGTGAGGAAAGTTACCTGGAGGCTCTTGATGGGAACAAGCTATGGGGCCTGTAATACCCACCTCTGCTGTAAAAAGGTATTTACTATCTAGTTCAAAACACACAATTTTGTTTGTCTGAGCACAAGATCCTCTGGAGAGGGCTCAAGAAACACTGCTGACTACTTATTCTCAGAAAATTCCTCTTCATTTAGCTGGTGTTATTGTTCATAAAGTAACCTACATTAACCTTCCTTTAACTAGGTTTAAGATTACCTAGTAGTTGTCTTGATTAGATTTAGGAACATTGTCAGACTTCCATTTGTAGAATAAGCATTAGGATGAATCACTTCCACAGATAATAAATCATATTCATTGGGTGCCAATTTTTGAAGCTTAGCTTCAAAAAATAAAGATAAAAAATTCATTATCAAATGGTCATTTTGTAGTCAAGCTCTGAAGGAAAGTTACTCTACCCCCATGTATTCCAAAGCTTCCTTGTGCCATTTAATCCATACAAGTCTGGAGAATATGCAGGGTTTTTCCTTGACGTTTTTATCTTGTTTGGTTAAACAAGATTTTATCTGCTCATTTTATCCTGTTCACTTGTGTCATATGTTTAGACTACTCACTGCTCATTTGAGTTGCCCCGACCCGCAGATGCCTTGCTCACACTTCATCATTAACTTGAGGTTTTGTCAGCAGACTCTTCACTCCCCTCTTCAAACCTAGTAATCTATCATATCAAGGTATTTCAGCATGTGAATCCTTAGTTCCTTAACATTCTAAACTCCTGGAACCTTCACCTTGACTCTATTTCAACCACTCATATCCATAATTATCTAAAGTTGCTGCAGTTCTAAACTCTTGAAATCTGCTACCTTGTTCTTGCAGGCAGATCTTGCCTGGCAGCTCTCACGTGTGGCTGCCCCCTGCATAGGGTCTATGTCTTACCAAGAACTCCAGCCTCAGGACTTCTCTCATGCCTTCACATTGATTAGCCTCCTCCCAAAATGCCCACTAGTATATTTTCTATCTTGTCTATTTTTCTAAATTCTGTGGTACATGACTTTAATCATCCTTTTGCCAAATCCTCAAATTTTTTTCCGTATTTGAATTTCTATTACATGCTGCCAATAAAACTACAATATTGCAAAAGTCTAAAATATTGGCTGCTCAGCTTTTCTACCCCTCTTTTAAATGCTGCTGGAGAAAACCACATCTTTAGGCAGACTGGTGGCATCATACTGCCCATGAATCATTCTGTATTTACGTGTTCCCAGCAATATTTAAAAAATTCCCTAATTTCCTCAAATAATCTATTCTGCCATATCTGCCCCTTATTCAAAGCAATGTGGCAGAGAAATACAAGTGTCTTCCCAGGAACATCATTAATTTTTTACAACCATGCCATATTGGAATATTACCTTTTTTTTAAAGATTTTATTTATTTATTTGAGAGAGAGAGAGTGAGAGAGAGCATAAGAGGAGAGGAGGTCAGGGGGAGAAGCAGACTCTCCATTGAGTGAGGAGCCCAATGCGGGACTCGATCCTGGGACTCCAGGATCATGACCTGAGCCGAAGGCAGTTGCTTAACCAACTGAGCCACCCAGGTGCCCCTGGAATATTACCTTTCATGATACCACTTTAACAGCTTTGCTATCCTGTATCTTTCTGTGGACTTGCCTATTCCCGTCAAAGTATACACGTGTTTGATGTTCTCACACATTTAAAAATCTATTCCTTTACTTCCTGGTTTCCTCAAGTTAATAAGTAAAAAAAAGGAAAACCACTTATTTTTTCAACCCTTTTCATAAATAAGTTGCCTGAAACAATTTTATGTATCTGTTATCTTCAATTTGTACTTCCCCTGGACTCCTCTCGTAAGGAATATAAGCTACCACTGCATGGATATTGTTCTTGTCTGAGTCAGAGAAGGCACACGTGCTGTAAAGTCCAATGAATATTTCTTAGAATTTATCACACTTGAGTTTTCTAGAACATTTGACCTTGTCGACTACATGGTAATCATCAAAACATACTTTGCTCTTGACTTCTAGAGGCTATACTTGTATTATCTTCCCAATGCTGAGAAAACACTTTCTCAGAATACTTGTTATCCATTTTAGACTATTGGTCTTTTTCAGACATTTTGTCCTTGGAACTTTTGTTCTTACTGTATATATTTTCTGGGTAATACCATTCAAATATCTTCACTTGTTAGTCTTTTTCAGTTCAGATACACCTGAGACAATGAGTATATTCACATTAATAATAACTGACTATAAAGGCAGGGTTTTTTTTACTACAGACAATTCCTCCAAACCACCACATCACTAAAAATCTTGAGAGCTATTAATGTAGAAGATTCAGAGATTAAAAGTGGTGTCCCAACATTGGTTTATTTTCTATTCTAAATTCCAAGTGCGTATCTTAAAGCTCATATTGGGTATACCATTTGATATTATCTCTGATACTTCAAACTTATCTTGTAAAATATCAAAATTGTCATCACTCCCTTTAGCCCTGTATTGGTCAGGATAACAAATGGTATAGTGGCCACAATTAAAAAAACATGTGACAACATGTGACAACAGAAGTGGGAGTAAAAATCAGAGAGGGAGATTGGAAGTTGCTATGCCCCTGGGTTCAAAAACAGAGGAAGGCACTATGAGCCAAAGAATACAGTTGCCTCTAAAAACTGGGAAAGGCAAGGAAATGAATACTCACTTGGAGTCCCCAAAAGGAATGTAGTACTTCTCAGCAATTTGATTTCTTCTGACCTACAGAACTGTAAGATAGTGATTTTCTATTGTTTTGATTCACTAAGTTTGTAGCAATTTGTTCTAGCAGCGATAGGAAACTAACAAAAACAAAAAAGGAATTAATTCTTATACTGCAATCCAGCACAGATTCTCCTTGCTCTCATCCGAGTGATGCAGATTTCTGATATTTAAAATAGGTGATTCTTATGTCACCTCAGAAGAAGAGAAATTCTAGACAATTATATTCAAAGGTTTATGGCAAAGCCTAGAAGTGTGTGCATCCTGGGGTGCCTGGGTGGCTCAGTTGGTTAAGCGTCTGACTCTTGGTTTCAGCTTAGGTCATGATCTCATGGGTCATGGGCTCAAACCCTGCATCTGGCTCCTGCTTAGTGGGGAGTCTTCTGGAGGATTCTCTCCCTTTGCCTCTCATTTGCACTTCCTCTGTCTCTCAAATAAATAAATAAATCTTTAAGAAATGGTTGCACCCCATTCAAATTATAAGAGAGCCTAAGACATGTAGTTTTGATGTACACCAGAAGAAGTAACTAATATTAGTAAACATCTAGCAGGTCTCTGCCATCATCCATCTTCTTGGTCATCAAATACTTATTTCATTTTTATCTTATACATAGAACAAACTCACTGTCTCCCTAAAAGACACTCCTGAAGTGCTATCCAGTCACTGCATTCAAGCCAAGGATAAGGTTTTCTGGATAATGCTCAAGTATCTCCATTAAATCCAATTCTTTTTTTCCCCTCGACAACCAGTAAACTAAAAAGACAAATTAACTGTACTCCACTTCCATTTACACCCTCTTATACAAAGACGCAACAAGGATGAAATAACCCCAGTAAATTGTCTCCTTCAAAAAAGTCAAAAATAGGAAAAACACAGCAGTCAGTATGAAAGAGCAATTCCAAGATTCTTATAAGCAAATATGGTGAGAAGCTCCTCTCCCTTGGGGATGGCAGAGACTTGACTGAGCTTTGATTCTCCTCTCTGGGAGGAATGGCTTTATCCAATGTTCTTCATAGTCACATTGTTCAAATTCCCACTCATAATATTCATAGTTACATTTGAAACATTGTTCTTTTTAAGGTAATCACCATTAGGTTGAGAGAGAAAAACTTGGTGCTGAGACAACAGATAAATAAAGCAAATTTGTGAACTGTGTCAAGGTAAAAACTTTGAGTTCCTAAAATATAGACCAACAGGAAACAACAGTTGAAAAGTTTTGTTAGAATGATAGAGCTAAAGAAATCTTAAGCCCAGACCCTTTGGCTACTACCAAGGGACACTAACTAATCAAGACTTAAAACAGACTCTGAGAGAGGCACCTGGGTGGCTCAGTTGGTTAAGCAGCGGCCTTTGGGTCAGGTCATGATCTCAGAGTCCTGGGATCCAGCCCCACATTGGCCTCCCTGCTCAGCGGGCACCCTACTTCTCCTTCTCCCTCTGCCTGCCACTCTGTTTACTTGTGCTCTCTCTGTACCTCTTTGTCAAATAAATAAATAAAATCTTTTTTAAAGATTTTATTTATTTATTTGACAGAGAGAGAGAGAGATTTCACAGGCAGGCAGAGAGGCAGACAGAAAGAGAAGGAGAAGCAGGCATCCCTCGAAGCAGAGAGCCCAATGTGGGGCTCGATCCCAGGACCCTGAGATCATGACCTGAGCTGAAGGCAGAGGCTTTAACCCACTGAGCCATCCAGGCGCCCCTAAATAAATAAAGTCTTAAAAAAAAAACAAAACTGAAAACAGGGGCATCTCTCTCTGTCAAATAAATAAATAGAATTTAAAAGAAAAACAGACTCTGAGTACTCTGCTTTTTATTATGAGAAGGCAGGTTTTCAGGACTATGTAAGCCTCAAAAATGTGTATATTCCACAGAACTGTACCTCAGAAAAGGCAATGAATGCCATAAAAAAGCAGGACATTCATGATGCAAGAGTGGTGGTGAAAAGATAGATGAATGAGGGTGCCTGCGTGGCTCAGTGGATTAAGCCTCTGCCTTTGGCTCTGGTCATGATCTCAGGGTCCTGAGATAGAGCCCCCCATCTGGCTCGCTGCTCAGCAGGGGGCCTGCTTCCCCCTCTCCCTCTGCCTGCCTCTCTGCCTACTTGTGATCTTTTCTCTCTGTCAAATAAATAAAAATAAAATCTAAAAAAAAAAGATAGATGAATGATCCCAAGGGCTTACTATGATCACATAAGTCCTACCACAGTTGAGTTATATAGTACACTATCTTATTTTGCCTTTTCTGTTCTTATCATCTTCAGTTCTTCAGGGCAAGTGCATTTCATGAAAGGGTTTCAATATCCTTGCTTGTTTGCTTGCTAGTTTGTTTGTTTGTTGTTTATTAACATATAATGTATTATTTTCTCCAGGGGTACAGGTCTGTGAATTATCAGGCTTACACATTTCACAGCACTCACCATAGCACATACCTTCCCCAATGTCCATAACCCAGCCACCCTATCCGTACCCCCCTACCCCTCAGCAACCCTCAGTTTGTTTCTTGAGTTTAGGAGTTTCTTATGGTTTATCTCATTTCATTTCCCTTCCATCCTGTGTCATTTCCCCCACACACAACCCCCCACCCTGCCACTCAAATTCTTCATATCAGAGAGGTCATATGATAATTGTCTTTCTCTGATTGACTTATTTTGCTTAGCATAATACCCTCTAATTCCATCCACATTGTTGCAAATGCCAAGATTTTGTTTCTCTTGATGGCTGCACAGTATTCCATTGTGTGTGTGTGTGTGTGTGTGTGTGTGTGTGTGTGTGTGTATACATTTCTTTATCCATTCATTTGTCAGTAGACATCTAGGTTCTTTCCATAGTTTGGTTATTGTGGACATCGCTGCTATAAACATTCGGGTGTACGTGCCCCTTTGGATCACTGCATTTGTATCTTTTGGGTAAATACCCAGTAGTGTAATTGCTAGGTCATAGAGTAGTTCTGTTTTCAACTTTTTAAGGGATCTCCATACTGTTTTCCAGAGTGGCTGCACCAGTTTGCATTCCCAGTTACAGTATAGAAGGGTTCCCCTTTCTCCACATCCTTGCCAACATCTGTTGTTTCCTGAAATGTTAATTTTAGCCATTCTGATTGGTGTGAATTGGTATCTCACTGTAGTTTTGATTTGTATTTCCCTGATGCCGAGTGATGTTGAGCACTTTTTCATGTGTCTGTTGGCCATTTGGATGTCTTCTTTGCAAAAATGTATGTTCAGGTCATCTGCCCATTTCTTGATTGGATTATTTGTTCTTTGGGTGTTGAGTTTGGTAAGTTCTTTATAGATTTTGGATATTAGCCCTTTATCTGATATGTCATTTGCGATTATCTTCTCCCATTCTGTCAGTTGTCTTTTGGTTTTGTTGACTGTGTCCTTTGTTTTGCAAAACCTTTTGATCTTGATAAAGTCCCAATAGTTCATTTTTGCCCTTACTTACCTTGCTTTTTGCGATGTTTCTAGGAAAAAGTGGCTATGGCTGAGGTCAAAGAGGTTGCTGCCTGTATTCTCCTCAAGGATTTTGAGGGATTCCTGTCTCACATTGAGGTCGTTCATCCATTTTGCATCTCCTCCTGTGTGTGGTGTAAGGAAATGATCCAGTTTCATTCTTCTGCATGTGACTGTCCAATTTTCCCAACATCATTTGTTGAAGAGGCTATCTTTTTTCCATTGGACATTCTTTCCTGCCTTGTCAAATATTAGTTGACCATAGAGTTGGGGGTCCATTTCTGGGCTCTCTATTCTGTTCCATTGATCTTTGTATATGTTTTTGTGCCAGTACCATACTGTCTCGATGATTACAGCTTGGTAATAGAGTTTGAAGTCTGGAATTGTGATGCCACCAACTTTGGTTTTCTTTTTAACATTCCTCTGGCTATTCAGGGTCTTTTCTGGTTCCACATAAATTTTAGGATTATTTGTTCCATTTCTTTGAAAAACATTGATGATATTTTGATAGGGATTGCATTAAATTTTTGACCCAGGATGTGATCCGTTCTGGGGAATGTTCCATGTGCACGAGAGAAGAATGTATATTCTGTTGCTTTGGAATAGAGTGTTCTGAATATATCTGTGATGTCCATATGGTCTAGGGTGTCATTTATGCTTTTATGTCCTTGTTGATCTTTTGCTTAGATGATCTGTCCATTTCGGTGAGGGGGGTATTAAAGTCCCCTACTATTATTGTATTGTTGTTGATGTGTTTCTTTGACTTTGTTATTAATTGGCTTATATAATTGGCTGCTCTCATGTTAGGGGCATAGATATTTACAACTGTTAGGTCTTCTTGTTGGGCAGTCCCTTTAAGTATGATATGGTGTCCTTCCTCATCTCTTATTATAGTCTTTGGCTTAAAATCTAATTTATCTGATATAAAGAATGCCACCCAGCTTTCTTTTGATGTCCATTAGCATGGTAAATTGTTTTCCACTCCCTCGCTTTAAATATGGAGGTGTCATTAGTCTAAAATGAGTTTCTTGTAGACAGCATATTGATGGGTCTTGTTCTGATACCCTGTGTCTTTTGATTAGGACATTTAGCCCATTTACACTTAGGGTGACTATTGAAAGATATTAATTTAGTGCCATTGTATTACCTGTAAAGTTACTTATTACTGTATAATGTCTCTTTTCCTTCTTGTCTATGTTACTTTTAGGCTCTCTCTTTGCTTAGAGGACCTCTTTCAATATTTCCTGTAGGGCTGGTTTGGTGTTTGCTAATTATTTATTTATCTATCTATCTATCTATCTATCTATCCTGGAAGCTTTTTATCTCTCCTTCTATTTTCAATGACAACCTAGCTGGATATAGTATTCTTGGCTGCATATTTTTCTCATTTAGTGCTCTGAATGTATCATGCCAGTCCTTTCTGGCCTGCCAGGTCTCTGGATAGGTCTGCTGCCAATCTAATATTTCTACCATTGTATGTTACAGATCTCTTGTCCCAAGCTGCTTTCAGGATTTTCTCTTTGTCACTGATACTTGTAAGTTTTACTGTTAGATGACGGGCTGTGGACCTATTTTTATTGATTTTAAGGGGGATTCCCTGAGCCTCCTGGATGATGCTTGTTCCCTTTGCCAAATTGGGGAAATTCCATACTATAATTTGCTCCAATATACCTTCTGCCACTCTCTCTATTTCTTCTTCTTCTGGGATCCCAATAATTCTAATATTGTTTTGTTTTATGGTATCACTTATCTCTGGAATTCTCCCCTCCTGTTCCAGTAGTTGTTTGTCTCTCTTTTGCTCAGCTTCTTTATTCTTAGTCATTTGGTCTTCTATATCACTAATCCTTTCTTCTGCCTCATTTATGCTAGCAGTAAGAGCCTCCATTTTTAATTGCATTTTTAATATTAATTAGCTCTTTTGATTTCAACTTGGTTAGATTTTAGTCCTTTTATTTCTCCTGAAAGGAATTTTATTTTTCCAGAAAGAGATTTTCTAATATCTTCCATGCTTTTTTTGAGCCCAGCTAGCACCTTGATAATCATCATTCTGAACTCTAGTTCTGACATATTACTAATGTCCATATTGATTAGGTCCTAGCCGTCAGTACTGCCTCTTGTTCTTCTTTTTTGTGGTGAGTTTTTCTGCCTTGTCATTTTATACAGATAGAAAGAGATGAATGAGAGAGCATCATACTAAATGAATAGCAACAACCCCTGAAAAATATACGCTAACCAAATCAGAAAAGACCCAAAACTGGGCGCAGTATATAAAAGGAGGGAAGATGAAGAAAAAAAAGAAAGAAAAAAAATTATATATATAAGACTAGTGAATAGAACAGAGCCACACATTTGATTTTGTGTATATTTTGATCTTTAGAAGAAACTACCTCCCTTGGGGCGTAGTGGGGTGGCTGGGTGGCTCAGTGGGTTAAAGCCTCTGCCTCAGCTCAGGTCATGATCTCAGGGTCCTGGGATCGAGCCCCGCATCAGGCTCTCTGCTCAGCAGGGAGCCTGCTTCCCCCTCTCTCTCTGCCTGCCTCTCTGCCTACTTGTGATTTCTCTCTCTCTGTCAAATAAATAAATAAAATCTCTAAAAAAAAAAACATTAAAAAAAAGAAGAAACTACCTCCCAAAATTTTAAAGAAAGAAAAACTTATATATATATATGTATATATATATATATATATATATATATATATACATACACAAAAATAAGGGCAAACATGATGAAGGGATAGGATATGACTGTAAAGATGAAAATCAAAAAGGATTCTAAAAAAGGAATTGATGAGATAAGAAGTTGGTTGAAAAAAGAAAAAAAGGAAAGAATGTGATCAGCCTGGAGACTAGAAAAAAGCCATGTGCTAGATGTATTGTATATCTTGTATATATTGATCTATTAGAAGAAATTGTATCCCAAAACTTTAAAGAAAAAAAGAAACCTATATGTATACAAAAAATAAGGAAGGTTAAATACAATGAGAGGATAAAATATGACTATAACAATGAAAATTAGAAAAGATTTTAAGAAGGCATTCATAGGAGGAGCACCTGGGTGGCTCAGTGGGTTAAGCCTCTGCCTTCAGCTCAGGGAATGATCTCAGGGTCCTGGGATCAAGCCCCACATTGGGCTCTCTGCTCAGCGGGGAGCCTGCTTTCCCCTCTCTGCCTGCCTCTCTGCCTACTTGTGATCTCTCTCTGTCAAATAAATAAATAAAATCTTTTAAAAAAAAGGCATTCGTAGGATAAAATAGTTAAAAAATGTGAAATAGGAAAGAGGAAAAATTTTAAAAATAGAATAAGAAAAAATAAAATTTAAATAATTTAACTTTGAAAGACTAAAGGATCATGTGGAGAGAACCATGAAATCTGTGTGTTTCTTTCCTCTAACTCTGGAGTTCTACAGTTCTCACTGATTAGTGAACTTGGTCTTGGTTGGATGTTCTTGCTGATCTTCTGGGGGAGGGGCTTGTTGCAGTGATTTTCAAATGTTTGCCTGAGGCAGAATTGCACCACCCTTGCCTGGTGCCTGGCTGAGTAATTTGCTGAGGTTTGCTCTCAGGAACTTTTGTTCCCTCAATGCTTTCCATACTGCTTTGGAGTACAGGAATGAACATAGGGGCCTCCTAATCTCTGATGGACCCAATAAGACCCGAGAGCTCGAGGCCCTAGTCCTCAGTGCACCCACATAGAAAAGCAGTCAATCCCTGCCATCTCCCTGGTCTCCAGCCACACTCCGTGCTCACCCGGCCTGTGACCAGGTGTTTCTATCTCTGGTGCACAACCCCGTTTGGAATCTCCAAACCCAGCAGATTCCTGCTGCGCGTTCCAGCACCGCTCCTCCCAAAGGAGGAAGTTGGAGGTCTCTCTGGATCTTCCACTCGTGGAGTCCCTACTCGAAAAGCAGTGTCCTGACTGTGCCTTGGATCACTGTTTAAGGTAACCCTGAGCTGAGAGCCCACTCCTCAGTTCTGTCTCTGCAGTTAGCTTCCCCACTCCAATACCTGGGAGCTCTGCTGCACTCAGACACCCTTGGTGTTTTTGTGACTCCACGGCTCCTGAGACCACACTGTCTCCGCGAGGGCTCTATCCCCTACTTAGCCTCTGGAATGACATCCCTCAGTGGAGCAGATTTCTAAAAGTTCTGATTTTGTGCTCTGCTGCTCTACTGCTTGCTGGGAGCAGGCCCCTCCCCCTGTGGTCTCTCTTCCTGTCACTTCGAATTCACTTCTCTGTACGTCCTACCTTCCAGGAAGTGGTCGATTTTCTGTTCCTAGATTTGCTGCTCTTCTTCTCTTCTACTTCCTGTTGAGTTTGTAGGTGTTCAGAATGGTTTGATAACTATCTAGCTGAACTTCTGGGACCTGATGATAACTCAGTCTCCTACTCCTCTTCCATCTTGCTCCCATCCTTGCATATTTAAGTAGGAAATCAGAAGGGTGTCCAAGCAGAAGGGTAATTTTGAGAGAATAATTTATGACTACGGACAAATGGTTAGGAATATGGACTCCAGCAGTGAGGGCCAGCATATCGTCAATTTACAAAAACTACATGGAATCTACTTACCCTCACTGTTCATCACTCTGGAGAGACGAGTAGGTCACCAGTTTTCTGCAGTCCCCACAGAGTATTCGGAAGACACAATGTGTTTTTGTGGACCTCAGTCTCTTGCACCACATGAGGTCATATTTATTTCTCCACTTTTTCATACACCCATATATGGCACATCAAAAAGGAACACAAGGAAAATGAAAATAACTTTTTATCATACAATGTAAGTTACGAAAAGTCATAGTTATTAGCTTGGGCATAGGTTACTGGAATTGGCCATTATGATGTCCCCCAGCCCCCACCTTGCCCCATTCACCAAATAGGGAGTAAGGAGATAAAATCAGTAGTGGAAAAATGAAGGAAATACATTTTCTGTGCACATATAATTGAAAAGGGGGTAAATTTATGACCACATTGAGTTATAATATAGTTCTTCCATTAATTGTAAAGTTTTAAATGGAAAATGCAATTACTGTAAGTTGGAATATTCTCATTGATTAACTGAAAGCAAAAGACTTTTTGATTGCTAAGTTTCTTCCCTAGTCTACAGTAATATTTAAGTCTTTTTATCTTCAAACCTTTTTCTTCTGCCGTATCATTTGGACATCAGGACTAAAATGATCACATCGTCTTTCGTCTTTAGTCTTTCTTTGGTGAGTTTATTCGTGTAGCAGTATAAATAGTTTTCTCAATAGGGAGACAATTAGAAAGACATACAGTTGGGTTCTGCTAGGTGGGAAGAAAATAAATGCCTTCAACTCTAACATAAACACATTAGCTACATGTGAAGATTTAAACCATATAATTTGCATAATGAACATTTTATGCCACATTATTTGCACCTGGTTTACAAATTTACTAAGCTTTTCACAACAATTATCAATGATCATATCAAAATGTCAAATGTCCCAAAGTGATATTTCACCAGGTAATTATCAAAAAGATTTGTTTTCCCTTTGATATTTGTTGACAGTTTAATTTGTTGCAATTTATTATGTAAGGTTCACTATTGAAAAAGATGTGTCATCTTGTTTTTTATTTTTATCAAGGAAAAAATAAAGAAAATGAGATGAAGTTTAGTCCTCTCATAATCACACTTAATACTGTGGCATAAAGAAATATGTACATCTTTTAAAATATATTTATTACAAAAATAATTAAGTTAGAAAATATACATAAACAAACAATATACATTTTACACCCTCTCACTCCATAAATAATTGTCGTTAAATTTTTTCTATTATTTTTAGCATTTTATATTGTATCTTTATACTTAAATATAATCAGATCAAATATACACCTAGTTTTGTAATTCTACTATCATTTATCAAGATATCATATGTTCATACAAATAAATATTTCTAGTAAACAACTTACTATTTATTTTGTGATTCATTCTATAATACAATTTATCTAAACAAAGTCTTATTTAGATAATTGCAGTGTTGCTAATTTTGCTATTATAATGAAGACTGTAATGAACATTTTGCAGTTCAATCCTACTATAGAACTCTATATATTTCCTTGACATAAATACTTTGAAGGTGAGTTTTTAGGTTAAGCATTAGTATAAAAATATAATACCTTTTAATTAGTACTCAGCATTATTATTAAAATGTTATTCAAAATTATGTTTTGAAATATGTTGAGCCAGAGGAGCTTGTCTATATAAGATATTCACAGCAATGTCACAAAAACCCTTAAGTATTATTTCAGATAATTAAGAAAAATAATTTTTTTCTCATAATGAGCAAATGTTGGAGTTTTGAGATTAAGTTGTCAGCTATACATGCAAAGAAAAAGGATTTATTGAACATAGATAAATATCAAAAAAATTACATGAGTAATGAATTAGTGATGTTCCAATGAAGAATGGTGAGAGAATTAACTGATTATTATTTGTTAGGTAGCCCATGAGTTTGGAGTTGATCAATGTCTGAAACATTTCTACCTCTGTGGAATTAGCCCATATTTAAAGCTTGCCAACTCTAGTTTTCATGCTCTTGTGGAGGACAGCTTTGATGAACCTGATCTCTCTTCTCCAAGCCTAAATCGGAATTATGTCTGAGACCCGTTTTAACACTGAGAGAAATATGCCGATTAGTTCTAGAGACATGAATCTGCCTTGCATGAGCCATTTTTCAAAACCACAAGCCTAAATCTGGAGTAACCTGTACACTCCCTGACTCTGGAACATATGAGAAATACACTCTTTGGATATGTCTTAATTCTGTTAATTTCACCCTGCTTTCTCTTTTACCCAGATTTTTGTGTTTTGATTTTACTTTTTGAAAAGTAATAATATCTATTATTACTTTTTTAGTACAACAAATAGGGATGATATACAATTTATATAAGCTCTTCTCTCATTTCCCTGGAGTCTAAATATTGATTTAACCCAGGTTCCCTGAATATATTAGAAAGACAGAATAGATTATTTATTTGAGACATATTTAATACAGAGTTTTTCTAAAATTTAAGACTAATTAGTATTAGTATAGAGATAAAAGTAAGGTTTTTGGTTTTTGTTTTTTGTTTTTTTACCAGTAATTAAAAATATACCAAATGAACAACAAATCTTCCTGGCATTGTTCAGATCAGCTATTCAATTGTAAGCAGCTATTCAATTGTAAGTCCTTTTGTTTCTCTCTTTGGCTAAAGTTATATTCTTAGGGTCACATAATCCCCCAACATTTAAGAAATAGCATCCCAATATCTGAACTCAAGAGATCTGGAATAAAAAATTCACTGAGGATCACCTTTTGGAAAAAATAAATGACCAATCTGTAAAATAACTGATACTATTAGTGATTGCAAATGATCTTACTAATGACCTAAATGGGTTTTTTTATGTGAATATTAATATCTGGACACAATTCCTTAGTTTGTAGCTGATTCAGAGCCTGTGAATGGTGATATTGATCATACCATTGATTTGTTGTCTGGCACCAAGAAAGGCACTTAATAGCTGTCAGTTAGTACTTCTGAAAATATGGAGTTGAATGTGCTCATGATATTGTTTTGACAATTTAGTGGTAAAATGTCAAAATATTCACAGATCAACTTATTTTAATAATGTCTTTTTCATGTATTGCTAACATGAATGCCAATGTGTAGTCACATTTTAAAAACTGCTAATTTATCCTTTCTTCTATGATGCCCATCACTTTTCAATTGACACAGGATAGAATTTCCTGAAAACACAATGAAATCTATTCAAGGGAAAATTAAAAATATATTTTGGTTAATGTTTCGAACTTTTGTATGAATTTCAAGAAAAGTAACTAATGTCCATGCTGTGACAGTATAGTTAGTATTTTGCCTCTGTAAAAGTGTGATTTTAAAGGTTAGATCTCAGAGAAAACATGCATAAAAATTAAGTAACATTTAAGAATTTAAAGATAAGCTATTACCAGAAAATTAGGGCTTACAGATTTTGCAGTGTGAGCATATGCACACACATGTGCACACCCACACCCACATGCCCACCCCATAGTTGAGCTTTAGGCTGCAATTTCTGGCTGCATTTAATGTTTTACATAATGAACTGAAAAAGAAAGAAATTAACTTTTCAGCAGACACTTACAGTAAGCTAAAGCATTGGGTTTTTATTCCCTCTGCCATAATTTGTTAATTGATAGGAAGGAAAGTATGAAACCACAAAAATGCTTTTAGCAGCTACCATGAGTCAAGCCTCATTCAATTTAGTTTGTACAACCATGTGAAGTAGAAAGCAACTGGGGAAAAACTTGAAGATTTTTCTGAAGAAGTTCGAAAAAATGAAGGAGGAGGATAAAGTGGCCTTTTGACAATTGGTCTAATACATTACATGGATAGTATGTGATCAAAGTAAATGATTTGATATATACTAACAGTAAAGGTTGTTAAATGGATTTTAAAGGAAAACCCAAGGAGTCTGATCACAACTAACTTCAAACAAAATGACTAGTCTAAACTCAGAGCTGGAAACTTGTGATACAAGAAAATCAGACTGAATTTATTGCATTCAATGAAAATTCTTTGCTAAGGAAAGGTTAATGGTTAACATGTGTTAACAAACACAAAAAGGAATAGTTTAAGAGTGTTTGTTCGGCACTGCCCAGCTGAGAGAGACCTTGAATCTGGATGGTAGTCAATGATCATCAGTGTTGTCACAGTGATAAGCTTTTCTTTGTTTGTTTTTTGTTTTTGAAAGAGGAAGTTTAATTGATCGGTCTTCTCCATGTCCCCATGGTTTGGTTAAAATATTGCATACTATTATTTAATTATTTCCTATGTCTTTCCCTCATACTTTACCAAGCACAGTAGTTATTACCAAAGCACAGTGTTTCCCAAAGTGTTGTTACAGAAATGGCAGAGACTATTTATTTTATTGCTTTAACTATCTTATTTATTTATTTATTTGTTATTTATTATTTATTTTACTTTAATCTCTCTACCAACAAAACAGAACGTCAGACCTGGAACCTTTAGATCAAGCCCCAGTTTTCTTATTTATAGATAATGGGAAAATCTCTGTTAATAATGGAACCCAAGGATTATTAAGCCTGACTTGTAGCCAAAAAAATCTCTCGAACAGAAGCATCCCAAGAGCATAGTCTGTCCACCCTTTCTAATATCAAATGGTTCATTACAGTTACAATTACTGCCTTCCTTCAAAAATCACCTCCCATTGAGAGCACATTGAATTGAAATAAAAAGTGTATTTGCTTCTGTGAAATAAGGTAATTGATTGTGGCCTGTAAAGCAGGAATTATGAAAGATTTTTCTTATACTTGTGCATTCTTAAACCATACATATATGTATATAATATAAATGTATGTATAAATATATAAAAAATAAATATAAAATGCTTGTAGAAATGCAGAACATGTATATAATATGTGTGTAAGCTTCCTAAAGACCTCCCTTAGAATATTCATCTTCCAAATGTCTTCCTACTTTAACTCTTCTTCAAATAATTTACTGAAAATCAATCATTTATTAATATTCAATATGCTATATATGTAATACAGAGAAAACAGATTATATATCAAATTTATTCTGAAATATAGAAAGAAGTCATCTGAAAACCTTGTAGCCTCACTTCTCAGGTGTGTATTGGTTTTGAATATTTATGTTTAGAGAAAGAGGTAAAGTAGGAGTCTAGGAAAAGGTGGGACTTTAATATTCTCATAGCAGCCAAGTAAATAAAATGACACACAATCTATTATGCATCAAGTTCTCCAGTAGACAGCAATTTCATAACCTCCTTTTGCCATGTATTCTGCTTCTGTTCATTAGGTTGAGGAATCCAAATATTATACATAATTTGTGCCTTTGCTCATGCCTTTCTCGCTATCTAGAAAGCTTTTATGCATTGCTTTGATGAGTAATGTGTAGTTTAATGATGTTTATTCTAGGGTGGCTAGTGTAAATTGGATTCCAGGAATTTAATTATAGATCATCTTGGTGCCTCCTTCTAGGAGTCTAATAGAGAGACTAATTTGATTGCTGGTTGCAGGATTTCATTGAAGAAACTTCCCCAAAAGGGATTTCCTGTCTATTTTCTTACATTTTTGTTTGCATAGAATGATCAATGTTGTAGTTATTAAGTGTTAAGGACCACAAATTTAAATATTTTGTTCCTTTTTTTATTTGTGTTTATTTTTTCCTTGGTTAGAATTTTCTAATATTATTATTAAATAAAGACATTATGGTGGGAGAGAGGTTTTGTTGGAGAATTTTTTCTCCTAAGAGAATCCATTAAAGCATTAAAAACAAATAAACAAGCAGACAGCAAATATCCAAATCAGAAATACTGATGGACAATCTATATTTTTTGAGACAGAAATTAAAGTGCTGTAAGAAAAAGGTACTTAAATCAGAGCTTGTAATTAATGTCTGTAGTAAAGAAGCTCATTATTCTTTTATCAGAATAAGGAGTCACTGTAAATTATAACTTTATAAATAATAATCAATAGTTGACTTTTGGGGATATTGCCAAAGTCTAACAAACCTTCAGTAGTGATGGACATTTAAAGTTTAATAACTTCTGTCCCTGAAACTTGCCTGTGTCCTAAAGGAAATCTGCTAAGATCTCAGCTATCATTGGTATTTTACTGGTAAATAGCAGGAATATGACTGAAAATTCATAAATGCAATGATAAAGATTAAATACTCTGGAGTCAGTCTGGAATTAAGTTTCTAATACTTAGATCTTTGTGACCTGGCAAAGTTATGTAATTTCACAGGATCATAGATTCTTCCCTGGCAAAAGGACGTTCAGGATGGTTATAAGAAGAAGGAACAAAAGAGGCAGGATAAGAGAGAGAAGGAGAAGAAAAGAAAAAGCAAATTTGGTGATATCTAATGTATATGTAACAGACTAAAGTAGTGAGGTGGAATCAACAATGATAGCAAAGAGTGAATAGTTTCCAGGTTTTATTAATTGATTGTTTTCCAGTTAAAAATTTTAACAACTACTCATATATGCACATATACATATTTAAAAATTGAAAGCACCTGGGAGCAGAAATTTTAAAATAATGCTTATAATTTTTTTAACCTTCATTTATTTATTTGAGAGAGAGAGAGAGAGAATATAGGGCGGGACGGGGTAGCGGGAGAGGAAGAGAGTAGCCAAAGTGGACTGCACTGAGCACAGAGCTGGAGGTGGGTCTCAATCTCAGGTCCCCAACCCCAGGATGGAAACCTGAGCCTATACCAAGAGTCCGTCTCCCAGCCAACTGTGCAACCCAGGCCCCCCAAGAATGTTTTTTGTTGTTTTTGTTTTCTCCCTGCATATGGAAGATATCAGGGAAGAAAGGCAAGTAGGAGGAGGTCAGAGTGAACTTATTTTTTCTGCCATTTTGTTTTCTTAAAGCTGTTCAATATAAGATATACAGTATGCCAAGGTTCCATATTTTGGGATGGCATGTAAGAGCCAACTGTTTTAAGTCTCTTACAATTAAGTTGCAAAGCAAAATATCATTCAGAAATATGATGACTTCTGGTTTCTGATCTCCCACATAAGGAGTTTGGAAGTTGCCAGCGCATCCTAAAGAACTAAACAGACTGAAAAATCAACAATTCTTTCTTGATCCATAAGAGAGAGGAGGACACAGTGCATGCCATTGCCCCTAGGTTTGAAATGGCAGAGGTAAATACAGGAAGTTGAGGTTTCTTAGAGTAGAGATTCAAGAGCGAATGGACGCCACTTTGGGAGTGAGTTCAGGGTAAAGAAAACCTGAACTGTAATGGAAAAATTGCTGGAGGCTTAGTGCAGGCAACTGTGAGAGTTAACAACTCCAAGAGAACCTAGTCATGGGAGTGGGGAGGCATGATATTGTGAAATTTACCTTTGGGAGCACTACCAATTTCCCACAATGAATGTCGAGAAAACTCCCCTCATGTTTCAGGGGCAGAGAAAAAAGGAATCATCTTTGAAATATGCCAAAACACTCTGTTCTTAACAAGGTCTGCCCTCAGAGGAAACTAGTTAACCAGAGACTAACCTGCCAAGTTATTATCAGAGCCTAATTGACCTGGGAGAAAGGAAATAAACTTCAATCCACTCTAGAATGCTGTTTTACCTACAAGTTCAGGGATGTGGGGGAAGGCTCAGATGGAAAAACTTACAAAGTTCACTGATCAGAGGCATAGGCTCAGTAACAGACTGAGAGCTAATCCTGGTACTATAGAATGCTTCCTCTCTCCTACACCATACCACCTCATTACTAAAGGCCTATCTATTTATAGCAGTTCCTATTTATTTTCCTTTCAACAAATAAAATTAAATATACTTAAGGTAAACGATGTGATGGTTTAATTTATATATACATTGCTAAGTATAGAGATCTCTAAGATTTCAAACATAGAAGTATGTAAATAAGTCAGTATAAGTCATAAGAGTTATAAATTATGCACCTACATCCTTAGTGATATATGTATCCATATTATTGCTACAGATACTCATGATGCATATTTTTGTTAGAAGAGCTCCATTCTTTAACTCAAATGCCCATATTGGTAGTATTTTGATTTTCTTCTTGCTTTGCAACTTTTTGTTTTGGTATTAATATCATAATTCCCACTTATTTTGTATTGATTTTTATAATACAATTTCGTACACTTTGCTTTCTCTTTCTGATTCATTTGGCTTTAGATTATGATTTTTATGCTGCATATTATAATTGTTGATTTTTCTGCTGCGTCTGACAGTCTTGGTGATTTACAATGTCTTGTAAAACTTTGACATGTATTGTTAGAACTGTTATGCTTGACTTACCTCTTTTATCTTATTTATGCTTTGTAGTAATGCATTTTTTTAGTTTTAAATTTTCTTTCATTTTAATGTTTGACTGTGTGGATAATACTTGTGATTTTCCCTTTGATGATTTAAAATATAAGCATTTTTTAGTTATACCTTGTCAAAAAACATCAAGAGTTCAGGAAGTATGAAATCCTACTAAGTCTGGATAAGTAGTTCTAGAGTTCAAACATGGGTCCTCTGGCACATAAGCCTTAGCTTTTCTGTTAGACCAGACCAGGATGCAAGCAATACCCTTTTTTCAATTGGCAGCATGTCATGCAAGATATTCTGTTATACAAGACAGTCAGAATCCAGAAATTGCCATGAGAGAGTTTAGTCCTTCTCAAATCTCCTAAAATCTAGTGATATTCTTTGGGACTTCTTTAACTGTCCCTCCTTCCTTTCACTGTAGACCCAAACAAATGAAGTGAGATTACAAAATAGAAAAAAGATAGGCTGTTAGGTAAACTATGAAATTTAGGAATGTTGGACTTGTGGGAAAAGACTTATGACAGAGAGGAAAAAAAAAACATAGATACTGCATGGAGATATTTCATCTCATCCTTAGAAATAAATCCCTTTGATTTAATAGCATTTCTTTTACAGCACAAATGCTTTACCTTCTTTATGGCTCAATCACAAATAATATGAGTAAGAAAGTCCATTTAAATGATAAATAAAGATCAACTGTGAAGGATAGGGAGTAAAGTTAATGGACTGAGAAGTAGAAAGAGATGATTTTAGAATATTGTGGTGAAGAGTTTGAATATTGAAATTTTGAAAGAAGCAGACAGAAGAGAGAGACAGGGAAGCACAAATTTGGGCATTTTCATTTTGTTATTCCAGTGCCCAGAGTATCATCCCTAATGTATAGTCCAACAAGGAGACTGAGTGAATGTGAGGATGTTCTCTTTTCTAAAAATTCTTATTTTCTCTGTGAACTTTTTAAATATTCATGCTAACAAAAAGGTTTTCTTTTCACAGGAGGAATTCAAGAGTAGGGGAAATCTTTGGAAGCATTAATGAATATATTGGTAATTGGTTCAGCCATTTCATTTCTTCTTCCTTCATTCTTTCCTTTGTAGGTTCCTACCTAAAATCTCACTTCTTAACTTTCTTTCCTTTTTCTCTCTTTCTATCCTTTGTTCCTTCTCTGAATGAATTATTTACTTCATTTCTTTAGTGGGGTAGATCATTTGCAAGGTGCTAAACATGAAAAATGAATGAGACTATTCCTGGACCAAAGGAATTCATACAAAGAAGAAAAGCCAGTTTCACTGTACTTAAAAAAAGGTAGCAAGTTGGTGAAATTTTAAGTTATAAATCAGAAATGAAATTATATGTATTTATAGGATTTTAATTTTGTAAATGAAGAATATCAAGATAGTAATTAAACATCATCTTTAGTTAGACTATACATACAGATGTTGTTATCAGGATGTTGGCGCTTGTGCTATTCTTAATCTAATCTTGCTGTTTATATATTAATTCTTCAATTTTAAATTTATTTTCTGTAAAATATGATTTCTATGCCAGTGACACTTATTATCTGGAGGTATTGAGGGGCTCACACTCTAAGGGAGGGTCCACCAAAGTCCATGACCCAGATGGAAGGATCGGGGTAGGCAGTGTTATGGAACGGAGGGACAAGGAAACGTAAGGAGATGTAGCATAAACTCACACATGCACCTTCATGTTTACTTGTATTTGTATGACTTTCTGCAGAAAACATTCATATTTTTCATCAGTTATTTTGAAAGTCTGCAATTCTCCCAAGTTTAAAGATTATAGATCTAAAATCAAACATAAATTAAATATTCTTTTAATTTCTTTTTTTTAAGTTTTTACTTAAATTCCAGTTAACATGCAATATAATATTGATTTCTGGTGTACAATATAGTGATCCCACACTGCCATACAATCCCAGTGCTCATCATGAAGTTGTCCTCTTTAATCTTCATCACCTATTTTATCCCTTTCCCCACCCATCTCATCTCTGGTAACAATCATTCTGTTCTCTATAGTTAAGAGTCTATTTCTTGGTTTGCCTCTGTCTCTCTTTTTTTTCCTCTTTGTTTGTTTGTTTTGTTTCTTAAATTCCACATATGAATGAAATCATATGGTCTTGGTCTTGGTCTTTGACCAATTTATTTCACTTAGCATAATCCTCTCTAGCTCCAATCACATCATTGCAAATGGCAAGATTTCATTCTTTTTCATGGCTGAGTAATATTCTTCAGTGTGTGTGTGTGTGTGTGTGTGTGTAATATCTTATTTACCTATTCATCAGTCAATGGACATTCGGGCTTGCTACTTTTAATTTCATTGCCCCTTTCATATTTATTTTCAGGTTGTTCCATTAACAGAGAGTTTGAGAACTTTGGCAAACATACCAAGAAAAAAAAAAGTATTAAATTGAACTTTTCTCATTCTTTCAAACTCTCAACCTTAACATAGCTCTGCATAATGCATTCACAATAAATATAATTTTGTTCCAAAAGTTTCATTTTGCATAATATCAGGATTATACTTTCTACTAGTGCAATTACAGAGATTAACATTTTTGGTTTCTTTACAAGAAAAGGAAGCCTTGACCATTTTACTCTATGAAATATTTGATTTCTTATGACTAAGGGAAGAAGAATATAATGCAGTTTATCTTTGCCACTCCCACCCAAACATTCCTTTTCAAAAATCTGCAATTTTGCACTCTTTTGTTTATGATATCACATCCATATCAACACTGATCACTAAAAATGACAGTGACAGCAACAGCAGAAAATCAGCTGTATGTAGAGAAATTAATTAATCCTCCATGATGTGTTAAATTTAAGCATTTCCTTTAAAAAGTTGGCACTTATTTCTCAGTGCAACCCACAGAGATGTAAGAAAATGCACAGTGGTGATTATATAGCAACATAAAAACTATTTTGAGTCCAAAGCTAATAGTTTGCAAATAATCCAGATGTTGCTGTATGTGCTTCAGACACATTATTGAAGTCCCTAGTACCACTACTTTCTTGGTTAGAGAGATGCTTCATTTTTTAAAGAACTAGTTAAGTTAATACATTTTGACACCTTTCCTTATATATAATTAAGGAATTAGAGGGAAGAAAAGCTCTACTGGAAGATTTTTTTCAGACTCAGAAATGCTGCTTGAAATTTGGAATCCTCTGGTAGAAGATGATTTCTTGGTCATGCTCCTTGAATCTAAGAATCTAACACTAGGTTTTGCTACAAATTTTAGTAGACTAAGATAATGTCCATGTGGTGTAAACTGAGTTATAAAGCTTATTCTTACACCTGAAACATTTTTCCTGCTATTCTACCATCACCCTATTTTCTACTTTTTAAGACCTGGTCTTTAGAAGACACCTATTTAAAGAATGCTGCTTGAGGCAAAAAAAGCTTTAGAAAATGCTGTAGGTTAACTTACCAACATTTATGCTTTTTTTTTTTTTTAATTTGGAAAAATAGAGCTGCAGACTTACAGAACTAAAGTAGAAGAAAAATAAACTTTGAAGAAGTCACAGTGGGTTTGTGACAAAAACATTGTATTCATTTATCTATTAAATTATTTTTCATCATTTCTTTATTAGTATATTTACCAAATAAATACTGACAACTTAGTATAACACATGGTGTTAAAATTTTACATGCTCTAGAATTAAAATAGCCTTCCCTGACCTCTTTAAATACACCTTCTGATAGATAAGACAGACAAAAAAAACATCTTTATTCCTTAATTCTAAAAGTGATAAGTGGTAATTGCAAAAACTACATGTAAAGTATGGAAAAATATGAAAGTATGTGTATACATAAAGAAGCAAACACATGCATGGTCATACCAGTCCCTTCATTCCAATTCCCCAAGGTAATAATTTTAATATTTTAATGTACTAATTGTAATTATTCTATTATCACCAGCACATTTTTCCCTCTTTCATCTACATTTAACTCCAGTTCTAGTTCTTTGTATATTTCTGACAAATAGTATGGATGCAAATAACAGGGTGCTTAGAGAGCTGGTTAATGGAGAAATCTAGCCAATACCACAGCATCATGAAGAAAAGAACATTTCATCTGGACTAGGAATGAAAATGAGGATTAATCCTCTGTGCTTGGGAAAGATTATGAAAGTACAGCTTTCAGAATTTGTGAAGACCTGAAGGTGAAAAGGAACAATATGATTTGTGGAATGGAAATAAGGCCAGGCTGACTGACATGGGAAGCTAAGAGGTTTCTGGTTGATAAGGCAGCAGGTCTGGGGACAGCATGTAGCTCAACAGCTACTTTTGTACAATCCATACTGATTTAAGTCTTCTCAGCTAATGAAAGGTCACTGAAGGGTCTTTAAAAAGTTTATGACATAATCACATTTGTATTTTTAAATTATGACTCAAGATGCAGCATTGGAAAAAATGGTGGTACAAGAATGTAGATGGACTTAGAAAACCATTACAGTGGTCCTAGTGACGAGAGATGACAGTTCCGCCTAGGGTCATGGCAATGAAAATGGAGATGTCTTATTGAGATAGAGCATCAGGGGTTGGACATGGGAGAGTGAGGAAGATGGAATCCTCTAAGATTTAAACTCTACCTAAAAATAAGATATTCCTACAGTAAAACAAAATGAAAGAAAACACCACACACACACACACACACACACACACACACCCCTGGATATCCATGAAACCAAAAGAGAAATCTTAGTGGCCCTTAAAGACCCCAGGGCAGAAGCATCTGAATTAAAAGTGTTTTTTCCCAGATTTGCCAAACTCAAGTAAAACCCACTCATGATCTTAGCAGCAACACTTTTTCACTTTATCATTCACCAAAGAACTGAGATGTATAAATTTAAGGCTGGGATAAAGGACCTTTTTACCTCTAAAATCTGTGATTCTATTTCTGATTTACCTAGTAGACTCAGATGGGATATTTCATACCTCCCTCGAAAATGCTTAAGAAGGCATAGGAATGGATACAAATTTGAAATAATCCACGGAAGTGATAATAGCAGCCTCTTGTCAGAATCTGGAAGAACTTTCCAATTAATGAAAAGTGACAGTGATTGATAAATTACTACCTAGTCTTCACTTTAAAGTATATTTCTACTTCACCTTATGAAATAGAGCCTGTGCCAACAAAATCATAGTGATCTAACTTCCCACACAGGCTCAAAAAAAGCAAGCTGCTTGAATATAAGCCATCTTGTATTCAAGAAATGTGAAGAGAACCTGAAAAATACCTCTTCCACCTTGGTTCTATTTAGTCTCTGATCTTCATCTATCCAGCAAATAATTACATAGCCCTTGATAGCATGAAACTAGAATCTGATGATACAGTAGTGATGAAGATTTCTCTTGGCCTTTCCTTCCTAGATTTAAGGTTTCTGAGAGACTGGAAATTTAATACTAATAGAACAAGACAGTAATTCATGGTTACATAACCCTTTTGGTCTCAGTCCAATGCCACTAAATGGTCTTCCCTGAATCTCCCAACTTGCAGATAGTATCACAGTGGCCTGTATTCTTTTGGAGTTCTTTTCAGTCAAGTGTAATTTGTGTGAGTTCTGTAAATGCCTAGCCCTTATTAGCATCACTTATCACTCACCACTGTAAGCCTGATACTAACAGAAGTCGACAGACACCCTACATATGACCTTTGAGCTAAGAATGCTTTATTTTTTTCCAAGTGTTGCAAAGGAAAAAAATGGAAGAAGTAGAAGGAAGAAAAGGAGGAAACAGAGGAGGAGTGAAAGGAGAGACCAGGGCAGGGAAATTCGTATGACCCATGAAACCTAAAATATTTGCTATCCGTTCATTTATGGAAAAAAATTGCTGGCATCCTTAGCACATAGTAAATTCCCAACAAATATGTGTTGCACATATTTGTGCATCTGTGCATGAATGCACAGATGACATTTAGGACATTTAGGGGTCACAAGCACAGTAATACGGATGGGACTAGATACGTGTCCCAAATCAGTTTTAATGGTGCACGCTAGCTATAGTGGTTTTCTATGACTTTGGTCACTTCAGAGTAAAGGAATCAGAGTTGGGAAAGAAAAATCCTTCTTATAGGGAGATGCAAGGCTAAATAATAAATGCCTGCTAAAAAGACACAATTCGGCAATAAAATGGCACATTTTCTCAGGTTATACTAACAAGACATTTAGTAATTCAGAAAACACTTCCAAAATGAAATGAAGATATGCCTAGTAAACTTGGAGATGAGTATGACATGTCTAGTAAAAAAATATCTGGGTCAAATATGTGAAATTTAGAACCTGTTCCAGTAGAATCAGATATAAGTGTACCCAGTATTATTTCTACCATTTATTAACTAGATACTGTAAGCAACATTAAAATTTTAAATTAAAACTTAATTTTTAAATTGAAATTTTAAGAACATGTTCATTAAGACTAACATTAGAGGGTGGAAAAAATTCTATTTTTTGTGTACTAATATTTAATCAGAAATAAAGAGAAAATAATCCAAATATTTAACTTAACAATAAAACCCACCAAATTGTTCATTCTTTTTTAATTTCAGAAATCAATGGAAATTCTAGAACAACTAAACTGACAAAGCAGTTAGACTTTTTAAAATTGTAAACCACATTAGTAAAATAGTGTGAAATTACTAATGCACATAAGCATGAGTTATATAAAACTATGATAGTTGACTAATCTGAAATGATTGAATTATAAAAGTTGCCTATTATAAATATCCTATCTCTCTATTAATTCTGTATATGCAACACAATTGGAATTAAAATGCCAGTTGGCTAATTGGCTGTTTCTCTGGGTTGGGGGTTGGTGTGCAAAATCACTTCTGGGAACCACTGACTAGACTTACTTCATGCAAAATAAAAAAAATCCATTTCTGAAGATGATTATAGTTGGAATAGAGAAAGGAAGCATATAATCAGATATATAAAGTTTCAATAATGAAGGAAATAGTATACTTGCAGGGGGAAAAAAACAGACTGAGACCTAAGCATACAGAAAACTTTATTACATGAAAAAAAATGAAAATTTAAGTAAGGTATTCTTTTGTGGGAATAAATAAAGCCATTAGCCCAATTGGCTAGCAACTGTTTTTTAGGTGGAGGGGATGAAAAAAGGGGAAAAAAGGAAAATTGTTGAAAACAAACACACACACACACACACACACACACACACACACACACTGAGTAAGAAATAAGAAATTTAAAAAAAAAGAAAGAAAAAATTAAAACTGATTTGAAGAAATTGGAAAATACAGGCCAATATTTATTTAATAGAGGAGATAGGTTACCTTTCCAAAGCATAATAACATTAAAGGCAGAAAAAGAAATGACAGGTAGTTTTCTAGTGCTTTAATAGCAGAGGAACTCTAAGGGAGAATTGCCCTTGGATTATGTGGTATCATCTCAAATCAAGGAAGAACTATTTGCTATTACAAAAATAAAAGATACAGTGCAAACTTTCATGCCCAAGCCGAGAAACATTTTTACCACCAGCAACTTGAATTTGGCTCATTTTTACTTAGTAGGATGTTGCTAAATTTTTGTTCAATTTTTGATTTATCTTCAGAGTTCCTCTTAGCTTTCAAAGGGTCAACTCATCTAAATGAGCTGCTTGTGGCTTGTAAGAATCATAAAGAATCCACCAGTGCTCATAGTGACTGGTTATTGGATCTGTATGCCAGAAATATAAAGACATTGCAGACGCTCCCAAATATTCTGAAGGAACTGCCTGAGAATTTAAGTGTGTCCTGGAGTGCACACTGAGGCGTTATTGGTGACATTGGAAATGATGGGCCGTTCAGTCACAGAAGTGCCAAAAAATAGGAGTCAACTTTCTAACATACTTAGCTTGCTTTGTCTTTTCTTAGAGATTTCATAGCTTATTAACAAATATTTATTTATTTATTGACAGAATTTGCAGCTTTGCTAACTTTCAAAAGCACTTAAAGAACTTATGCAAACCTATAAATGTAGCCTTCTTTTTCCATGTTGTAGAATTTGACTCAAAAGTAAAAAGAGTTTCATTTGGTATACACTGAATTCCTTAATCTTTATTATTTCTTGATCTGAAAGTGATATATATTTATATTGTACATGTAAAACATTTTAATTTAAACATTTTTAGAAATAAAAAATAAAAATTAAAAAATTATTTTTTAATTTTAATTTTTAAATAGTTTAAAATTAATTATTAAAAATTTAAAAAATTGCCATAAAATGCCATAAATAGCTAAAAGTAAAAAAATATTAAGAATAACAAGTGGCATATTCATTCATATCATATACAAATAATTTTAAGTTTTTAGTTTTTTATTCTGTGAAGATGCAAGAAAGGGTTAAAAGCATGAAATGGCTACATGAAACAGTATATTTAATCTCAGGAAAGTAGTTGCACATTAGTATTAATAATATTCATTCTAGGGGAGCCTTGATGGCTCAGACTGTTAAGTGTCCAACTCTTGATTTCAGTTCGGGTCATGATCTTGGGGTCATAAGATTGAGCCCTGCAGCAGACTTCATGCTCAGGGAAGAGTCTGCTTCTCCCTCTCTGTCCACCTGCTTGCTCGCTCTCTCTCTCTCTCAAATAGATACATAAAGTCTTTGAAAAGATAATATTCATTATGTAACAATAATGATCAGGTTCAAATATCAACTTTTATAGTTCCTGGCTGTGAGGAACAAGTTATTTATAATGTTTTGTGACTATCACTTCATCCACAAATGACAATATTAATAGTACCTACCTCATAACTATATAAGAATTAATTGAGTTAATACAGGTAAAGGCTTAGAACAAAGACTAGCACTTATTAAACTTCAATTCCTATTAGGAATAATGTTAGTAACCACTATATGACATCTCCTAGATTTACTAAGATTACAAAAAATCATGGAGTTCACTTCGATGTGGAGAAACAACTTTATATACAGTTAATTAGGGTGTAATTGCAGTCTTTTTAAAGAGGAGTTACTCAACATTTTTCAATGATGTAAAATCAGCAGATTTCAACCATTCTAATTCTTAGAGTATTTAAATTTGTAAAAAATTCAGAAATATTTAAAACATTACACATGCAAGATATTTTCTTAAACACTGTGTACATTATAAAAATGGGTCTTATAACCTTGAAATCATTACATATACTGAAGTATAGACCAATGATGAAACATTATGTAGCCATTCAAAATCATAATTTAGAAAGACAATTAGAGACATGAGAGAGTACTTACAGTATAGTAATATCTTCCCCAAACTCCGGTTGCTTTCAAGATTTTCTCCATTTGACTTTGGTTTTCTGCAGTTTAGATATATGATATTCCTGGGTTTAGATTCTATCCTGTTTTATGTTCTCTGAGATTTCTGGATTTATAGCTTGATGTCTATAGCTATTAATAAAGTTCTGAACCAATGTTAGCTTGAATATTTTGTCTGCTCTATTCTCTTTCTTCTCCTTCAGGTATTCCAATTACATGGATGTTACACCTTTTGAAATCATCACACAGTTCTTAAATATTCTGTTTGGGTTTATTTATTTATGTATTATTTATTTATTTTACGTTTTTAAATGTTCTTTTTGCATCACAGTTTAGGAAGTTTCTATTGATTACATCAAGCTCACTGACTTATTCTCTACAATGCTCATTCTCCTGATGAATCAAAGATATTCTTCATTTCTGTCACTGCTTTTGATTCTAGTATTTCCTTTTAGATTTCCATCACTCAACTTACCATAACCATTTGTCTTTGCATATTTTCTGCTTTTGCCTGTAACATATTAATAATCATGTATTTAAAAAATTCTCTACCTGGTAATTCCAATTTCTATAATATATTTGAATAAGGTTTTGATGCTTGTTTTGTCTCTTCAGACTATTATATCTTATCTGTTAAAACATCTTGTAATTGTCGAAGACTGGCATAACAGGAATTGATGCACACAGGCCTTTACTGTAAGGTTTTATGCTAATCTGGCTCACATCAGATTGTGTTTAATTTTTGCTATAGCTGTAGGTGACAGACATTTCAAATTCCTCTAGCATCTTCCTTTTTGTCTCCCTTGTCATTTCCCTAAGAACTTCTTAAATAAAGTCTGGGCCTTCCAGCTCTATCTTCTATAATCCACACTTAGTATACTGGAGCCTGTTAATGAGGTAGTTATGTGAGGGGTTGGAGGAGTAGGGGAGGGTAGTCTATAATTTTATGATTAACTTTCAATCTTTTAGTGATTTTGTGTCCCTTGACTATGACCTTCACAAAAGTTTCTTAGATTTCTTTCCCTGTTAGGTGAGACAGAAAGGCCAGTTGGGTGGAGTGCATAATTGTTGTTCCTAGATACAGTAATGATCTGGTAAAGTCTTTTCTCCTGAAGAATAAGCTTTTGTAATGGGGATTACTTTGGGTATATTTCAAAATGGAATCTTTTCCCTTGCCCTTGAAAGAAATACGAGGTGATTTTTTTCTTGGGTCTTCACCATGAGAACCTACTGGATTTGCGAGAACCTCAAAAGTGTGAGGGAATGCAACAATTGTGACCCTCAGAAGTTTCTTACACTCAGCCTACTCCCCCTTGGCCTTCTGGCCATTTGTCAAAACTGTCCCTTAAGTAATCTTAACAGTTTATGGCTTCAGCAAATTCTGTTCCAGATAAGTTGATCTCAACTGTGATTCTCTGTGTTCACCTATGTCTCCAGATTTCAAGAGCAGCAGTTTGCCCTAAGCCTTTCATTCTCTGATAGGCCCAAGAAAAGTCATTGATATTCATGTTACTCTTCTTTTTTTCTGGTTATAAAAACAAAAGTTACAACTACCAAGTTCTTTACTGATTGGAACTAATGCTTGCAATGTAATATTAAAAGAAAACTAGAAATTTTTAATAAAAGAAAAACAGATTAAAATGTAGAATATATAGAAATGATTATAACCATTAAATCTGCTCACAATTTAAAATACTTTAAGGGTGCCTGTGTGGCTCGGTTGGTTGGCATCCGACTCTTGGTTTTGGCTCAAGTCATGATCTCAGTGTTGACTCTTGATTTCAGCCCAAGTCATGATCTCAGGGTCATGAGATCAAACCCCAGGTCGGGCTCCTCAATCAGTATGGAGTTTGCTTAAGATTCTTACCCTCTGCCTCTCCCCCACCCCTGCCCTTCTTCCCACTTGTGCATATTCTCTATCAAATAAATAAATGAAAATAAAATCTTTAAAAGAATACTTTTCTATTAAATGGAAGGATAACAGCTGATTGTCCTTTTTTAAATGTTTCTATGTTTTCCAAATTGTGTTTTTATATTATTTTATTATATTATTTTATATTTATAATTATAAATGTAGTTTGAAGTATTCTAGGAGTCCATGCAGAAATGTAGTGTAGTTATTTAAGGACTTTGGAGGAAACTTACCTACTTTTGAATCTTGGCTCACTTCATTATATTTTAAGTGACTCTGGATGAATTTCTTAATTATCCAGTGCCTCAGATTCCTCATCTGTAAAATGAGAATACTAGGATTGCTAAACCATAAAATTGTCAGAATTAAGGGATTACTATATTAAAACTGCCTAGTACCTTAAATACTTACTATATTGTTTGAAATAAGCAATTGAGAAAGCATTTCATTTTTTAATTCATTAAAACAGATGTAATTTATTATTCATTTCCCTTGATGAATCCATAGTCTGAGTTACTGATCATCTTCTCAAGTGGGTCAATTAACTGTTCTTCACCATCTGTTTGGCGAGTGATCTGGTCTCTTGCTTCCAGTCATATGTAATGGCCTTTAACGGTGTGGGGGACTGAGAATACTAGAAGGGCACCAGATTGGAGAGGATCTGCCCATAAGAAAACACCACAGAAAAAATATCTGAATATTTGGAGAGTATGAAATGTGCAACTTTAAAATATTGTCTTAAAAATCTTATTTCTGGCTTGCAACTCTGATAACAATACAGTAAATGTAAACATCATGTTTACCCACTTGACAGTCATTCCTCTGTGAAATCAATGTGTCATTTGTGGGACTTAGCAGAGATCATATTTGACCTTCCTTGTTTATCATACCTTTCACTAATATCTGTTTGATTCTTATTTAAAAGAACAAACATATGTATTTTAAAGAATGTAATACATTTCACAGTATTAAATCTTTCAGCAGTGTGGTATTCTTTATTAATCCATTGGAAAACTAGGTGAATTTTCACTGTTAATAATGAAAATAAAATAACAATACTGTATTGGAAAAGGACCCTTAAAGTATGCTTGTCAGGCTTAACCCAACGTTTCCATGCCTATATTTAATATAGATAGAGCTTTAATTGAGACCCCTGTTTTTAACATGAAAGGTGATATAATTTTTAGCATGAAACTATAATTTCAATGATTTGGAAGTGGATTATAGAAAATTTTATGCAGTATTTAAAAGAGGATTGGTTCAAAGTCCTTTTTCAGATAATTTATCCTGTATTCAACAAGAAGGGACATAGATACATGGAAATAGATGCATGGAGATATGGATCTATGTAACAACTGTGTTTTTCTCTATGTTCAGTAAAGTGTATCTATTAGAGTTAAAGAAGAACAAAATTAAAACATAATTGTAAATGCTGATTTAAAAAAATAATTTTTTAGCCCTTGCACACAGAGTTATATATGCTTTATATTTGACAGTCTTTTTAATTTCCCCAATAGCCAATGAACTACATAGCTTTACTTTACATCACTTTACATATGTCAGTGATAAAGTCCTTGGAAAATCCAGAAGAAGCAATTTATTATTAGGAAGATATAGAATGATTTACAACATTTTGTAACAGTGCTGAATTTAGCCACAGGATGTTTAGATTTTCACATGAAACCACAATGCATGTATATTATCAATAAAACTTTGAGAACCAAAAATGGTTTCACTAAAGAAAGATTGAGGAGTATACTCTTCAGATCATGGTACTAACAAATGATATGTTTGGTTTCAGAAGCTCTCATAAACTAGGAATGACATTCAAAGTGGAAACATAGATGTAAAGAAGAATGGTTAAAATCTGTAAGACAAATGAATTTGATCCCTCTAGTACTTGGAGAATCACTACTGGTGAATATTTGGAATAATAGAAGAAACAAGAACAGTGTAATAGACTGGATCTGGGTAACATTTTCAAATGAGCAAGAGGAATCTGATGGTTGATGGTATCAAGTGGACTGTAAACAGTTCATTATAGTGGTAGTAACAATAAACCAAATAAAGAAACTTTTATTTCCTGAAAACATGAGAAACTAAACTTGAGCTTCCTTCTTCCTCTTCCCTGGAAACAAAGCCTAAACACAACACGGCAATGAAGGTGAGGTTGAAATATCTGAAAATTGAAGACAAGAATTGTGGAAAACTCCTGCTAGAAGAGAAAGTGGCTGATTCCTGATGTGTGTAGGAGTCTATGTACATGGAGAGGAAAGGAGGAAGGAAGAAGAAGCATATGAAATACAAGCAACATTTCCCAACATGGGAAATGTTAGGGCAGATTTTTTTTTCTTAAAGTTTTATTATGAAAATGTTCAAACATACAGGAAGTTGAAATACAGTAAACACCCATTTCCTAGATACTACCATTAACCTTTAAAAAATGCACTTTATTTTTTGAAGCAGTTTGAGGTTCACAGCAAAATTGAGCAGAAAATGGAGAATGTTTCCATATAACCCCTGTCCCCACAACTCCTTCCACTATCAACATGACACACCAGAGTGGCCCATTTGTTAAAACCAGTGAACTTATATCAACCATCCCTGTCACTCAAAGTTCATAGTGTCCATTAGGGTTTTCTCTTGGTGTTGTACATTCTAGAGAACTTGACAAATGTACAATGATGTATTCACCATTATTGTACCACAGAATAGTTTCACTGCCAAAACTCCCCTGTGTTCTGATTGCACATCCGTTCCTGCCCCTAACCCCTGGCAACTATTGACCTTTTACTGTCTCCATAGTTTTTCTTTTTTCAAAATGGTATATAGTTGGAATCACATAGTTGGTGGCCTTTTAATAGTGGTGTTGTTTTTTTTTTTTTCACTTAGAATATGGGCTTCAGTTTCATCCATATCTTTCCATGGCTTAATAGCAACTTTCTCCTTAGTGCTGAATAATATTCCGTAATCTCGATGTACCCCAATTTATTTATCTATTTAACTATTGAAAGACATATTTTTTTATTTGAAATTTTGGCAGTTATGCATACAACAGCTGTAAACTTCTGTGTGCAAGTTTTTGTGTGGACATAAGTTTCAACTCAATTTGGTTAATACCAAGGAACATAATTGCTGAATTCCATGGTAAGAATATGTTTAGTTTTATAAGAAGTTGCCAAACTGTCTTCTAAAGTGGCTGCTATGGACTGAATTTTGTCTCCAAAATTCACATGTTGAAACCTTAAACTGTGGTGTGATATTATTTGGAGATAAGACCTTTGGGAAATAATAAAGGTTTAGATGAGGTCACAAGGATAGGGCCCTCAAGAATAAACATCACAGAGCTGGCTCTCTACCCCTCTTCACCATGTGAGGATACAGCAAGAAGATGGCCATCTGCAGGTCAGGAAGAGAGCTCTCAAAAGTAGCTGAACATACTGACAACCTGATTTCAGAGTTACAACCTCCAAATCTTTGAGAAAATAATTTTATAATATTTTGTTATGGAAGCCCAAGCTCACTACTACAGATATGGACACTGAGAAGTGGGGTGTTGTTCTAACAAAATACTGAAAATGTGGAGGCAGCTTTAAAACTGGGTAATGGCTGGAGGCTGAAAGAGTTTTAAGGTTCATGCTAGAAATAAGGATATTAAGGATGATTCTGCTGAGATCTCCGATGGAACTGAGAACATGTTATTGGAGAGTGGAAGAAAGGCCATCCTTGTGATAAAGTGGCAAAGAACTTGACTGAACTGTGTTCCACTGTTTTGTGGAAGGTAGAACTTATGATGAATTTGGATATTTAGCTGAATATATTTTAAGTAAATTGTTGCAAGAGCAGCTTAGTTCCACCTGATGACCTGTAATAAAATGTGAAGGGAGAGAGATAAATTGAAGAAGGAATTATTTAGCAAAAAGGGACTAGGACTTGAAGATATGGAAAATTCTCAGCCTGTTCATATTGCCAAAAATGAGAAAGCATGTTCTGAAGAAACATTAAGAGTGTGGCTGCTATCACTTGATATAGGAACAGAAACATTGTCAGTTTGACCTGAAGGGGACAGAGATAGGACAAAGGAAAGGAATGATGTTGGCCTTCTTGGGTTTGATAAGATGGGATGATAGTGTTATTTGGTTGCAACAGTGTGTTATTTTTCAGGAAGAGGAAAAAATGACCTCAAAGGTAATTCCCATTTCATCAGAGTAACTGCCTTGGTTTCAACAGATCAGATGGCCTCCATCCAAAGCCCTGAATGTAGGAATGTCTGGCAGAACCATGGGGTTGGATCACTTGGCAGAGCCTGGGGCATGGGGGCAGAACGCTGGCCCAACCCAGTCATGGGGACAAAACCCCACTTAAAGTCATGGGAATGATGCTGTTGTCTTAATGGTTTTGGAAGCAGAAAATCAAACCAAAAAGGATTGTATTCAATGCTTAAAATGTAATGGAATTTGCCATGCTAAGTTTTGGACTTGCTTGAGATTCATTACTTATTTCTTCCATCCAATTTCTTCCTCTTTGAGTGGGAATGTCCATCCTATGCCTATCCTACCATTTTATTTTGGGAGTGCATTAACTTGTCTGGTTTCACAGGTTCACAGATGGGGAGGAATTTTGTCTTAGGATGAATTCTGTCTTGAGTTTCATCAATAACTGCCTTACATGATATTTATTTATTTTTTAAAGGGTTATATACCTTTTTTAACATCTTTATTTTTTTCAGTGTTCCAAGATTCATTGTTTATGCACCATACCCAGTGCTCCATGAAATATATGTCCTCCTTAATACCCACCACCAGGCCCACCCATCCTCTTATTCCCCTCCCCTCCAAAACCCTCATTTGTTTCTCAGAGTCCACAGTCTCTCATGCTTTGTCTCCCCCTCTGATTTATCCCAATTCACTTTTCCTTTCCTTCTCCTAGTGTCCTCCGTGTTATTCCTTATGCTCCACAAGTAAATGAAACCATCTAATTGGCTTTCTCTGCTTGACTTATTTCACTCAGCATAATCTTCTCCAGTCCCAACCATGTTGATACAAAAGTTGGGTATTCATCTTTTCTGATGGCTGTGTAATATTCCATTGTATATGTGTACCATATTTTCTTTATCCATTCATCTGTTGAAGGGCATCTTGGCTATTTCTACAGTTTGGCGATTGTGGCCATTGCCACTATGAAAACAGACACATAGATCAATGAAACAGAGTTGAGAGTCCAGATATAGACCTTCAACTCTATGGTCAAATAATCTTCGATACAGCAGGAAAAATATCCAGTGGAAAAAAGACAATCTTTTCAGTAAATGGTGCTGGGAAAATTGGACAGCTATGTTTAGAAGAGTGAAACTTGACCATTCTCTCACACCATACGCAAAGATAAACTTGAAATGGATGAAAGACCTCAATGTGAGGCAGAAATCTACTAAAATCCTAGAGGAGAACATAGGTAGTAACCTCTTTGACTTCAGCCACAGCAACTTCTTTCAAGACATGTCTCCAGGGGTGCTTGGGTGGCTCAGTGGGTTAAGGCCTCTGCCTTGGGCTCAGGTCATGGTCTCGGGGTACTGGGATCGAGTCCCACATCGGGCTCTCTGCTTAGCGGAGAGCCTACTTCCCCTCTCTCTCTGCCTGCCTCTTGCCTACTTGTGATCCCTCTCTCTCTGTCAAATAAATAGATAGAATCTTAAAAAAAAAAAAAAAAAAAAGAAGAAGAAGAAGAAAAAGACATGTCTCCAAAGGCAAAGGAAACAAAAGTGAAAATGAACTTTTGGGACTTCATCAAGATAAAAAGCTTCTGCACAGCAAAGGGAACAGTCAACAAAATAAAGAGGCCACCCACGGAATGGGAGAAGATATTTGCAAATGAGACTACAGACAAAGGTCTGATATCTAAGATCTATAAAGAACTCCTCAAACTCAACACCCAAAAAATAGATAATCACATCTTAGATGATATGTATATGAAACTTTTTGCCATTAGATTTTATAACTGATACTAGAACAAGTTAAGATTTCTAGGGCTGTTGGGATTCAATGAATGCATTTTATAGACAAGAAGGACATGAATTTGGGGTGGCCAGAGATGGAATGCTATAGATTGAATTGTGTTGTCCTTACCCAAATTTATATATTAAAGCCCTATCAACCAGCCTTGCTACATTCAGTGATAGTTTCTGTGGTTAAATGAAGTCATTAGGTTAGAGTCCTAATTTAATAGAATTGTCTCTTATGTACAAAGACAGTTTATTTTCTTTTTTTCCAATATGTACATATTTTATTTCCTTTCTTCATCTTACTGCATTAGTTATGACTTCCAGTATGATGTTGCCTAGGAGTGGTGACAGTAGATATCCTTCCACTGTACCTAATTTTAGGTGGAAAGCAACTATTTTCTTACCATTAAATATAAAAGCATATATAGAATTTATTATCTGTATTAAGAACAAGAAAAGTTCTCAAATAAATAATCTAATTTCCTACCTCAAGGAACTAGGAATATAAGAGCAAAATAAAACCAAATCAGAAAGAATACATAAAATAGTAAAGATGACAATTAAAATTAATAGTTGAAAAAAAGTGGAAGATATAAAAATCAATAAAACAAAAAGCAAGTCACTTGAAAAAATCATTAAGGTGAATACATCTCTGTCAAGATTGACAAAAATAAAGAGGGAGAAGACACAAATCAGCAATGCCAGTAATAAACATGGAGTATCACTTCAAACTAATAATATTAAAAGCATATTAAGGTAATCCTAAAAATAATCCACTTTATAACTTTGAAAATACTGATTATATAGTTCAGTTTGTTAAAAAACACACATTGCCAAAATTTAACCATGATGAAGACAATCGATACAGTCTCATTAACCATTAAATAAATATAATTTTTAATTAAAATGTCTAAACTTTAATCCCCAACCCCAGATGTTTTACCAAAGAAATCCTACCAAATATTTAAAGACCAATTAATACTGATTTTACACAATGTCTTCTAGAATATATAAAAGAAGGGAATACTTTCCTGCTCACTTTATGGGAACCAGTATTACCCTAATATTAAAACCAGAAAAGAACCTATAGGTAAAAGAAAACTACAGGCCATGAACCAAGATACAAAATCCTCAACAAAATGTTAACAAAGTTAATCCGAAAGTTTATAAAATAATTATACACTATGACCATGGGTGACTTTTTTCAGGTGTATAAGACTGGTTCAGCATTTAAAAAAAAAATCAGTCAATAAAAATTACCATATCAACTGGCTGAAGAAGAAAAATCATATGGTTATATCAATTGAATTATAAAACCCAATACCCATCCATGATAAGAACAAAATCATTTTTGGCAAATTATCAATAAGGAGGAACATTACTAAATTTACCAAAAAAAAAAAAAAATACAGAAAACATCAAACCTAATGAAATGGTGAAAAATAAAAATGCTTTACTTCTAGGTTTGGAAATGTAGCAAGGATGTCCAGTTTTATGACTCTTATTCAACATAATACTGGAAGTTCTAGGCATTACAATAGGCATATATGACATGTGATGTAATAACATATCCTATACAATATATTATGTATTATGATGTGTAGTATGTATTTTATATGTGTAAATAACATGTGGTAAATATAAAGCAAAGAAAAACATCTAGAAAATTGCATAGGGCTTAAAATTTTAAGACTATATTCAACTTTATATATGCAATACATATGTATGTGTAATTTACATATGTGTATGTATTATTTGTAAATATATTATAGGCATGTACTATATGTATATATATAATATGCTTATTATACATATAATACATAAAAATAAGATACATAATAGCTTTGGAAAGACTATGGACTTTTAATTATAATACTTAAAACTATATAGCTTTTAGAAAAAATAGAGAAAATCTTCAAAGTCTAGGACTAAGCACAGAATTCATAAACTTGACATGAAAGCATAATTCGTATTGAAAAATCCAAGACAATTCTAAGCTAGATGGATCTCAGGTAAAAAATAGTGTATAGTGGGAATGTCCCATGTGACAGGTCTTCATGTTGTACAAGATTTGAATTCTTTATTGCTAGGGACATAACAGCATTATACACACAAAATATTAGACAGTAAGCACAGAATATGGTTTTCTTGACCAAGTTATGTTAAAGTTTCTTTTTTTTTTTTTCAGAGAAACAGGAGACAAGGCTTAGGAGACTACAACAATAATTTTATTTTAAATATATTGTAGTGTCATGATATTTTTAATTTTTTTAAAATTTGAATGTAGTTGACGCACAAAGTTACATTAGTTTCAAGTATAGAACATAATGATTCAACTTCTCCATACATTATGCTTTGTTCACAACTAGTATAACCGTCTTAAAAACAGCCTCTAAGTTATTCCACCAGATATTTTGGACCTAGAATCTAATTTCAGGCTTATTTTTAGATAATGGAGCATAATTCAGAGACTCACCAGGTTGAATGGTATTTCAGTTAGTTTTGTCAATGAATATAATTTATTTCTCCAAAAATACAAAAAAAAGTTTTCAAAGTGTTAGATAACTATTATTTTGATGATGTATTATCAATGTATAGATTGATTAGACTTTAAAATTCTTTTTTTTAAAAGATTTTATTTATTTATTTGACAGAGAGAGAGAGATCACACGTAAGCAGAGAGGCAGGCAGAGAAAGAGGGGGTAAGCAGGCTCCTTGCTGAGCAGAGAGCCCAATGAGGGGCTTGATGCCAGGACCCTGAGATCATGACTTGGGCCCAAAGCAGAGGCTTTAATCCACTGAGCCACTCAGGCGTCCCTAGACTTTAAAATTCTTTAGGATATTCAATTACTTTCATGGACATTATAAATCTCCATTGTATGTGACAAAAAATATGCATTGTCACACAATATAATGAAAATATTTATACTATGTCACTTTGAAAATTTCTTCCTGTATTGGCCATACATATATATAAAAAGATTTGTTCTTTAAAAGGTAGAAAAAGTCGTTTGTAATGGAAAAATACAATGGACTAGAATAAAAGGCACTGAGTTTTTTTAATGAACTTCACCAATTATGTGCTATTTGTCATCTAGCCAATTAGTCCCATGCAGTTGGATTTGAAAGATAGGTGGGGGGAAAAAGTATGGATAGGAGGGAAACAATAGATGGAATAAAATAAGAAAGGATAGCAAAGGACACCATTGCAGGAATAGCAAAGTATTCATTCAAGTATGTTCATTAAAATATTAAAATAAAACCTTCTCTGCATTATCTTCACTGTGCAAGAGAGGATATACTAACAGTGAAAAAGTAAAAAGAGGATAATCACAGAGTAAAAAGACACATGATGGATGGAATAAAGTTGCTTTTATGACACATTCACAAAATAATTACTTTTTTTTCCCTTTCCTTTTTTTAAATTTAAGTTTTAGTTAACATACAGTGCAATATTGGTTTCTGGAGTAGAATTCAGTGGTTCATCACTTACATACAACACCCAGTGCTCATCAAAAGTGCCCTCCTTAATATTTATCACCCACCCTAACCCATCCCTTACCCACCTCCCTCCATCAACCCTCAGTTTGTTCTCCATCATTAAGAACCTCTTATGGCTTGTTTCCCTCTCTCCTTTCCCCCTTCCCATAGCTTCATGTGTTTTATTTCTTAAATTCCATATATAAGTTAAATCGTATGGTATTTGTCCTTCTCTAACTGACTTATTTCGCTTAGCATAATACCCTCTAGCTCCATCCATGTCATTGCAAATGGTAAGACTTCATTTGTCTGATGGCTGAGTAATAGTCTGTTGTATATACATACCACATCTTCCTTATCCATTCATCCCTCAGTGGACATTGGAGCTCTCTCCATAGTTTGTCTTTTGTTGATAATGGGAATACTGTTATTGGGAATACTGTTAATGGGAATTTCATCTCTTTGTTTATCACTTGCTGAACTTCTCAGTATTTCTACTTTTTGCCATTTTGAACAATGCCACTAGCAATGTTTGCATACCATTTTTTCTTGAATATATGGTTTCATACTGCTGCAAGTATAGTAAGGAGTGGATATTTTTGGATCCAATGGTAACTCTATATTTAATTTTTTAAAGAAAGTTCCAGACTATTTTCCAAAATGGTGAAATAATTACTTTTAAATATTACACTTTGCACTTGTGAAAATTTTTTCATAGATCTTTACTCGGGTTTGGATTCTGAGAACAGCTGAACTAACCGTTTTTCTTTTAGGTTTCCTTTTTGTAAATTGAGAATGATTACTTTTTACCAATTGACATCAGACAGGACTAACAAATAACATTGGGGGAATATGAGACAAAGAAACAGTAAAGTATTCAGAAAAGTAATTGGACTTAAAATTTTAAGAATATAGTCAACTTTAAAGAATTTCTTCCTAAAAAGAAGTGTGCTGTAAACAATTCGAGAACTTTTTGTTTTCTTTCATTCTTATACCTTAGTAGAGTTACCTCCTTACTTTCTCCAGTCAGCGAAATGATTTATGTATACATTTTAAGTACTTAGTAATTATCAGTTCTCATGCATTAGGAAAGGCACAAAAGAGAGGTACAAGGGTTGGACAGGTGGTTAGATATTTAAATGTGGATTGAATGCCCCTAGGAATACTTACATAATATGTGCTTAAGCAATTTAGATGTGCTTGTTTATATAGGTATCTCCCTGATCACTCATGATAAAGCATGTGCCAAATTGTGTTATGAAAAACTGAGCACATTTAATTGTAACGTGAGATTTGTTTTGATCTTTTGCTAAGGACGTTGACAGGTAAATGTTTGTGAATCCATCATTTGGCAGATTGGTACTGTCAATCTGATGACATAAAAATAGGACTTTAAGTAGAGCAGCTCCCAGGAGCAGATGGGAGAAAAGAAATACTTCAAAATCACCTGTCGTTTTTTCATGGCACTTCCTGAGACTACCTACAGGACAGAATATAACTAGCTGAGCCACAAGGGCTACATAACAGACTCCTAAACTAAACCTTTTTAGTAATATATGGATTGTTGTCAAAAAGTAGGAAAGATAGTTGCACACATGAAGGTGCAGGAAAGGTTGGGTACACGGTTAGCTCTCATGGATTCATTTGCATATACATGCTTTTGTGATGTTTCTAAATCACTATCACTGTTTCTAAATCACTAATCACTGTTCTAAATAATACTTAGATGGTGTTCTGAAATCCAATACAATGCAAAAAAATACAGTTTACATATAAATTATTTTTTAACCTTTCTTTTTTCTTTCCTCCTCTTCCATCTTCCATTATTCCTACTTTACCTCTGAACTGGCTATCATAATTGTACAATCTATTTTATAATTTATTAAGTAATAATCAACCCCTATTAAAAATCTAGAAGTATATTCATCAAAGATGAAATGAACAAAGCCCTAGTTCTCCACAGTTTGGCTATATATTAAGATAAACAGACAATTACAGGTGAAAGAACATTTAAATATTTTTATGTTGTGTTAGATTAGATATTTTGCATTCTATAAAGATATTTTAATTCCATTAAGTATGTCTTTTATCTTTTTTCATTAATTTTTCTACTTGATTTGTCAAATTGTGAAGGAGTCTCCTTCTATTGTTCCAGTAAAATAGATATTTTCTCATGCTATCTCTACATTTATAATCAATTTTGTAATTTTTATATTTTTAAATTAATGATTTGGGGTTCATAATTATATATATTTTTAAAATGTAAAATGTTTTGAGATGACATCATCATTGGGGTGGCATAAGACACCCCTAGTTTTCATCCCTTTTTAACATCTAAAATTATTTTTAGCCTCTGAGAATTGTTTTCAATCATAGAATTAAAGGTACTCATGTGTTAGTCAGAGGCCTTTCTATAATTCTGGACTGGAATTGGCCATACATAGAACATAAAATAATTTCCCTGCTTCTCTGCTCCCCAAATCCCATGCTTCAAGGATGGGGGAGGAAAAATAAAGAAGGAACGGCATACCTCGCCTTTTGGAAAGAAGCTGGGTGTGGAATCAGTACAGACCCAGCAGGAAAAGGCATTCAGTTAAAAGCTGAAGTAAGATCCTCAAGAGAGGGAAAGACAGGAGGTCTGAGAAAGGGGTCTCCCAGGACCTGTACAAGGTGGACCCCTTGTACTTGGAAAAGTAATTCTAGGGAAAAAAACAAAGAATTATTATGTACCACCTTTGACCTCTGTGTGTCTAAGGGTAAGATTGTTGGTAATTGCTAAGGTACTTTGATTAATATCAACTGCCTATTAAAGGCTATTGCCATGCAACATTTGTTTCCATTGCATGTGAAACAAATAAGAAAGACACTTAATGACCATTACTGAGAAACACTAGGGTATCAGAGCTTACTCCAAGACAATTTTATCTCTATTTAGTGAAGAAGGAAAATTAAGGCAATGACTAAGTACTTTTTAGTTTTTTTATTTTTAATGATTAATAGATTCATTTAAACAAGAATACATAAAGTCATCATTGCTAGACTTAATATGAAATGTTACATGTTCAATCTAATTTTCTTCCCTGGATAAGTTTGTTTTGTTTTTGTTTTGTTTTGTTTTGTTTTGTTTTGTTTTGTTTTGTTTTGTTGTTGCTGTTGTTGTTTTTTAACTCTGTTAGTTTTGGAAACCTAACACGAGAAAAGGAGGGCCTTAATTCTAAACAAGGGTCCTAAGAGTGAAGTCTCGGGAATGGGTCTGAAATTGAGATAGGTACTTGCGATCTTGTATAGGTCCAATGAATCAAGGCAGGGTCTTCAGTGAGCTCTGGAGTTGTACTGAAGCAGGTACACTCCTTCAAGGTGATATATATGGCCAACCATGGGACCTGCACCTTCCTAACTTTCAAGATATGTCTTATTGGGCTGCGTCTAGGGAGCGAGCAGCATGGCTAAGCTCTCTGACTGGTGCTTGAGGAACATCTTGGCAACTGGCACACAGCTGTACCTTGGCTAGGTGCTTTTGTTTTTTCAAAGGTTACGTTTTGTTTGAGACCAATGCTTGCTTGCTAGCTGGCTTACTAGATGATACAATTTTACAAAATTACAGAGTAAATTTTAAATCATAATGTTTCCAGTAAGGAAAATGTTTTCTTTGAATGTTTCTATGGGCTTTGCATTCTTCACAAAAAAAACAATAGTAAATGGGGTTCATTCCTTCTTTTCTGACCCTGTGTTCTTATACAACTAGAGCTGTAAATCACAAGAAAAGGTTTGGTTGGTTGGTCAGCTGTGTGTTTTGTCCATTGCTCTTGCAGAATGAGGACTTCCGTGGTCCAGTGGCTGTTATAGTTGCACAAACCCAACTTTAAGCTAAGGGTTAAAGCTATTTGGGAAACCCTGAATAAACCTTAGCCTTATGATTAATTAGGAATGGGGGAGAATACATATCTTGACCAACTTCTGTCTTTTGGTGTTCTATTATTGCTATTTTATGCCATCGAAAATGTCAAAGTACAGTATAGCTTTGGAAAGACTCTTAGACTTTCCTAATTTTGCCTACATCTTAAGCTTTTATTGTATGTTTACTCTTTAAGAGTATTTTTCACATTTGTTGTCAGTTCTTTTATTGTATTTATAAAAGCTGGTAAGATTTTTAGTTTAAAAACCACCTTTCTACTAACAGTTTTATTTTTCAGCCCCTATTGGAAACTGTGTTGGCTTTTAGTGGGTTCTTTTTATCTAATTTTTATTTTTTAAGCTGGAAAAAAAAAACTTTTAGTATTTACTTTTGAGGGTTTTTTTGAGCTGTTATTGTTGATAACAATTAATTGTTTTTTATTAGTGTGACCCTCTAAACATCTTAAGATGTACAATCTTAGTTATTCAGCACATTAAACCTATGATGTATATCCTATTGTGAAAAAGTTCAGATTTGTACCAATTGCCAGTAACAAAGAACAAAGAAGGGAGAGCTCTAATTCAGACCTAAGTATTAAGCTGCTAAAACCCAAACTCTTAACCATAAGGCTGTAGTACTTTATGTAAATTAATGACCATGGAGGTTTCTGTTCTACCCTCACAAATGGAGACAACTGGGCTAGATATAAAAGGTGAGTGTTGGGGGAGAGGTGAGCAATGCTTGGTGTTTTTTGTTTTTCCTTTTTTTCCTTCTTCCTTTATGTTTATTTATGGACATACACCCCTCAATGTAATACTCATCTAATTTCCGCTTAGTCACTGATGGGAGTGGAGTAATGGCTTGTGGAGTGATGTAGCTGATCCATGTTTGGGTTCGAACAAGGTTTGCTTAGCTCAATGTCCTTTCTTTCCTCTTTACTTTGGAGGCAGCCTGCTATCAATAGTGTGCACTCTGGTCTGCTCATCTCTGATTAAGTATATAGGGTTAGGGATCTAGTGGGGAAGGCCAGCAGCTCTTTAGCCTTGCTTGTGGCTGGGTGGTAAATAAAATTCTTAATTTTACTTTCAAAAACCCATCATTCCTGCATACAAAAGTAATCTTTCCCAACCCAAGCTTGTTTCAGTAATATAGTGAATATTTTCATATCTGTATGTCTGAGTAGGTTATCAGTCTTTCCATTGTTTCCTAATTCAAATATGAAAGAAAGGTTTAGCTTACTGACCATTATCTGAAATCTCCCAAAAGATGTTAGGGTCTTATTTCCTTAAAAGTCAATAGGTACCAGTATCCCCCCCCTTTTTTTTTTATTGTGATCAGGACCCTATGTTCTATTTCTTTGTAGGTAGCTTATATTATCGCTCAGGATTTCATACGTTTTATTTTAAGGTTTCAGAAAATTTGCTTTTATGTTTCTAGGGTTAATCTGACTTTCATTGATTTGACCCTATAGTCAATGATATTATTAGAATGTCCACAAAGGTCTTTAGTTTGGGAAAATTATATTTATTATATCTTCATTATTACTTATTTACAGTTACTAATTTGTTCAGAATATCAATTATACATGTGTTGGAATGTTCATCTTAAATCTTTGCTATCCTCCTGAAAAATTATCTCTTAGAATCATTTATTTATCATTTCATAATTTTCTTTCATTTCTAGAAGAACATTGGTCTGCTTTTCCCTCAATATCAATTCCAAATTTACTAACTCCACTGTAAACTTCATTACTTTTTTTTATTTAAAGATTTATTTATTTGATACAGAGAGAGCACAAGTAGGCAGAGAGGCAGGCAGAGAGAGGAAGAAGCAGGTCTCCTGCTGAGCAGAGAGCCCGATGCGGGGCTCAATCCCAGGACCCTGAGATCATGACCTGAGCCAAAGGCAGAGGCCTTAACCCACTGAGCCGCCCAGGCGCCCCAACTTCATTACTTTTTGAGTATTTTGTTTCTCAAGTACCTGCATTAGACTCTCCCTTTTTCATTTATATTTTCTTCCTTTTATAGATTAACCTGTTAAATTTTCATTTGTTTTGATTGCTTTTTATGAGAGCTCTTTTTCACCTTTTCTTTCTCTTATTTTCATCAAGGATGAGGATACACATACTCTGCTAATCTCATATAGTTTACTGCCTAATTTTTAAAACCTTACATATATTAATGTGTCTAAGACAATCCTAAAACCAAAGTTCACACTGAATCCTTTGGAAAACTGTGATCATTTCATGACAACATTTTCAGCAGCCTTTCAAATGGATAGGAAAATGACAATTTTTTCTGTAAATAATTAATGATAGACAATATGACTAATTTTTATCTTACATTGTAGTTTTTCTATAATAATATTGATAAGGTTAGGTTTATTAAAAAAACAAATATGTGTCTCCTATTCACTTATAAGTATATACAATTTTATGAGACAATATTTGGTCTTGTTTTCCTTTGAGTTGTAAACTATTGTCTTATAAAATGATATATTCCTATGTAGCATATTGAATTTAACTAAAATTACATTTTGTCTTTGTTTTTATTTAACCTTGGGAGCTCATATTAGTTGTAATTCTCTGAATTAAATTTTGAGGAGTCATAAATTCTGATTTTTTTCACCTCAAAAGATATTGGATAAATTGAGTCATTTAATCCTTGATGATTCAGGTTGCTTGGACACATCATGAAATATCTGGTTGAAAAGATAAATTCACTATAATTACAATCTCCTTTTCTTTTTTTTTTCAAGATTTTATTTATTTATTTGACAGAGAGAGAGAGATCACAAGTAGGCAGAGAGGCAGGCAGAGAGAGAACTACAATCTCCTTTTCTAAATCCAACCTGCTTTCACTACTCAAGAGCCCTGTGAAAACTGAGCATCTAAAAATATGTGAATTAGGTAATAGTTCTCATGACAGACATAAAAACATAAGGAGTTATTTCAATTTTTTAATTTTAACAAATTTTCTATGGAATTACAAAAGTGTATCAATATTTTATCCCCAAAAATGTTATTCAAAGCTTTTTATAAGGCCTTTTTATAATTGCCTTTTTATAAAAGGACTTTATCTAACATATGGAATGGGATTGTGCGGCCTCATAGGGATCAACTATTATGAGGATAAGTAACTATTTTAGGTTACAGAAGCTATGTGTTACTGAATAAATTCGTAAGGTTCCTACCATATAATAAGGCAACAATTTCACATACTTACATACCTTTTTATTACTTTACTTTTGTAAATATCACTGGCTTGATATTTAAATGCTGCGAACAGTTCTGGGAGCCTATAATTTTACCATTTTCAGGTAAATTTTCTCAATCAAAAATATTAATGTGATTACTCTTCCAATTATTTTCTGGTAATTGTCAGTGTGGTACACTCTTTGTAGATTAAAGATTCTATATTGAAAGACATTTTAAATTACTTTAATTGGTCTTTGATGCACATGGTTGTTTAATAGATTATTTTTTTCTATGTGGGAAAAGTATTCTTTTACTGGATTAATGAGTTTTTAAGTTAGTGTTTGTGTTTGGAGGGAAGTTCAAAGGCATCAGCCTCCATGATGAGTGCTATTTAATCAAGACTGAAATGATGACAGCAAAATGTTTGCAAACATATAACCCTCACATCTTGCTGACATAAGATCATATCTTTAATTCAGCAGCATTAGCAACTGATAAGCTATATAGGTTGATGGACAGAATCATCTTTACATAGATGGTATGAAATTTATTAATGTACCAGATGGTTTTGAAATACTCAGTAAAAGTGTCAAGTCACATGCATAATGTTAACATTTTACTATTTCATCATTTAAGGTGTACATCCTATCACAACTTAAATATAATTATTACTGTCAGTTTATAGTCTGTCATTTTGATTTGTGTTTGGAATTCAGTCCCTTCTGTGTTATAGTCAAAGTTGTTTAATTCACTAAAATTCAGTGATAGATACCACATTAAACACTACATTTTTTTTCTCTTCTGACTTGTGTAAAGCAATCTGTTTCCCTTGAGATTCTTCCATATTCCCGTTTGGGAAAAATGACTCAGTCTATTTGATTTCTTTGTCTCCTTTTACAGCATCAAAGTCAACAGTGTCTTGGTTTAGAGGATAAATAGAATAGCAGACTCACTTCAAACAGTGATAGAAATGTCCATTCATAAACTACCAAAAAATGTTTCTGAGTGATTCTGCTCTGGGAGGTAAAAAAAAAAAAAAAAAAAAAAAAGATTAGTTTTTCTTACCAAATTAGAATGAGAATCAGTTTTAAATGTAAGAAAAGTTTTAAAAAGTTTAGATAGACTGCTTTTTTTTTTTCCTTTCGTAGAAAGTAACTTCTGGTTCAGATATTCTTACACTATTTTTAAAAACATAAAGCTTTTAGTGTTGGCCTCTGATTTTTAGTAATAAATGGTAAGACAAGCAATGAATTTCAATGATCTATAGTTAATAAATGAGGTGAATGAATAATTTTATAATACACTATCTTTAGCAAAATTTTTTTAACTCGTTATAGATAAAACATTTGTTTTCCTAGTATTTATGATGTGACAGCAAAATAAATTGAAAATAGAATATCTGAAGTCAGAAATGAATCTGACTTCTTCAATTTTGCAGCTGGTAATTGGGCCCTGGAGGTTTTAGCTCGTAGACATACTGTCTTCACCTGTAGTACCTGTCTGTGCCAGTTTTTTCTCTTACCAGTCTCACGGTCAGGATTTTTGACAGGAACCCTGAGGATAAACACCTAAAAAAAGAAAATAAAACTGGCTTTTGGGGGTCAAATTAAAGTGATCTTGGCTTCATTCAGTTAAGCCACCTTCTTGGGAATTGAATCAAAATCTGAAAGAAATTTCCATTTTAGTCTGAAGGGGAAAAGTTCAATTTGAACTTTGGTCACTCAGCCTCTGTAAGTACCATTTTGTTTTTGTTCCTCTGTAGAGACTATTCAAATACTTCCAATATTCTGCTGAAACTCTACCATTCCTTGTAACTTGACTTCCATCTTCTTGAATTTATTAGAGTTTGTAATATATTCACTAAAATCAGAATATTTCTGAGCATCATATATAAGGACACAGAATCCTGTAGTTAAGAGCTACATCTCTGACAGTGAGATTACTGCTTCACACCCTGAGAATAGATAAAATGAAAGACTCAAAACCCTAAAAGTTGAGATGGATGTGGGGCAATCAAAACTCATATATTGCTAATGGGAGTGTAAAATTGTATAACCACCTGGTAGGACTGCTTGGCAGTTTATTAAAAGTTAACATCTGTCCTCTGATTCTGCAATTCTCCTCTTATTTACCTTAGAAAAAGGAAAAGATAGGTCCACAAAAATTTTTGTACAAGAATATTCAGAGCAGGTGTGCCTGGGTGGCTCAGTTAGTTAAGTGACTGCCTTTGACTCAGGTCATGATCCCAGGGTCCTAGCATGGAGCCTCAAATCAGGCTCCCTGCTCAGTGAGGAGTCTGCTTCTCCCTTTCCACCGATTGTGCTCCCTCGGATGCATTCTTTCTCTCAAACAAATAAGTAAATATTTTATTATTTTATTATTTTTTATTGTGTTATGTTAATCATCATACATCATTAGTTTTTGATGTAGTGTTCCAAGATACATATAACACTCAGTGCTCCATGCAATACATGCCCTCCTTAATACCCATCACCAGATGAGCCAGGTGGTGGGTATAAATAAATCTTTTTTTTTTTAAAAAAGAAGCACCTTTATTTATAATAGCACTCCTGCCACTTCTCGTCCCCTCCAAAACTGGAAACTACCCACATGTCCAACAATACAAGAATGGATAAAGAATCAGTGGTATATTATACAGTGGAATACTCATTAGAAACTTTAAAAAGAATAGACAATTAATTGGCAACAATATGGATGAAACTTAAATATTTCATATTCAGTGAAAGTAAAAAGGACAAGATAATAAATACTATGTTACTATTTATATGAAAATCATGAACAGGCAAAGTTAAGTATGAAAAGTGGTTACTTCCTTGGGAATAGAGATTGAGTGTAGAAAGAGACAAGAAGGCACTTTCTGAGATGTTAGAGATTTTTCTGAAATAAAGTTTGGTGATTACACTAGTGTATACAACTGTCAAACTTATTGAGTTGAACACTTAAGACTTGTGCATTTTAATGTATCTAAAGTATATCTCAATTTTGACAAATTAGGGAAAAAAAGCTAGAACTTTAAGTCCGTCTATCTGGATTCAAATGCATATTCCACACCCTGTTACCTATATGCCTATAGTAAGGTTACTTTTGTGTGCTTCTCTAAAGAAAGTGTAAGGATAATAATATATACCTTAGAAGGTAAAGTGTAAGGATAATAATATATACCTTCAGGTATACATCCATCACAGATGACTTTTCTCACAACTGTATCATCAAGCAATCGATGGTCTGGCCACTACTTAACCAGAGCTGAACCTAAGCAATTCACTCAAGTTATTCTGGCTGTTTCTTTTTTCAAATTCTAATTTTCTAACTATGCTCTTGATTCATTTCCATGTTCTGATCATAAGCATGCAAATATGTATCATGCTATTTCTGTTTATTTTGCCTAAGATCTTGCTGCACTGTGTTTATTACCCTGAATCATATTCTAATT
>CM052811.1:40650945-40689371 GCA_028533885.1 Nasua narica
AATTAGAATATGATTCAGGGTAATAAACACAGTGCAGCAAGATCTTAGGCAAAATAAACAGAAATAGCATGATACATATTTGCATGCTTATGATCAGAACATGGAAATGAATCAAGAGCATAGTTAGAAAATTAGAATTTGAAAAAAGAAACAGCCAGAATAACTTGAGTGAATTGCTTAGGTTCAGCTCTGGTTAAGTTAGTGGCCAGACCATCAATCGCTTGATGATATAGTTGTAAGAAAAGTCATCTGTGATGGAATATTAGCCCAAATTAGAGTAGCAATCTTTGGGAAAGATTGATATAGAATTAACCAATATACATGAATGTTGAGATAGATGGGCGTTGTGATAGATTTGCTTAGACACAAATTTTATAGTTTGCTTGGACGTTTTCTAGGTCCGAAAGTCAAGATGAATTTTCAGGTTTCAAAGTACAGTCTCTGTCAGTAATGAGATAAAGATTTGTGAATCCATACAGGCTTACTTGATCTATCAGTGATGGACTTGATCTGTTACTGATAGCTCTATTGCATGGAAGAAATCTCTACTTTTTTTTTTAAGATTATTTATTTATTTATTTATTTGACGGTGGGGAGTGGGAGAGAACACAAGTAGGCTGAGAGGCAGGCAGAGAGAGAGAGGGAAGCAGGCTCCCTGCTGAGCAGAGAGCCCAATACGGGGCTCAATCCCAGGACCCTGAGACCATGAGCTGGGCCGAGGGTAGAGGCTTAACCCACTGAGCCACCCAGGCTCCCCATCTACTTCCAACAATTATAGAGCAAAACAAAATGGGATAAGCAAATTAACAATTAGTTTTGATTCAAATAGCATTCCTTAGTGGAATTGTCTTATTTTTGGATAAGAAAATTTGATATTTGTTAAATATGTTTTTCATACCTAGTTTAATATTTTAGTTTTTACAAGAAGATTAATGATGTGGTAGGTTGAAATTTTCTATCCAAATTGTAGTTTTAAAAAATTCAACCAATTAACCAATGAAGTGTTTATTAGATTTTCTTATAATTTCTCAGGAATTACGAGGAGCCTAGAATAAATGGAATTATTATGGTCTTCATCAGCAAGGAGGGGATACGAAATGGAAAAGATATGATCGGTACATTATAAATATGTATATCATATACATCATGATATTCGTAATACATATGGAGCATAAAATATACAAAATAAATTTGTGATTTCAACAAATTACAGTTAGTTCAATAGAATTTAAAGGAGAATGCAATTTAATGTGTATTGCCATAGAAATAGAAGAATCCCTGCAGGGACGAAACTGGAATATTGGGTAACTTTTGGTTACACAGACAGGACAAAGAGATCACTTCAACAAATAAATACATGTGAAGGTGGGATAATTATGATACGTTCATGAGTATTTGAGAAGACTTGGTGGACTAGTGAGCTACTTGACCTTAACAAGTCATTTTGAAGGAAGATGAGTGTGAAGAAAATAGACCTCATATCCCTAGAAGCCTTTCTTACATTGCCAGGTATAGGATATATGTGTTAACTATTTAAGTATAGAGAAAGAATATTTTTTTTAAGATTTTATTTATTTACTTGACAGAGAGAGAAAGAGAGATCACTGGTAAGCACAGAAGTAGGCAGAGAGGGAGAGGGGGAAGCAGGCTCCCTGCCGAACAGAGAGCCCAATGCAGGGCTCGATCCCAGGACCTTGAGATCATGACCTGAGCCGAAGGCAGAGGTTTCAACTCACTGAGCCACCTAGGTGCCCCGAGAAAGAATATTTTTAAAATAATGTAAAAGTTGACTTATGTGTGTTAAATAAACTAGATAAAAATAATTCCATCATCATTTTCAGACTTCATCTCCAAATGGAAAGATGAAATGATATAGTCATAATATTTAGTGACTGAATAATATCAAAACTGATATGTCTATGGTATGTGTCATAAAGTTGTAAAAATATATTTCATTGATTAAAAAAACTCTAGCATCCAAAGTTCTGTGGATGATCAGAATGATTGTGTATGTTTCATCACACAATTGGTTCTACAAGTATGTTTTTTTATCATTCTATGGTTACAAAACAACTTACTTGATTGTCTAGTAAGGTTGGTAGCAGAAGATAGCATGTAACTGAAAAACAAAACAATTTGCCCATTTATGATCTATTCCTGGTAAGCTGCAAGTCTACAAGTAAAACAGCATGAAAGAATGAAGCTGAACATTTTACTTTATAGATGGGAATACTTATCAGTGCATGTTAAGATTGTAGTGAGTTCTGGAATGGAATGGCATAGACTTACACGATACTGAATGATAATATTCCTGAAATAAATCATATGTGTGACTGGTTTTCAAATGAACATTTCCTCATAAAGTAGAAAATGTAAAACAGGGAGACAGAGGGATGGGTAGAGAATATGGAAGCTAGCCTGGGAAGTTTTCATGGGCCAAGCATAGAGGGACGAGTGTGTGGAGAAGGGCACAAACATTATTATAGGCTAGGAGCCCATCACTTTTGCCCACCTAACATTTGCATATCGTCCTAAATGCAAAGAGGTCTGGGAAACGTGTTCTAGCTTTTTGAACAGGAAGAAATAGACACAGGGTTTGGTAACGTAAAGCAGTCTTTATTACCCTTCCTACAGACCAAAAGTACTGGGATACTGTCAGAAAATGAGTAACACAAATAGAATTTGTCTCATGCTGGCTTGCTTTAGGTAAAATCTCAAAGATATGTGTCTTAATAGTCACCACATTAGAATAGCCAGGCTTAAGGATGATTCAGTATGAAAAACAACACTTTTATATACAAATATAAGTTAATATGGCAAACAGCCCTTTGGTATAAATTAAGTGTGCATTTCCAGTGATTAGAGACATATATCAAGCCTTTGGAAGTAGTCTTGATTCATTTTGACATAGACTCTTCTTAAATTAGGGTATAATTGTTATTAACTTTAAAATCTCTGACAGAAGATACTTCTTTCAGAAGGTTGCATATAAACATAAAATTAAAAGAAGGATATACTCTCATGTGAGAAAAACAAAATTAGATATCCAGTTTTGTAGACTAGGTAAATCAAGGACCGAGTGTTTACATTTTAAGTTTTCGAAGCAGGTATCATTTCACCATGACACTTTTCAACCCAGAATGATTAGAAGTGATTTGTTTATAACACACACAATTTAAACAGTTTGGGCTTATGAAAGTGCCCCCTTATGAAAGAGTTAAGATTCATCACCACAGATTTAATTCTTAAGATTTTAATTGTCTCATATTTACAAGCATGTAAATAAAAACAAATTAGGTAGATACAGTAGAAGAATGAGAAACTATAGGCAAAACTGACTTGCAAAAATGAATTTTAACATTCTAAACAAAATATTAGTACACTGAGTCTAATGCAAATATATGTATATATAATAAATGGTAATGTTAATATGCTTAATATATATAACATAGGTAATAAAATATATATCCATTAATTTTTATGGGCAAACCACCATGCAGAGTTGGATTATTTCAAGAATGTAAGGTGGTTCACCTACATAAATCAGTGTAGTACAGCACATTAATAGGTTACAAAACTACAGGAGAAAAAGCAATTGATCATTTTAGAAGATGTAGAGAATATATGTGATAAAATTCAATACTATTCCTGATAAAAGCTCTTAACAAACAAGAAGTAGAAAAGAACTTTCTTCTCCTGATAAAGGCTATCTGAAAAAATCCCAAAGTACATCTTACTGTGATCAGTATGGAGATGTAAAAACATTACCTTTAAAATCTGGAACAAGATAAGGATGTCTACTGTGACCTCTCCCATTCATCTTTGTAAGGGAGGTCCTAAAGGACTCATTAGAAAACAAAATCAAATGTAATATTTTTAAGAATTGGAAAGGAATAAACTAATGTAAACTAAACTAAACTTTAAAGGTAATAAAAGATAATAAAGAGCTAAAAAAGCAGTGATCCCATATTAAATATCACTTGTATTTATATGCTTAGACCAAGTGTTCAAAAATGCAATAAAAAGATAAAATTTCGGGGCACCTGAGTGGCTCAGTGGGTTAAGGCCTCTGCCTTCGGCTCAGTTCTCAGGGTCCTGGGATCGAGCCCCACATCAGGCTGTCTGCTCAGCAGGGAGCCTGCTTCTCCCTCTCTCTCTGTCTGCTTGTGATCTCTCTCCCTCTGTCAAATAAATAAAAATTCTTTTTTAAAGATTTTTTATTTATTTGACACAGACAGAGAGATCACAAGTACGCAGAGAGGCAGGCAGAGAGAGAGCTGAGCCACCCAGGCGCCCCCAAATAAATACAATTTTTTAAAAAAAGGTAAAATTTCAACCACACAAAAATCAGAAAACCATAAGTTCACCAAATCAAATATTTGTATACTATTGGAGAAAAACTATATAACTATGTGGGAATGCATTAAAAAAGACATAAGTAGGGGCACCTGGGTGGCTCAGTGGGTTAAAGCCTCTGCCTTCAGCTCGGGTCATGATCCCAGGATCCTGGGATCGAGCCCCACATCGGGCTCTCTGCTCAGCGGCAAGCCTGCTTCCCCCTCTCTCTCTGCCTGCCTCTGCCTACGTCTGATCTCTCTCCCTCTGTCAAATAAATAAATAAAATCTTAAAAAAAAAAAAGACATAAGTACCTGGAGAAATTTAACTTCTTCATGGATATGGAAAGTTGATATTTTAACAATGTATAAACAATGTATGCCCTCACCAAATGATCCACTGATTCAATGCTCTATCAGTAAATTTGGTCAGAGGTTTGAATGGAACTTAACAAACTTAGTCTAAAATTTATACAAGAAGACAGGCCGATAATATTTAAGACTATTGAAGATCAGGTGAATCTGAAATCTTGCCATAAATAAATTGACCAGTGGCACTCAGCAGAGAGCCTAGAAAAACAGTCATGAAAATGCAAATGTGAACCTTATGGATCACAACTAGTATAGGAGCTTAAGGAGAAAGGAAATAACTATTTATTAAAATCATGGTATAATCTGTTCTCTCTATGATGTAACAATTGTAACATTGTATGATGTAACAATGTAAAAAGTTGATTCATGCCCCCACATAATACACAAAACAATTCTAAACAGAGAAAATATATAAATGCCAAATAAAATAATTGTTTATAAGTAAATTAAGAAAACTTGATTATAGAAAATATTTATTATTTGAGACACAAACTAGGATAACCATAATTAAAAGAGAAAGATATATTTTACTATAATATAATAAAAACTTAAAGTTTATTCAAAGATACCATAAGAAAATACACTGGAGGGGAGGTTGGTGGAGGATGGGGTAACTGGGTGATGGGCATTAAGGAGGGCCCTTGATGTAATGAGCACTGGGTGTTATATGCAACTGATGAATCACTAAATTCTATCCTGAAGATAATAATACACTGTATGTTAATTAAATTTAAATAATTTTTTTTAAGTTTTATGACAAGGGAGTTGATTGGTGCTTCATAGATAATCAAGGTTTTGTTGTTTAAAACATGCAAACATATACCTACATGCATATAATCTCTTCCAAATAAAATAATAGAATTTAAGAGAAATATAGGCAAGATACAAAAATAGGCATTAAAAAATGTGAACTATTGATGAATAAACATGTGAAATGATGATCAGTATTAGTGAAAATTTACCTGGTAGTATTGATAGCCAAGAAAATGTAATTTAACCACAAAAATGCTATTTTACATCCACTAAGATAGCAAAAATTTAAGTCTATAAATTTAAATAAAAGAAGAATATCAAAACAAAAAATTTATTGCTCAGCATATAGCTTGGAAGAATTGATTTTAGAAAAATTTTTATATTGTTATAAGATTCAAAGTATGCACACACTAAACTCTAGCAATTTCTGTGCTAGTTTACCTGTTTACCTATGACTTTTTCTTGTCATCATTCTGTACACCAAGATACTTACACAGGTATGTTCCCAACATCATTGTCTATAATAATCAAGATTATAAATAACTCAAATACCCATTATTTGAAAAACAGATAAATTGGATATTTTTAAGTTTAGTTTTATATAAAATTTTTTTTCATAAAATCAAAAGATTGTCATAAAAGAAATTTCAGAGGAAGTTATATAGAAAAATAAAAGAGCATGAGCAGGGGAGAGGGGCAGAGGCAAAGGGAGAGAGAATCTCAAGCAGATTCCATACCGAGTGGGGAGCTTGAGGAGGGGCTCCATCTCAGGACCCTGAGACCATGATCTGAGCCTAAATCAAGAGTCGGACACCCAATTGACTAAGCCACCCAGGTGCCACACTATATTGTTTTATTGATACATGCATGTGTTCAAGAAATTAAAGAAGAAGCAAACAAGTTTTAAAAATTTTAAATCTCACGATATCTATATAGTGAAGGAGAGGAGAATAGAATAAAAATGAAAGCACATTAGTGGCTTTGGTAATAACGGGTATGGTTTATATTTACTTTTATAAAGGATATTTATACATTTCAATTAGCTAGGATATTGGCTATCTATATTGCTTAAGTTTTATCTTACCTATTTAGCTTTATGAGGATTGCACGATTTTGGCGTTGTGAAATTAGTGGAGATTTCTTTTGTGACTTACTACATAGTTAATTTTTGTCATTGTTTAAGTGTACTTCTTATGAAGGTTACAAATTGTTAGACATATGTTGTAAATTAATAATATCCTCTGTGTGCTTTTTTTTGTCTAATTCATCTGAAAAGTTTTAAGGGATTTGTTTTCTTTTTTTTTTTTTAAGGGATTTGTTTTCTGTTGTTGAATACATAGGAGATATACATGTGTGTGTGTGTGTGTGTGTGTGTCCATATATATAGAGAGAGAAAACCAAGTCATGGCTGCTATGATCATACTTCCTAGAGGAGGCCACATGTCACAGGATCTTGGAAGTTCTACAGGGCCCAGCAAGAAAGACTTGGTATGAAAAACACCTGCGTATGTGTTTGTGTGTAGCAATTTTAGATTCATAGCAATTTGAGCAGAAATGACAAAGAATTGCCTCTCTTACTGTAATGGCACATTTGTTACAATCAATGAATCTACATTAAGACATCGTAATCACCTAGAGTCCATAGTTGCCTTAGGGTTTATTCTTGGTGTTGTCTATTCTATGGGTTTGGACAAGTGTATACTGATACACATGTACCATTATAGCATGATACATAACTGTTTCACTACCTAAAAATCCTCTATACTCCACCTATTCAGTCCTCCCTCTTTCATAATCCTTGGCAACTATCGATCTTTTTATTGTTTCTCTACTTTTGCCTTTTCCTTAATGTCATATAGTTGAAATCTTACAATATGTAGCCTTTTCATGGCTTTATAGCTCATTTCTTTTAGTGCTGAATAATTTTCCATTGTTTGGATGTACCACAGTTCATTTACCCATTTACCTACTGAAGGACATCTGGTTGCAGCAATTATGAATAAAGCTATGGTAAATATCCATGGGCAGATTTTTGTGCGGACGTAAGTTTTCAACTTTTTTGCATAAATTCCAAGGAATGTGATAGCAGAATCACATGGTAAGGCTATAATTAATTTTGTAAGAAGCTATCAACTATCTTCCAAATTGGTTTAACCATTTTGTATTCTCACCAGCAATGAATGGAAGTTCCCATTGCTCTACATCTTTGGCGGCATTTGGTGTTGCCACTGATTTATTTTTTAAGTTTTTATTTAAATTTCAGTTAGTTAACATGCAGTGTAATATAGTTTCAGGTGCACAGTGCACTAATTCAGCACTTTCATACAACACTTGGTGCTCATCATGACAAAAGCACTGCTTAATCCCCATCACTTATTTAAATCATCCCCACACACACTTCTCTGGTAACCATCAGTTTGTTTTCTGTTGTTAAGGGTCTGTTTCTTGATTTGCTTCTCACTTTTTTTGTTTTGTTTCTTAAATTCCATATGTGAGTGAAATCATGATATTTGTCGTTCTCTGGCTGACTTATTTCTCTTAGCATAATACTCTCTAGCTTCATCCACATTGTTGTGAATGCCAAGATTTCATTCTTTTTTATGGTTAGGTAATATTCCAGTGTGTGTGTGTGTACACACACATATATATGCCACATCTTCCTTATCCATTCATCATTCAATGGACATTTGGATGGTTTCCATAATTTTGTAGCTATAGAATGCTGCTATAAACATCAGGTGTGCATATCCCTTCGAATTAGTATTTCTGTAGTCTTTGAGGAAATACCTAGTAGTACAATCGCTGGATCATAGGGTAGTTCTATTTTTAACTTTCTGAGCAACTCCATACAGTTTTCCAGAGCGGCTGCATCAATTAGCATTCCCAGTGCCTGAGGATTCCCCTTTCTCCACATCCTCATTAACACCTGTTGTTTCTTGTGCTGTTGCTTTTAGTCATTCTGATAGGTGTGAGACAATATCTCATTGTAGTTTTGATTTGTATTTCTTTGATGATAAAGGTTGCTTTTTAGTTTTGTTGATTGTTTCCTTTGCTGTGCAGAAGCTTTTTATTTTGATAAAGTCCCTATAGTTTATTTTTGCTTTTTGTTTCCCTCACCTCAGGAGACATACCTGGTAAGAAGTTTCTATGGCTAATGTCAAAGAGGTTACTGCCTGTTGTTTTCCTCTAGGGTTTTCATGGTTTCCTGTCTCACATTTAGGTCATTAATCCATTTTGAATCTCTTTTTTTGTGTGTATGCTGTAAGAAAGTGATCCAGTTTCATTCTTTTGCATGTTGTTGCCCAGTTTTCCCAGCACCGTTTATTAAGAGACTGTCTTTTTCCAGTTGGATATTCTTTCCTGCTTTGTTGAAGATTAACTGACAATATAGTTATGAGTTCACTTCTGGGTTTTCTATTCTGTTCTGTCAATCTGTGTGTCTGTTTTTGTGCCCATGCTATATTATTTTGATCACTGCAGCTTTGATTCTGGCCATTCTAATAGGTGTGTAGTGGTATCATTTTTTTTTTAAAGTACACTTCCTAATAACATATGGTGTTGAATATATTTTCATATGCTGCTTACTCAACATCTGTTATCTTCTTTGGTGAGGTGTTCATTCAGGATTTTTGCTCATTTTTAAATCATGTTGTTTGTTTTCTTATTAAGTTTTAAGAATTGTTTATATATTTTGGATAGCAGTTCTTTATCAGATATGTCTCTGCAAATATATCCTCCTAGACCACGGCTTGTTTTCTCATTCTATTGAAGATTTTTATAGAGCAAAAATTTTTAATTTTAATGAAGTTCAGCTTATGAATTATTTCTTTCATTAATCATGCTTTTCATGCTGTCTCTCTAAGAAAATCACCATAATCAAGGTTATCTAGATTTTCCCCTATGTTGTCTTCTGGGATTTTTATAGTTTTATGTTTTAAATTTAAGTCTATGATCCTTTTGAGTTAATTTTTGTGAAGGGTGCAAAAGTTATGTCTGGATTCACATTTTTTATATGTGGATATCTAATTTTTCCAGCACCATTTCTTTATTCTTATATATTTTGAAACCTGATTTTTCAGTTAAAACAGATTCATCATTATTATATTCTCTGGGTACAAAACAGCTTTTTGTTTTTAGTATTAAATTATCCAGAAGTTCTATCCGATGGTTTTTAGAAAAGCAAGCAACGTCTAAATAGAGGCTAAATAATCCATTAAATAGAGAAAAATTTTTCAGAGATGGAGTAAAATACACATACTTGTAACAAAAAGCAGGTGGACAAAAAATCAGGACCATTTTCTTGATACATAGCAGAAATATATATATAATGAAAAATATACTTAGATTTATAAATATTGAAAAATAATTAACACAAATACCAATAAACAGATTTTATTAGATAATTTATTTGTAAAAGTGGACTCAAGAAGATACTTCTTGAATTTCATGTTTTGTAGGAAAGTCTTTTTGAATTTTAAATTCTACCTATAGCCAAAATATCATGCAAGATTGAAAAAAATGAAGTTATATTCAGTGATGTAAAGAATGAGGAATTTTTAACATATGTAAAATAAATCTGAAAAAAAACAAAATAAAGTCACTCAGCACAATGGAAATAAGTGCACAAAGTTTTATGTGGAACACAAAAGAGTCATAAACAAAGAATTCAATAATACATATAGGTAAGCCTAAATTGAGTCAATTTTCCTGTTAAAAGACGTGGATTCACTGACATTTGGGGAGAAAATAGTCCTAGGATATTTCCAAGAGAAGTATTTTAGAATATTATTTAAAAATGATTGAGAGTAGGGGGCGCCTGGGTGGCTCAGCTGTTAAGTGTCTGCCTTCGGCTCAGGTCATGATCCTGGGATGCTGGGATCGAGCCCCCCATAGGGCTTCGCTGCTCAGGGGGAAGCCTGTTTCTCCTTTCTCCCACTCCCCCTGCTTGTGTTCCCTCTCTCACTATCTTTCTCTCTCTGTGTTAAATAAATAAAAATATTTTTAAAAAATGATTGAAAGTAAACACATGGAAAAAGAAATACTAGAAAGAAATGCCTAGTACTATAAAAAAGTAGTTGTATCCGTTTAATTTTAGTAGCATAAAAAGTCAAGGGTGAATATATTGAAAATGTCATGTTCTATTTCTTAGTTGGGGTGTTGGACTAGTAGATATATATTTTACAACTATATTAATGAATAATTTATATGTACCAAATATTTCACAATTGAAAAATGCAAATCAAATCAAGTAATTTAGAAATGTATTCAAAGTTTACTGTAATGTAACAAACTAAAAATTAAACTTTTTCTTTTTTTCTTTTTTATTAACATTTAATCTATTATTTGTTTCAGGAGTACAGACTGTGAATCATCAGTCTTTCACAATTCACAGCACTCACCATAGCACATACCCTCCCCAGTGTCCATCAGCTAGCCACCCTATCCCTCCCATCCCCCTCCCCTCCAGCAACATTTTCTTTTTTTAAAGATTTATTTATTTGAGAGAAAGAGAAAGAGAGAGAGCACTCAGGGCTGGGGGTAGAGAATATCCCAAGCCAATTCCCCACCAAGGGTGGGGTTTGATGATGCAGGATTCCATTTCAGAAGCAAAGTCAGAATCATGACTTGGGCTGAAATCTAGACTTAGAGGTCTGACTGACTGGAGTCACCCAGGCACCCTGAAAAATTAAACATTTTTTATGTAATTCCCATGTATTAGTTATATGCATATTTGTATGTGTTGTTTTTCTTCTAAAGTCAATGTATGCCCATAATTTTTCTTTATGAACTTTAGAGATATATTGATATAATTATTAATAGCAAAAGAATTTTCTTTTATTTGCCAAAACCATAAGTAATATAATTACCCTCTATATTAAGGCTATTGTGTTGTTTATAGTTTCTTACACTGACTTTTTTTCTGTTAGAAAAACCATTCCAATTTCTATGCATTTCAAATGATTTTAATTTGAAAAAAAATGATTTTAATTTGTAATTAAATTTTTAAAAATCCCTTGGGGCACCTGGGTGGCTCAGTGGGTTAAAGCCTCTGCCTTCAGCTCAGGTCATGATCTCAGGGTCCTGGGATCAAGCCCCGCATCAGGCTCTGTGCTCAGCAGGGAGCCTGCATCCCCCTCTCTCTCTGCCTGCCTCTGCCTACTTGTGATCTCTCTCTCTGTCAAATAAATAAATAAAATCTCTGAAAAAAAATTTTTAAATCCCTAGCACATAAAATAGGATATTTACTTTAAAAACAGAAAAAAAAATTACCCCCACACCCATAATCAAATAATTTTACTTCTTTAATAGAGACTTCCAGAAATGTATCATTAGTAATACACTCAAAATGTCAAACATACTGTATACAGATTTTAAAATAATGTTTAAATATCTAAGACATAGTTAACTCTGTTTCCTTTTCTTCTTGTTTCTCACTACTAGTACCTGAGGTGGAGCAGGATTGGAAGAGGTTGAGAGGAGGTGACGAATGAGTAATCAATCCTCTAACTGGACCCAGGCAATCTGAGACCTCTCACTCCATCCCTTGTACTTGGAATGTGCATTCCACTTGCCTTCCCCGAACTTGAAGCTGACCTAACGATACAGCCTTGAGATACTGATGTGTTGTTGTGACTCTCTGGGCTATATATATGACTGAATCCTTGAGGCCTCTGTTTTAAACTTTTAAGATTCTGGCAAGCAAATGCAGAGATCTACTCATCTTGCAGCCACCCAAGACAAGCCTCACTGGTAAGTTCCTTTACTTATAAAACTGCCACCTACCGGGTGCAGGGTGGGCTAGATGGGTTATGGGTATTAAGGAAGGCAGTTGTTGTGGTGAGCACTGTTTTTTTTTTTTTTTTAGGGGGTGTTATATATATAAGTAATGAGTCACTAAATTCAACTCTTGAAATCATTATTACACTATTTGCTAACTAACTCGGATTTAATCAAAATTTGAAGGAAAGGAGAGGGAAAAGGAAAAGGAAAGGAAAGAAAAAAAAAGAAAAAGAAGAAAAAGAGAAAGGTGGCACCTACCAATCTGGAATGACCTGCCCCTTTCTTCAGCCTCTCCTTGCCCTCTGTGTATAGAGCCAGTTTGCAGACCAACAAGTATAATTGACTAAAGTACATCCCTGAATAATTCTCTCCATGAAGTTGCCTGGTGGTCCATTTTCTGAGTCCTTTTATGTCCAGAAATACATTTAGGTACCATGCCGTAACTGCTAATTTGGCCAGATGAATAATTTTAAGGTTAGAGTGATTTATTTTCCTTTCATCATTTTGATATCTTCTCTCATCACACAGATTTATTATCATAGTGGCTCCATCTTCTTCAATCCCAAATTTTCTAGGCAGAGGTATTTTTTCACCCATTTTGCCATGGACGTGTTGAACAATTTTAGCATATGTGTGTAGGACTTCCTTTGATTCAAGAGCATGTTCTTCTCTGAATTTTAGTTTTTGTTTTTCTCTTTGTCCCCTTTATCTGGTTGTGAGTTTGGGAGTTTTGTTTATATTAAATTTTGTCTACTCTAATGTACATTTCTTAATCGACAAGATATTATTTTTACTTTGTGGTGAATTTTATGTATTTTTATTCTAATCCTGATTATCTTTATTTATTCCTAGAAGATTTGAAACTTTACTTCATTATTTTTCCATGCACACTATTTTCCCTTTAAAATTTCTATTCGATTTAATCTTTCTTTTTTCCATTATAATTTTATATTTTATTTGAAAGTTTAAAAACTTATCATTTATAAAATACACTATTAAATATTTTCTGGGTGAAGGTAAGAAAATTAGAAGTCATTTTTGCTCAACATTTTTATACATTATCTCTTATATCACTTTTATTAACAATATAAATAATCATATTAATATATATTAACATGGTGCTGTACATTTACAAAATATAATCCATTACATTGACAAAATAATTTCCAGGAATCATTTTCATTAATATTTTCTTTGAAATGGATTTCAAAGAAATCCAAATAGATTTCAAAATAGATTGAGCCTTATTTTGCCTACATGTGGGTTCTTAACACTCATTAGTATAGCTTTCATATAGCAATATCTTATTTCTTACATTTCTATTTAGATTTATCCTTTGGATCGCTTCTCGGCCTTTTGGTTAAGATCAAGTGTAGATTTATCCTTTGGTGTTATTTATCCTTTGGTTTAAAACTTTTTAAAAAGTTTTATTTAAATTTCAGTTAGTTAACATAGTGTACTATTAGTTTCAGGTGTATAATATGGTGATTCAACACCTCCATACAGCACCTGGTACTCATCATTTGGCACAGACATATAGTTATGATTTTTGATTCTTTGAGAATCTCAGTGTTATTATGCTTTCACTGCACACATACGTTGTATGGTAATAAGATTATAGAATTATGATATTTTTGTGTCAAAGCTTTGTAGTCACTTCGCCAATATTTTATGGCTAGTCTGTTTTTTATGGAAGACTAAACCATGCATTGTTTTTCCTGTAGAAGTATCCCTGTTTATAGCTTTCTCTTATTCAGTTGCTTGTCAGCTTTTATTTTACTTTTTATTTCATTTATTTATTTTTTCTGTCACTATAGATTAGTTTATTTTTTATTTTTTTATCTTCTTATTATGTTATGTTAGTCATCATACAGTACATCATTAGTTTTTGATGCAGTGTTCCATGATTCATTGTTTGTGTATAACACCCAGTGCTCCATGCAATCCGTGCCCTTCTTAATACCCACCACTGGGCTCACCCAGCCCCCCACCCCCCTCTGTTCCAAAACCCTCTGTTTGTTTCCTGGTTCTTCTTTTAAACTTAACATTTTGAAAAGATTAAGAGCCATATACATATACAGATACGTATATATATGTATACGTATACATATATATACATATGTATATATACATATGTTTACAGATACATATATATATATATGGCTCTTATTCTTTTCAAAATGTTAAATATATATATATATATATACACACACATTATAATTAGGCCTTAAACATGGTGTTCTTTTAATCATCTTATTATGCCTATTTCCGTGCCCTTGAACAAATCACATCTGAATGCTCACTTCATCTTCCTGGCTGTTCTCCAAATTCCTAAAAGTTGGATCATACCCATGCTTGGATAGTTCACTATGAGAGACAATCTTTAAATTTCAATAATTAATTAATATTAACTCATGTAATTTTTAATTTGATACTTAGAAATAATCTTAAATAATAACAGAATAGAGTAAGATAAATGATTTTGGAGATTATGAGGTTTTTTGTCGTTGTCTTTTGGTAAATGCCTGCTTATATGCATGGTGGTCTCTTATACAATATCCATAAAGCAATAATGCTTAAGAAATTTTCATATTATGGGGTTTTTTGGGTGGCTCAGTTGGTTAAGCATCTGAGCCTTAGGTTTAGGTCATAATCTCTGAGTCCTGGTATTGAGCCCCTTGTCTGACTCCCTGTTCAGCAGGGATCTAGTTCTCTCTCTCCCTCTGCCCCTCCTCCCCCAACTCATGCTTGCTCTGTCTCTCTTTCCCAAATAAATGAATAAATCTTTTAAGAAAGTTTTCATATTATTTAGAATCACATCTGAGCATATAAATTAATCTATCTTTTTGTGTGTTTGTTTTTTTAAGATGTACTCATTCATTTTAGGGAGAGAAAGAAAGTGAGAGAGAGAGAGACAATGCCAAGGAGAAGGGCAGAGGGAGAGGGAGAGAGAGGATCCTCAAGCAGACTCTGTGCTGAGCATGGAGCCCCACATGGATCTCAGTCCCAGGGCCCTGAGATCATGACTTGATCCAAAAGTCAAGAGTCAGCTGCTTAATCAACTGAGCTACCCAGGAGCCCCTCAATGACTGTATTTTAATTCAAGTTTTGTATTATTTTCATCATTACAAGCAATTAAATAGAAAGATTTACTTAATATAAAAGTCAGAAATGAGGCAGTATTTACCATGTAAAATAAAGATTGTTACTTTTGTTAGATTTATGAAGGTTGCAGTTCAAAAGAACTAAATATCTGGAGATTCCTGAGTTGCCACAGAGATCTAACCACAATAACGATGAAGCTGAGTCCATATTAGGATTGCTAGCTATTTTTATACAGATCCAAAATGAAAAAATATATATAATTCAACTGAAAAATTTTGAGATTATACCACTATGACTGTTTTATAAAATTTAAGCTTTTTAAAAATTTTATGTTATTATTTTAGATTCCTTGTTTAAAAAAATACCTTTGGATATACTTAAATTATTTTCTAGACCCTTCTCTGTCTCCTTGATGAATCACTTCAGAACAAAAATCCAGAGTTTTCCTTATTCAGAGTTTTATTTCTCATTTTAAGTACAGTGATTGAAATTTAGTTTTAAAAGCTCTTGCTTTTATTTTCAGTGCCACTGCCAATCTTTCCACAGTTCACTTGACCTTTCTTTTCAATTGGTAATAGTGGCAGAAGTAATGACTTTCTCCTCCTGTAATGATCATAAGAGAACAAATAATTTTTGTAATGACAGTCTGCACTTAGTGAAGAAATGTTCTATAAGAGAGATTTATTATCATTATTATATAATTTTCTTGTGTGTAAGGCAGTGCAATCATTAGTCATTACTTTTATTTCTGGTACTTTCTCAGGACTGCCGAATGCCCTTAAATATGTTTCTCTAGCTCCCTACTTACCAGACAATGGATTGGATCAATGTATGCTTCATATTCTAAAAAATATTTTTGAAGAGAATTACATGTTTTTAGAATGAATTTTTTCCCTTTTTCTCATTTTATTAATTTTTCTGTTAGTTGATGAGCTTCTATTTTTAACTCAGATGAAAAGTGTCTAATATGACTTTTTCAGTTAATTTACTTTTATTTGCTGTTTTCTCCTTTTAGAATTTTTACACTAAGCATATTAATTATCTTGAATTTTTCCATAACACTCACTAATTTAAAATTTCCTTGTTTTTAGAATTCTCTCTTTAAGTCAATTTTCTGCTGTAACTACTCTGCTTAATATGTCACTGATTCCTTTAAAGAGGTTAGTAGTCATTTTCTTTTTTAATCTAAACAAGATTTATGCTCACAAATTTTTTTCCCTACCCAACATTATTGAACTGATGGTTGTTCGTAATCTCTATGTCCTATTAAGGACTTAATTTAATTATTGTAAATTATTTTTTTCTTTTTTCCTGACTGGACCTGGTAATGATTTCAAATTTCTTTTTCTTTTTTTTTTTTTTAAAGACTTTATTTATTTATTTGACAGAGAGAAAGAGATCACAAGTAGGCAGAGAGGCAGGCAGAGGGAGAAGGGGAAGCAGGCTCCCTGCTGAGCAGAGAGCCCAATGCTGGGCTCCTCCCCAGGACCCTGAGATCATGACCTGAGCCAAGGCAGAGGCTTAACCCACTGAGCCACCCAGGCACCCCTCAAATTTCTAATGTTATTTTCTTCTTTTGAGCTCTTGATTATATATTTTTCTATTATTTCTTGTACCTAGATATAAAGCTTATATTTATATGCAAATGGCATGAGTTTTGAATAAGATGTAGGAGTCACAATTCAAGTATTTAGTCCATATAGATGTTTGCTGTAAATAACAATCAATTATTTTTTGTATTATATCAATTTCCTTCTTTCTTTTCTCTCTTTTTGATTTTTTTTTTCTTTCCAAGTTATTTCTTGGCAAATTCTTATATGAACCAATATAGAAATGAAGGATACATACACACACACATACACACACACACACACACACTCTACTAAATAAATAATCGTAAAACCCGTTTCTCAAGTCAACTCAAAACCTTTTAAAATTTTATTTTCCTTTAATTAAACTTAATTATTTTCATTACTTATTTGTTGAGCATTTCTTTACCATATAATGAGTATAGCCATCTTTTTTTTCTATAATTTATTGTGTTTTTTGATAAATTTATAAACAATAAGAGTGATTTCAGAATTCTGTAAGGATGTATGAAAAATTGGCATGATTTTAACACAGGCTGCCATCACTAACATGCCTTGTAGAATAACATCTTTACTAAAAACAATGCTGGACTATTTCATACTTCTACAGTAATGGCCTTATTATTGTACTATGAAAGATTATACCTCAGTAAGACACACTGAACTCCTTAACCACTTTCTATGAATTCACTTAATTCAAAATATTAACAAATTAGTGAATGAATCAAAATTGTATAAAATACTATTTCTTGTGGATAGGAAAAAGAATAGGATGAAGTAAATTAAATCTAAATACATTAGAATACTCTCAGCCTTTCTAATGATAAGAACATTAAATATAAAATGCTCCATTTCAGAAATACTTTCAGAGATGTTATAAATGGTGAGAGAGAATGTATATCATATGTAATTATCTACTTTATTGACTTGATTATATTATAGCAAAGGAATATTATAAGATTAAATTAAAGTTAAAAATGCAAATAAACTGCACATATAAATTGACTTCAAAATTGGGTCATAAATAATTTTTAAATTCACCTTTCAGTTCTCTTGTTTTTCATATTATTTCAGAAAATTAATAAATTATAATATATAGATGCTCAAATTTGAATGATTATCCAGTATGTCTTAATCTCAAGAATCCTAAAATTCTTCAAACTCTTTCTTTCCTTCCTTGTTCCCTTCTTTTCTTATTTATTTATTGGTAATTTGGGCTCTGAAATTTATTCATTGGCAAAATCTTATCTGAACTGATAGTTAGATTGTAGGAATATATATCCTTCACTGATCCAACTTGGACTGAATACTCATATATTTCTTTGCAAAATTATTAATGGGTTTAGTTACAGGATACCATCCCTTACCATTTATAGTATTATACAGTATATGTACTCATTACTATTTTATACTGTGAATTTAGCTATTAAAAGCCAAAATTATTATAAAATTATAACTTAATAATTGTGATGTCAGAGAATTACATGGTGTTAAGAAATTAAGCTAATGTAATGGACTTTAAGAATTCATAGATAATTAACCTGAGGCCTGAACGATAAATGGGAATTAGCTATGTAATCACTTGCATGGAGTTTGGAATGATTGTGTGAAAGATAATTTCCAAGAGTGAGAATAGCATGCCTCATGACCCTTTAGCATAAAGGAACATGAAATTATAAGAGATTAAATATGCCTATAATGATGACTATGAAGGTGAGCAAGGAGTAATTTAAGGTTAGTAAAAAGGGTAATGCTAATTATATGAGTTGATATATGGTGATATTGTCCTTAACTGAAGAGCAGTAGGGAGTCCTTGGAATATTGACATGGTCAGATTTTGCTAATTTTGGAGTTTGATGTTGTGTGACAAATAGAGGAAAGTGGAGTAATTAGACCAGTTGGAAAACTATAGAAGTAGTCTAAGAACAAAATAAGCTGCTTAGAATTGAGGAAAACGATGGGTGTTAAAAGAGTGAACATGGGGTGCCTGGGTGGCTCAGTGGGTTAAATCTCTGCCTTTGGCCCAGGTTATGATCTCAGGGTCCTGGGGACGAGCCCGGCATTGGGCTCTCTGCTCAGTGGGGATCCTACTTCCCCCTCTCCCTCTGCCTGCCTCTCTGCCTACCTGTGATCTCTGTCTGTCAAATAAATAAATAAAATTAAAAAAAAAAAGAGTGAACACATTGAAGAGACATTCAAGGTATGGATGGAAGGGAGAAGATATCAAGAAAGAAATCAATGCTCATTTCTTGAATGAGTTGGATAATACACTAATTAAAACAGACTTCTGAGAAGAAATCATGTGTTCTGTCTTGGACAAGCTGGTATGAGTTCTTTTTAAGACAACCAAGTGAAGATTTTAATAAAATGATTGAATATACAGGGCTGAAGCTTCAATGAAATTGATGGGCTGAAGATATAAATTTGTAAATTATCATTTATATGTAACCATTGAAATATATATATATATATATATATATATATATGTACACACACACACATACGTATATATATTACCTAGGAAGCCAGAAAATTAGAAGAGGAAAAGGCCTAATGTTGCATATAAAGTTTAAAAAAATAAGAAGGGAACCCTCTAGGTAAAAAGAGAAGAACCAAGAATATAAAATGGAAAATCAGGAATATAATGAGCCATGATATTCAAGGAAGAAGATATTTTCAAGAAGAGAGCCATGAGAACTATGTGACTGTAAATAAAAAAGAAAAAACTTATGCACTGAGAAAAATATTTTTTACATTTATAGAATAAAGGTCATTGGCAAAAATATATTGCAAACAATTAACAATTATATAACATGTCAATGATTGATCAGATACTGATCTGATACTGCTAAAGCAGGGCCCTAAGTACCTCCTTATGAAAAACAATCTTTTAGTTTTAGGTTCTTGGAGAATTTGGCAAAAGGCTGCCTAAGGTGAAGCTAGTGCTGATGGGATGAAGGGGGGAAGATTGGACAGGGTTGTGTCTCACAGCAGAAGTAGTTTGTTATTTTAGCAACTGCTGTGGACATAGTAATTCTTCATTCCTAAAGACAAGTCCTGGTGATTAGTGACTTTAGAAAAATCTTATTCAATAAACTGATGGACCAGGAGTCATAGTAGAGAAAGATATGAGTGAATATAATAAAGTTAAGTTGTAATGTTGAAGATTTTTTTATGTAGCATGGCGAAGAAAGTCAGGTACGTGTAACTGGATAGATTATCAGTGGAATAAAGTTGCTTTGTTTAACTAAGAATGTGTTTTCAAACCAGTGTGACTGGCCATGTTGAAAAGTAGAGGAAAAACAAGCAAGAGATTATATATTACATATCTTAAATGACAGTGAAATGATTACTCTTAGAAAGAGGGTGGTTCTTTTACTTTAAAATGAGATAAGGATAAAAACGTAAATAGAGTGGAAGACAGATTTGAGAAAATAAAATGACCACTATGGAGAGTAACAGAGTAAGTTGACCAGGGAGCTCACTGGTTTGACAGATTTAGAAATTTTGATTGTGGATTTGAAGCTCAATCAGTTCATCATGTTGTGAATTTCTGTAGAAATTTGTGCCTCTGTATTGTAATTTTTTTTAACTTTATAGTTTTCTAATGCGTCAGCATTTCCACAAATAGGCTCTGAGCGCCTTGCTTAGGCAACCAGGTGTACCAGTGTGGTAAAACTGGACCCTATCACAAATTCCCCTTCTTTCCCTTCTCTGACTGTGACTTAATGATATTCAACCACATCAGTAAAATCCCGTCAAGCCTTTTGCTTAAGTACTCCACCCTGACCCTCATGAGTCCTCACTCTCTCATCTACTTAGTTAAGCTCACTCCTTTGGTGCTCCTCACATGTTGCTTCCTGTGTGGTGTGCTACGCTTCCTTTTTCTAGGACTTGAGAGTATGATAAATCTCTTCTCTTTTCATATGCCACTTCACAGTGCCATTCTTCCTTTGTACCAGAAAGATTATCAAAAATCCCATTTTAAGTAATATAAGTATTCTTTACAAAATAATTTCTCTCATAGGATGCAAGCATGAAGAAATGGGATAGTTGAGTTTTTAATGTGCTTTATGACCCTAGAATCCACTAGCAATCCACTAGCACTGAGTATATAAAAGGGTCAGGTTTTTGGAAGATAAGTATGTGTGGAGGCAATTTCTTTGTAGAAAGTTGCTGTGGTACTATAAATGCCACTGTTCCCACGAAGAAAGTATGTGTATATGGGATGGAGTTCCAGTCTCCCACTTTATGCCCAGGGAGGGTACTTCAAGTGGGGAATTCAGTGATAATTCGGAGTTTACTTAAAGTGGGAGGAGTTGGTTAAGCTGACATGTTATTCCTATCTGGGAAATCTAGAGAATGAGAATTAAGCTATCTGCTTTGGCCATGAGGTAGAGGAGTAAGTGGCTGTTATGTTAAGATTAAGTTGTGCTCCTACAAATTATGGAGCAAAAACAGTGTGTGGATCACAAATGAAAGGGAGTTAACGTGAAAATACTTTAGATTGTGAACAAAAGGATTAAAGAGAAGTACAAATAGATTTTGTTAGAGAAGAACCTAGATGTGTACTGACAAAGTAGGGATGAGCCACAGATTCAAGGAAGTTCATCAAGGGTATTGTAGAACAGTAACCGTTATAAGGTAGCAGTGTCTCCAAAGAAAGCATTCTATTAAAAAATCTTAACTCTTAGAATGTGTAGAAGCCAAGTTATAAGAGTATCAATGAAATTGACCTACTACTTTCTAACTCTTCCTCTTTCCTCATTTCAGCTTAAGAAGGAGTCAGATACTGTCTTGCCATTTGGGAAAGAGGTGAGCAAAAAACGGAAGCAAACGCCATCCCTACCCCAACATTACCAACACAACCACTATAAGCTGAAAAAGAAAGTAGGCTATATTTATCATTAATTAATCATGGCCCTCAAGACATTCTCTGGACTAACCAATGCCATCACGAAGTATATTTCTGATCATCTCAAGTTCCCCAGGAAGAAAAATCCTCTTGGCTCCTACTTTTATCCAGACTGTTTTAACTATAGCTCTTTATAGTTCATCATCTGACTCCCATCTCTAACCTCTCATGATCTCCCATATATACCAATTTGTGTCTCATGATCAAAACAATCTGTAGCCCCATCTCTGAAAATTTACTTTCTATTGCCACACTGTTGTTTTTGTTTTATGACTGTCTCAAGAAAATAATCACTTTTTTTACCTACACTCCAAATATAAGTCCAGAAGTGGGGCAGTTGCCCTTCTTGTTCTAGATGGCATCTTCTTGCCTCTTCCTAAAACCCATCTCATTTCTTGAGGTTATCAACAGAGACATTCTCTTTTATAGTGATTATCAGTACTAGATCAGTCTTTCTCTCCTTTACTTTTCTTACTATCCTGTTGGCACCCTCCATCATCAGCCTCACCTCTAATTTTCCTGAGTTACCAATCTTTTAATGATCTGCCCTCCCCTTAGCCACACATTCCATTGGCCTAAGCATTTCTAAAGTGAGATGACCTTGAAAATTTCATTATCTGCTTCTTGATCACTACCTTTTACCATCCTTTAGTAACTCCACTACCTTATTATGCCATTCCCATGGCAGCTTCCAATCCATCTATTTACCATTTGTTGACAGTCTGTTGCCTGTGTGTATTGCCTCACTTGTCACCTTGTCTTCATCTTGCTCCATAACATCTTCTAAAATACTTTTTTCTAAACTCATATCCACAGCCTTCCTTCCCCTTACAATGACATCTTCTGAATCCTAAGTCTAATCCCTCCATATACTCACTAAATTGCATTCTCTCTACAATTATTACACCTCTCTATGGTATAACCTATTTTTTTAACCTTTTGGCTTTCTCATTTCAATACATACATTTCAATGCAATTCAATACAATTTCAATACCATCAGTTCAATAACTGTAATATTGACAATCCTTAAGAAAGTCTCTTTCAAACCTAGATTCCTTATCAGTTGGTTTCTTAATCTTATGTCCTTTTTCATAATAAAATTACTCTGATTATCCAGTGTTTTTGTTATCCCCACTTTCTTACATCTCACTCTGTCTTCAAGTCTCAGCAGTCTAGTTTTGTCCCCACTATGTCTTAGGGATCCTCTTTTCAAGATCACCAGTAAACTCCCTGGCTGCCAATCCAAACTTTAGTGAGCAACATTAGAAAAAGGTGGTCATTTTCTTTTTGAAACATGTGAAACAATTAGGGATAAATGAAGAGCAAGTGAGCCAGAATACTGTTAATTTATTTTAGAATCTTTTGGGTTTAGTTTAAAATCATGCGTGTTTAAGTATTTATTTCTGTAAGATACTCTTTATCTTGATCTATTGAAGACCTGTGAGCCATTGGGGAACTCAGCTAAGTGGGGAACATAGGATAAAGATTTTCACATCTTGCTGGGTCTCTGGGTCACCCAAGAATAGGCATATTTCAGAAAAGCCTGGGCTAGTAAAAGGGACTTTTGCATTATATAGCATTTAGGGGTATTTCCATTGGATGTAAGACAAAGCCTGTAGAATCAGAAACAAGAAAGACAAAAGAAAGAGGCCTCAGAAACAGCAGGATACAGAAGGGGTGCACTGTAGAAAAATCATTAATTTGTAATAAATGCTCAAAATAGTCAGTGTTCAGAATTACAGAAAAGTGAGAAAATTATAAAAACAGAAAGTGAACTCATTTCTACTGCGTCATAATTGAATTTGCAATCAATGTTAAGTTATAAAGCATGTTAATCACATGCAAATTATTATTTTTACTTTAAGCCACTATTCCAAATGACCAGATACCATGTTTATTTACAAATATATGCAGGTATCACTATGTTAGAGTTATGGAGTACATCTAAAAATAACTTCTGCTTCTGCTTCTACCACCAAATTACCCCTAAATTGAAGAGAAAAGCAGATTCCAGAGCTTGTTTCTTATTATTTCTGTAATGATAGAACCGTAATGGCAGTCTAATGATAGTAGTCCCAGTGACTCCATTCAGGGAAAGAAGTGAGAATTGCACATTTATTTTAGCAAATAAGCATGCAGTTAATTATAGCTCTTGGCTTTAGTCTGCCTTTCTCTTGCATTTTTGGATGCTGGATTCACACAGTTCATTAAAATAGCAGTTTTTCTAAGAGTTACAATGTTTCTTTAAAAAAATAATATGGATATAAAAACTCATTTACAACCTAAAGAGAAAAAGCTTTTCTTTCATTAGAAGAACCCAATAACTATTTTGTGCCTCAACAAATGGACAACTGAATCACAATGTATTACTAATATTGATTTTCAGCTAGGTTTCATATAGCTTCGTCCTAACCACAATAGTTGCTTTCCATATAAGCCTTAACTTCTTGCGCCATGTATGCCCTGTATTTGTTCATGCCACTCACTGGAATGTTAAGAGATCTTTTAATTTTAAATGCGTTTGCAAAATGATTATTCACGTCATATAAATGTAGTTAAAGAAGTACACGGTGCTTCTAAGATCCTGTGATGATGGACGATGAAGTTTAAGGAATCCCCTTTAAGCTTAGTGTGAAGGAGTGACGACAAAGGAACAGCCAAGGTTTATGGTTAGTAAACTTACAGGCTTTTTTGGAGTACCATGGGAATAAATATTTTCCAAAGATCGAAATAAGAAAGATTCTAACTACAAGTGATAGAAGAGATGGATAATAGCTGAATGTGACGCTATCCATACACGCAATCTATACAAGGAACTAAGTAGTTGTAAACTCTCATTTAATATCCAATAACAAGAAACATTTAAAGAATCCCTTGAATATGCCACACTACAGAGGGTTTTCTTGATCATTTTGAGCACCCAGCCAGATCTATGTTGCCTACTTTTTTATTGCAACACCCAAATAAACGAACATTTGTTTTATGGGCCCAGATTCAAGAATACTTCATTTGACAGAATTTTTCTAAAACTAGAGGGGAATTAAGATACCTATCAAGTTCTGTGATCTTTTAGTTTTCAGCAACAATATGAACCTACCATGGAAACACATATTACATATATGCTTTGACTCAATGTTTTTCTGTTGTTTTTGAAAATTTATGATTGTATCTTAAGAATTTCAGAACTTGTTGAATCAGGTAACTAGCTTTATATGCATAATTTAAAAATATTTTCCTGATTACATGGCCTTGTGCTAACCACGATATTATGACAGAAAAAAATATAAGAAAGACAATGTGACACAAAGAATTAAATATGTAAGTATGTTTATGGAAAAGTAATGAGGTCCCATGCCTCTCAAAGATGTAAGATTTCCCACAATCCCCTGCCATGCAGCCAACTAACATCATATTTAGCCACCACATTTCACATTAAACAGTCATAAAACTGAAATCAAAGTAGTAGTAACATCTTAGATACAGTACTAGCCTTAACTAGCAGACAAAATGGAAGGTTGGTGTGAGTGGCTCAAGAAATGGGCTCATGCTTTGGGAACTTCAAAAGCAATTTTGTCGTTATCTTAATTACCTTTGGAGAAAAAACAATGCTGATCCCCAGAATCTACGGAATACGTAGTGGACAATCAATATTTTTAAGTCTCTCAAGATATGAAATCCTGCATGCTGCAGCCAGAATACTACTGTCCCTATTTTTCATGAGGTCCAGCATCAATAATGCATCAGGATTAAGCAAGCAGGACATTAAATAAAAGTGCATGGCAATTTGTGGAAGATGAAGGATTAAAAAGGTAACAGAATGTAATAATATGCAAAGGCACACATATAGTTTTGCATACATGAGATTAACAAGGATATGCAAAGCATCACTTACAAAACATTAAACAAAGCATCACTTACAAGACATTAAAATAATTCAGGCAAAAAAAAAAAGAATTTAGGAGAAAACTTAACTTCTCTTGGATCAACCTTATTCCTAAGACTATGTCTTATATAGTAAACCTTGTTTGCATCCTATTTGAATAACCCATATCTTTTATCACATTAACTAGTTGGTCTTAATTGTAAGTGTTTTTTAGGCCCTATATTATAATTTAACTTTGCATACAAAAACTCTACTTCTTATTTCTTCCTCCATTTTTATATTTTTGATATCACAGTTTACATATTTATATATTGTGTGTTAATTACCAAATGATTATAGCTATAGTTATTTTTAATATTCCTATCCTTTAGTGTTTATTACTAGCATTAAGTGGTTCACATACTACCATAATACAGTTTTAGAAAAGTCTGAATTTGGCTATATACTTACCTTTACCAGTGTGTTGTATATTTTCATACATTTTCATGTTACTAATCAGTATTCTTTCACTTTAGCTTGAAGATCTCCTTTCAGTTTTTTTTTAAAGTCAAGTTTAGAGATGATAAACTCCCTATACCTTTGTTTGGGAAAATCTTTATTTCTTTTTCATTTCTGAAGGATAACTTTGTTGAATAGAGTATTCTTGGTTGGCAGTTTTTCCAACTGCTATAGAATTTTAGTAATCCAACAATTTTCTTTCATTTTGTCCTCTATTTGTCCCTTTCAAACAAATCTGCTAATATTCTGCTGACCTAATATCCTCATTGTGGGGTTCCCATTTATGTCCAGAGATTTACTCCATTATATAAGGGGCTTCTCAACAGATTTTTCCCAGACTGCCTCATCTCTATTTTTGGCTTCTGCTGAGATAGTAGAGGGGATTCATGTGGATAAATGCCTAATTTTCTCTATGTGACTGAGTATTGTGCCTTTTTGTTCCTTCCTAGACACTAGCAAAAGGTGGTCCAATCACACTATTGGCATATAATACAACAATTTCACTTTGCAATATTTATTCAAGGAATCGGGTTAGGATCTCAAAGAGATAAGTGCACTCCAATGTGCATTGCAGCATTATTCACAACAGCTAAGACATGAATACAACTTTAGTGTCTGTCGACAGATGACTAGATAATGCAATATGGTACATATGATGGAATATTATTTGGCACACAAAAAAAGAAGGAAAGTCTGTCATACATTACATTATGATTTAACCTTGAGACATTATACTAAGTAAAACAAGCCAGTTATAGAAAGACAAGCAGTACATGATTCCACTTACGTGCTGTATCTAAAGTTAGTCAAACTCATAGAAACAGAAAGCAAAATATTGGTTGCCAGCATCTGAGTGGATGGGAAAATTGTTGTTCAGTTAGTTCGTATTTTCACTCATGGAAATGGAAAAGTTCTAGAGATTGCCTGTATAACATTGTGTTTATATTTAACACCGAACTCTACACTTAAAAATTTGTTAAGAGGCTAGATATCATGTTATGTTTTTTACTACAATAAAATAAGCTTTCCTTCTAGATTTTAGCTCAGATTTCACTTACCCTGTGTACTCTCCTTCCACTCTAAAAGGAAGAAGGCCTACTCCTCTCCTGTAAGCACTGTTATGACCATACCTCAACTATGTACTTTGCTGACTGGTATTTACATCAGGGTTTGCATATATGGCTCTCCTACAGAACTGAGATTCTATGCCCTAATCATTTCTTCATCTTTAATGATTAGCATAACATTTGACACATAACATGGATTCAATGTATAGTTTCAGCTGAATCTATAATTTTTATAAATTTATGAACAAATGCATAAATGAGTAAGTGAATGAGTGAATGAAAGAATAATCAGTTTTTTAAGGATTTTATTTATTATTTATTTGAGAGAGAGAACATGAGCACAAGTGGGGGAGAATGGGTAGAGGGAGAGGGAGAAGCAGACTCCCCTCTGAGTAGAGAGCCTGACACAGGTGACCCTGGAATCATGACCTGAGCCAAAGGCAGATGTTTAACCGACTGAGCCATCTAGCTGCCCCAGAATAATCTATCTTAATACAGTATTGAAATAACATTGCAGCAGAATAAAGTCCCACTAAGTATGCAAAGACTATAAAATCACATTAAAAATTGAGTTCTTAATGTTGCTTTAGGCTTCATATTTGAGGAATTTGAGTACGCATGAAAGAGTTGCAAATAATTTTTCAAGAGGGTAAACAATTAGTCTTACAAAGAGGAGAGCTAACAATTTATGTTATGGTTAGATTCTTTATAAAATGACTATAATACTGTCTATGTGTATAGGATTTCTAATAAAGACTAATTTTTATCCTTTGAAAAAAGAGAATAAGAGAAAATTAAATAAATGGACCCAGGAATGCTTTTACATTAGACATAAAAAGAAAGAACAGAAAAAAATATTGTACTTTTATTTTATGTTAATTCAAATGGCCTAAAAAATCCATATAATGGTATTTTTGTGTAAAGTAGCATAATGATAGTCACTTTCAGACCACATGTTAAAATTCATTTCCATTCTAAAGGAAGTGAACTCTGTCATGTTATGAAGAGGCAGTGTGTTTTTCAGGCATCTAATTATGGAATTTTTTACATATCCTAAAATGTTTTTTTCCAAACATGACTGTGAAGTGGGTTAGATTTTCTTTATAATCAAAATTTGTGTGTTTTTTAAATTAAAAATGTTTATTATCAACTTTGTACTACTGTACTAAGGATATAACTCTGAAAAATAACAACAAAAAAGGCACAATTGTTACCTTTTGAGGCCTACAGTCTAGTGAGAATAGCAAAAATTAATCAGATATTTATAAAATAAATCAATACTTGAGGTTATTATGCTAAGCGAAATAAGTCAGTCAGAGAAAGACAAATGGCAATTTCACTCATTTGTGGAAAGTAAGAAACAAAACAGATGAACATAGGGGAAGGGAAGAAAAAATAAAATAAGATAAAAACAGAGAAGGGCACCTGAGTGGTTCAGTTGGTTAAACATCTGCCTTCAGTTCAGGTCATGATCCCATGGTCAGCGGGGAGCCTGCTTCTCCCTCTCCCCGCTGTTCATGTCTTGGCTATCTCTTTTTCTCTCTCTCTCAAATAAGTAAGTAAATAAAATCTTAAAAAAAAAAGATAAAAACAGAGAGGAAGACAAACCATAAGGAACTCTTAACTATTGAAAGTAAGCTGAGGGTTGCTGGAGGGGCGGTGGATGGGGGAGATGGGGTAATTGTGTGATGATCATTAAGGAGGGCACCAGGTGTAATGAACACTGGGTGTTATATGCAACTTATGAATCACTAAATTCGACCTCTGAAACTAGTAATACAGTATATGTTAACTAATTTGAATTTAAATAAAAATTAAAAAAAATACATCAATAAATATATAAATGGTATCAATTCTGAGGGGAAGTGTACAGTGCTATGAACATTTCTAATAGACTAAACTAACTTCACTTGGTGGTATGGAAAGTCTTCTATGAGAAATTTATATTTGGGGTTTTGTGGGTAAGTAGGAAATTTGGTGAAGTCCATGTGAGTATTAGATTTTATCCTAGATTAAATAATAACTGTTGAAAATGTGGTTATGAAGTTCACTCTACAGTTGACTCTCGAACAACATAGAGGTTGAGGGCATTGGCCCCCATACAGTTGAAATTCCACATATCTGACATTCCAGAAACTTAACTACTTATAGCCTATTTTTGTCCATAAGCCTTACCATTAACATAAACAGTTGATAACACATATTTTGTATATTATATGTATTTTATACTGCATTCTTAAAATAAAATAAACTAGAGAAATGAAACTGTTATTAAGAAAATCACAAGGAAGAAAATACATATTTCCAATCCTGCACTGTATTTATTAAAAAAAAAATCTGTATATAAGTGGATCTGTACAGTTCAAACCAGTATTGTTCAAACGTCAAGTAGATTTGCAAGGAAACAATTTCTAAATAGAAGATGAAGCCAAAGCTCAATAATAAAATGATAATTAGGCACAAAGTTATCTGGTGATTTGAACCAAATTCTGATTTGAGATAGTGGCAATAGAATGGGAAGAAAGAAAAGGAAGGGTATATTTTTTCTGAGGCTGTGATATGAATACTGTATCATATCTAATAATTATAATAAAACTAGGTTTGCAGAAAATTTATAATAATTACTAATATGATAAAATAGAATATAGACTATTTCAAAAATACAAGAAAGAAAACAATACATCTATCAAAAGCTAAAGAAAACTCAATAAACAGACTCAATAAATAAGAATTTCCTGAAATGAGAAGAAATATAGCACCACAAAATAATCACTACATCTTTTAAGGGGTTAATTACCCTATTAAAAGGTGACAAATTTTAGCATATTGTTTGGATTCATTTATATGCTGTTTTCAAGAAGAAGATGTTATTCGCTGATTGTAGGCAACCTATAAAATGCCCCCAAATAATCCCTGCCTCCAAGTATTCTTGTCTTTATATAATTTCCTCTCCTTGAGTATAGGTTGCATTTAGTAAGTCTAAAAAATAGAATATGACAGAAACAATGTGTCACTTTTCATTTTATTTTGCTTTGAAAATAAATACATTGGTATTCTCTCCATAAATCTGTGACATGACAATTGCCATTCAAGTTGTATCTGACAGTTGTCTGTGAAATCCATATCTCCATTTTGCAGGCTAAGAGAATATTTGTTTTTAGACCCAGTTAAAGTGTTATGATCGGTCCAAGATATTCTTTACCATTCTTGGCTCATTTTTTCAGTCTCACTTGAATGAGCCGTGTAACCCTCTTTTTCCATAGGTGCATAAACTAAAGGAAATTGGGGGTGGTTTTGAGAAGGCTTAGTTTCCTGAAAAAAGGTTCAAAAGAGACAGAAATAATTGATCATGCCCTTACCTCATGCTCCTTGATATTAAAAGTGGATTGTTGGATCACCTGGGTGGCTCGGTCAGTTAAGCCTGAGCCAACCATGGCTCAGGTCATGATCCCAGAGTCCTGGGACAGAGGCCCTTGCATTAGGCTCCCGGCTCCATAGGGAGTCTGCTTCTCCCTCTCCCTTTGATCCCTGCCCCCACCTCTCATGCTCTCTTGCTCTCTCTCAAAGAACTAAATAAAATCTTAAAAAAAAATTTTAAGTGGGTAGTTTGAACCATGGCAGCCATGTTATAAGCATCAAGGAAAGACCATGGCAGCTCTTATAGAGGAGGACTTGCCAAATCCAGTAACAGCTCTTTTTTTTTTTTTTTAAAGATTTTATTTATTTATTTGACAGAGAAAGAGATCACAAGTAGGCGAGAGGCAGGCAGAGAGAGAGGGGGAAGCAGGCTCCCCGCTGAGCAGAGAGCTGGATGCGGGACTCAATCCCAAGACCTCGAGATCATGACCCGAGCCAAAGGCAGAGGCTTAACCCACTGAGCCATCCAGGTGCCCCCCAGTAACAGCTCTTTTCCAGACTTCTCATCATTTGAGAAAATCAAGTCTGATTTTTTTTTTTTTTGGTAGCTGGAAGTAAGATTCTGTAACTTGCCCCAAGAGTCGCTGATATGTTATTCCTGAGAAAAATACATGCATAGATAGTATTGACATATCAGGATCCTGAGCCTACACTAAAAAGCCACCGAAGTAACAGTACCTATATTCATCTGAGGACTAAGTCCAGCATTTTAGATGTATCATCCATTAGTCTATCTAGATAACTTGTTCTAAGTATATAATGTGTTTGGGCCTGAAGGAGTATAGTGGTAGTGCTTGTTAGAATGGATATTTCTGGAAGATATTAGATCTTCAGAGATCTAATTCTTTAAGTTCTTTGTGTAGGCTAAATGCAGAAACTGGGGTTATAACCTGAGCTAGAGTTCTGAAAATATCCACAATCTACCCATTTTAAAACAAGTTATTCAAAGAAAACTTTATCTATCATTATAATCTATCATCTGTCTTTATCATATTTCCATGTATAACTAATTATACCAGATTCTAATATATATTTAAAGCAATTTTATAATCATCTGGCATTTCATGATATTTATACAAAGTTAGAGTAGGTCTAAGAACTAATGAAAGCCACACATGTATGTCTGGTAAAAAATTCTACTGATACCTGCTTTTTCCTTTAGAGAAGTTAAATGGGATGATAAAATCAAGGAGTTTCATGTTCATGAATCCTAAGTGGGTGGCTCATAACCATTAAATATTTTGCTTATTTATAAACTGTTACCAGCTCAAAATAAAGTGAACACAGTTTTGAAGAATTATTTGTCCAGGTATCATGTTTAAAATGTTAATTGATGAGGGGGTTATTTTATTGCTTAGGTAAATGTGAATTATATTCTGTCACCACTGCCTGGTTTTACTAGTACTGTGTAAAGTACATGGTTTAATATGAAAAAACCTAATCTGGAGTGAGAAAGATCAAAGTTTACTTTGATTCTGGCATTTATTATATGTATGATCTTGAATGAAATTTTTCTGAATATCCATTTTCTACTATGATCTTACTTCCTCATATGGCTAGTTGAGTGGGATTAAGTGACAATCCTGGCTAAAAAGTATAAGCCAAGTACTATCTCTCCCTTTGGACTATGGAATTTAATTGTTGCAAACATCAGTTGAAGTTGTATTTCTCTTTGTAATAATGACAAGCAACGTTGCACATAGTAGCTATTCCAAAGAATAGCTTTGTCCAAGAGAGGACAACGCAAAGAATAACCCAAGCAATCATGTGGACATATACAACAAGCAAAAAATAAGCTTTGTTTATTAAGCCTCCCATATTTTGGTAATTGTATTACATTACAACAACCTAGTATATATTTTTTTCAACCTAGCATATCTTCAATGACAGTTACTGAGAGAACTACAACTAGTACCCAAACAGAAGAAGGAAAAAAAGAACTTACAACACTCTGGACATTTGAGGTTGCCCAATAAGTGACAGTCATAGCCATCACAGTTCCTGTTGGTAATAGTTATTATCATTGTCACTTGATACTTTGGATGTTATTCTGGTGACTGAGTTCTGGAATAAGATGACTAATTTTAAAGATCAGTGCAGTAATTTCCATCTTTAGGTCGAAAAGTAAAGAGAATGAAAAAGATGTGACTGACAAAAAGGACGGAAGAACTGCTTAATTTAGACTGTGAAGATTTGTAGGAGCTGCATTTTCTTTTTTTTTTTTTTTTTTTAAGATTTTATCTATCTATTTAACAGAGAGAGAACACAAGCAGGCAGAGAGGCAGGCAGAGGCAGAGAGAGGAGCAGGCTCCCTGCAGAGCAAGGAGCCCGATGTGGGACTCGATCCCAAGAGGCCAGGATCATGACCTGAGCCAAAGGCAGCTGCTCAACCAACTGAGCCACCCAGGCGTCCCAGGAGCTGCATTTTCTAAACCTAGCTTTCATGTCTAGAACTGAGGGTGACCAACAAAAGTGATTGTATTTTAAAGAAATGACCCTCCATGGATGTAGGAGTTTTTTTAATTCATAGGAAGCTATGGCTTTAAAGCTTCAACAATTTGTGGAAAAAAATTATAATTTGATTATTGTCGTAGTATAAAATAAATATCCATATATCATTACTGATATAATTAAAAAGAAAAAAAGAAACCAAGGAAAGTCAGAGATACTGTCATAACCCAGAGGAGACTAGGAGCCTTAGATTACCTTAATAAAAGGTAACATTGCAGTACAGGAGCGTTTCTTAGTTTCATGATTACAGCTTGCCCTGGTTATTTAAACACAATTCTGGATTCTGGACAACAACCTCTGAGGGTAGTACCATGTAGATCAAATAATCAATTCAAACAAAGAGGAAGCCAGGAAAACAAAGTATTCTGGGGATGATATTGGCGAAAAATGATACATCATTACTGTCTATGCTGGGAACATTAGGAGGTATAGTTTTGATATGCAGCTATCTTTCATCTACATTATCATCCTACATAATAAAAATGCATTATGTATTTTTTGGCCCAAAGAGAAGACTGTCGTTCATTTTTTTCACCTTCTTTGAGTTAGTTTGGCAGGCTATTTAGTTCCATTAAAATGGCAAGTAGATTTATGGTCAAGTTGTCTGGTAAATGATTTTTTTTTCCGTTAATATGTGTTTTACAGGGTCTCTTTCCTCACACCATGATTTATTTGTAGAAAGAACCAAAAGAATTCCCCTCTGTTTCTTATATCAACCTGTCCCTTAGCTCTGAACAGTCAATAAGTTATTAGTTTAGGGATAATATATTACTACTTCTTTTTTTATATGGGTATATATTTGTGTGAGTATATTCTCTGTGTGTGCTTATCATTATTATTAGCTAACTGTATGTTAGACAACAAACTATATACCCTAATGCAAATATCTAGGATTTCATAATGTTGTCCCTCTAGGAAATTTCAGGATTTATAAGTTGAAACACCACATTGAATGCATGATTATTGCACTTACTTGTCCCTACAGAATTGCTTTCCTTGGCATTTTAAAGAGGTATTAATCAGAAATGTTTAAAGGCACTGCATAGCATTGCTTAAACCCCCCTCTTCCCTGAAGAAAATTTCTCTTTTTTTCAGCCTTATTACTGCATAATTGACAAATAAATGGCAAGATATTTTAAGTACGCATCATGGTCATTTAACATACCTATACACTGTGAAAAGATTCCCACCATCTAACTAATTAACATATCCATCACCTCACATATTTATCTTTTTTATGAGACTATTTCAATCTATTCATTTAGCAAAATTCAATGATATGATCACCAGTTTTTACATTAGATCCTCAGAGAATTTCTTTTTAGTCATATTCTTCCATTGCCTAGTAAAATGCTTCCTCTAATGATCTCTGTGAGGATAGAATTCAGGTATCTTTGTGTATATATATATATATATATCTATATATATCTTTTGTATATTTTTACAGAAGTGTTTCAGAGTAAAACCCAAGACATAACACCAATGTATTTACAAAGAGAGAAAGTCTACTTCTACTCTTTCCTAATGGTCTACTTCTACTCTTTCCTAAAGGCCTACTCACTAATAATAATCAAAATAATCCTTCCACTTTAATTTGCTACATTTTTAATGTTCCACACTTTTTCTCTATCAGATAATATTTCTAGGTGAATATTGAATTTGTTGAATTGGGTCCAAGCATATATTGAGCAGACCAAAATTCAGTTCTTTTAATTCTATCTCATTTTTCTCTCTGCTCCTGCATAGTAAGGCCAGTTGTCACAAAATCTTCAAATAACCACCTAGCAGAGTATGAAACCTGTCAAGCTCGTTTCAGGTTATATTTGACTGTTTTCCCTCACCCACATGGTTCGCAACCAGATTGGAAGTTTGAGAAGAATTTTTACCTTTTCCCACCATCAATTGTTGCTAATATTTGCCTCCAGGAACTGGAGATATTAGCAAACCTGGATAGGATAAAGAAGGGAAGATGCTGCTTCCTTTACTGTCTGAGGATATCAAAGGAATCAGTAGGAATTACTTCCATTTGGTCTCACCTGTATCTTCTCGTTGAGCCACTTTACTTTTACATGAAGCTCAGCAGAACTCTCCACTATTTTAAGTCATGGAGTTGAATGTTCGCATTTGCATTGGACACAATATAATCATCCATTAGTAGTACTAGCATCTTGGACTCTTTGCACAGATACTTTCCTCAGTTTTTTCATTACCTCATATACATTCAGTTTATTTTTGGTATACCCTAATATATGTATAAAATCTATTCAGTATAATGATGCATGCAACATCTTCTCTATTTTCAGACTTTAATCCACTATAGTCCAACCCAAATGTTAACCATAGAAGAAGTTAATGGATTGCGATGTATTCATACAATAGGTATTATTCAGTACTGAACATATGCAGATTATGTTATATTCCAGAATGGATGAATCTCACAGATGTAATGTTGACCAAAAATAATAGACACAGAAGAATAAAGACCTGTATATAATGTATGAAAACAGGTAAAATTAATGTGCTATAAGAAAAACTGGTCAACTTGGAGGTAAAAATGTCTAAAAGAGGGCACCAATACTCGAGTACTATTATTTTCTATTTCTTGGTCTGTATGGTGGTTACATAGTGTCTTTATTTGTAAAAATTTATTGAACTGTATAAATGTGTGTTTATTCAACTTTTATGCACACTGTGCTTTAATTAAAATAGTTTGTCAAAAAATGTAGGAAAATAGGGACTGCAATAGTTAGACTGATAGCCAGATCCTTGCCAATGTATATTTGTTTTTGATTGGGAGATTGTCAGTGAGGTTGGAATAGAGATTTCCCCTCTTTCCAATGTGCTTCATGGAGGCAAAGCTGGATATTTTTTTTTTCAGAGTCTAAGCATGTTTCTCCTATTTTGGCTTCATCATATTACATTTACTGAAGCTTCTATTAGATACATTTTGCTCAAGAATTCAGGTAGTTCATCAGTGTCATTTTTGTTATTTTACTAGGAAATTCACAATATAATCATAATTTGGCTACTTTTCATGCCCTTTTGGCATCACCAGAATATAAGCATCTTCTCATTTCTCCAGATTATTGTAAGAGAGTCATAACTGGATCTCTTCCCATCCCTTTCCCCATCAACCCCAATCTTTCCTTCTCTTCTCAAGTCAGCAGCAGAGTGATTCTGAGAAAATATAATTTTAATGTGATTCTTTTCGTTACAGACCTCTAATAATTCCCTACTTCAGTCATATTTTAAAAGCACTTGCAATCTTTCTGACCTCATAGCCTACTCTTTTCTCAACACTCCTTTCCAACCACAGCAGCCTTCTGGCTATGCCCATGAGTGCAGTCAGTTCCTTCTGCTTGGGTGCTGTCCTCAGATACACTTTTGGTAGCTTTTTCACTACTTTCACATATTTATTCAAATTTGAACCCTTGCCCTTATTCCAAAACCCATGTTCCCTTTTCTTGATTTGTCTCCTAAGTGTTTATAACTGACTAGAATATTCTATTTATATAACATCTGTTTCACTCACTACAGGCAGAGATGTCTACCTTCCCACGCCAATTTGTTTGCTGCTATTTCCAGAACTTAACAAAGTCCCTGTCTGCTAAGGTAGGTCTTCAATAACATTTGTTGAAATAATGAATAAAATATGTTGTTTTCAATTTTGAAACCCTTGGTTTTTTTTTTTAGATATGTAGATAAGTGCAATGTTAATGAAGATATCATTCTTGTCTAAACTGATATGAAATGCAAATCCTGGTTTTCATGTTCTACTGTGTGGAAATCATAAATTGATAGATCTAAATAATTTAAAACAAGCTCACTATACCTTTGAATAAATTTCTTCTGATAAAATGAAAAACATTTATAGCAAATGTTATCATAGAATATGGTATTTAGGCACTGGTTATAAAAATGATTTATTCATGCACATACAAAAAAGAGATGGGAGAAAGTTTCAGAAAAAATTCATTTAAAAATAGTTCCTAGCATCAAATGGGGACACTCACTTGTAATCTTGACTGTGGTTAAAGAAGTATTCTGGCTCAACACACATAATCATATGACCAAATCTTCTTGGTCTTTCTTCATTCAAGAGCATTTTTTCGCTACCACACCTCTGCTGCAGTGAAAATATTTTGTTAAAATAAACATAGCAGCAGCAATACTGGTGAAGCAAGAAAATGAAGTGATATTGTGTTTCTCTAAAGAACTCCCAGTTGTGAAAATGCTGTGAAAATAAATGTTGGCTCGTATATTCAAAGCTTTTAATGAAGCTGAAATGAGAAAATGGGTAAAATGGGGAAGAGTAAATTTATTAAAAAAAAAAGAAATCATGAATGGAAATGTAGATGGACTATATACAGACTTAATTAACTTTTATTTCTTTAATGTGGAAAGCAATGAGGTTATTATTTTTAGCATTCTACCTGGAATCAAATATATAGTAGTATTTCCTTTGTGCTCTATCTCACTAATTCGTTAGGCATTTTCAGGGTGGTGGGGGACGACAAGGTTCAAAACATTTCATTCTTCCTGGCTATTTCTGTTTCAATAACTATTGCCTTTCCACTTTTGGAAGACTTTAGAGGACATGCAGGCAGTATAAATGGATACTTGAACGTACTTTGATTGTATGTATATTTCCTTGAAATGCTACTATTTTGCTATTTCTATAATCTTACTATTTCTGTTGATCAAGTGGTCTGGGAAATTGACAATAATTCAGTAAAAGTGTAATGTGACGTATGTCCTCATGGGGATTATGTTTCAAATATATGAAAACCTTAAAAAATAGAAAATTAATAATTATCAAGGTATGTTTCCACTGTAGTTAGACTGCACACCCCAGCTATTGATGCTGCTTCCATCCTTTGCCTTTTTGGATAGGGCCTCTTCAACTGAGACAAGGACTAGAAGGCAGAATCAATGTAGCAACTTCCATAGGTATTAGTGAACTAATATACAAACAGACAAAACCCAACTCCTGAATGCCAGAAGAATACAATGCATCACCTCCTAGGAAAAGCTGCCTACTTGCCATGATGTATTCTTATAAAATAGACAAGTGCCCGAGCACCTGGGTGGCTCAGTCCATGGAGCATCCCACTCAGGTCATGATCGCAGTGTGATGGAATGAGTTGGAGCCCTACGTCAGGCTCCATCCTGGGCATGGAATCTGCTGATGATTCTTTCC
>CM052811.1:40689871-40792314 GCA_028533885.1 Nasua narica
GCCCTAGCTTCCCTTGCCTTTGGAGATGTTTGTAGGAAGAAGTTGCTGCGGCTGAGGTCAAAGAGGTTGTTGCCTGTGTTCTCCTCCAGGATTTTGATGGATTCTTGTCTCACATTGAGGTCTTTGATCCATTTTGAGTCTATTTTTGCATCACACACATCTTAATAGCAAATTTTTTACAACTGAAAGATGTAGTCTGTTTGGAAGTTAATTAGCATTAAGCAAGCCCCCACAATAGGGTAACTAATTTCAGAAAGGTATAAAATTTAGTTATCACAAAAATTACAATGTATGTATTTTATTTACTTTAAAAATACAATTACTTATGGATAAATTGTTCAAATGATTTCTAAATGACTTTTTCAATGTCATACAGCTGGCAAATGGTGAATTCTGAACTGTAACTCTAGTTCATCAACCTTCAAAATGCATGCACTTTCCATTATACTTCACTACTTTCAGGCTTAGATCTAACAAAAAGTATGATTGATAAATTGGATTGGGAGAACAAAAGATCGTGCCTTGATGGCCACATAAGTGAGATTATAGAATATCAGACAGGGTGATAGATGGACATTGTGCTTGGAAAATTTTACTCCATTATTTGTTCAAAGGATACATAGAAGCAGGTAGAGACAAAATAAGCAAGGAGATATACACATCTTTGACTCTATTCTAATTAGTTAAGAATAAGCCAGTGAGCTTTGGAAAACAATGTCATTGGTCAGTACTGAAAAAGTAAGAGGAGAAAATGAAAAAGTAGGAAGAAATGAATTCAGATAAATGGTACCCAGGGATGAAAAGATAGGAAATTTAGGTTGATGTAAAATTCCTTTGCTAGCAAAATTGGAGACAACGTGGATATTATTGATAACTAATAAATGTATCTGATAAATTTTGAGGAGAAGGCTATCTTTAATCCTTCATAGATGAACAATACTGTTCATTTTTTATGTTATTTTCAATGTGTGTGGTTATTAGCATATATTCCATGAAGATGTAGAACAAAAAAGAACAGTTGTGGGATTTGTTAGCAGGCAACCCATGATTTAAAATGTTTCCTTATTCCTTAATTTGTGATCATTAGGAAAAAGCATTATCTTTGTTAGCATCTTTACTAACCTATTAAACAGAAATAGGAATACCTGTTTGATAATATCATTGTGAAATTTATATAAGATGTATGTAAGTTGTGCCTGGATAGTGTAAGCATTCAATAAAGAATTCTTGTGGATTATTATTGCATTAATTATTTTGGAAGTATAATGCATTATTATTTTCTTTTAAAAGTACATTTAAACATTTGGTTTTATTTTTTAATTTATTTTTTTAAAGATTTTATTCATTAGAGAGGGAGAGAGCTACAGAGAAAACACAATTAGGGGAAGAAGCAGAGGGAGAGGGAGAATCAGACTCCTGGAGCTGGACATGGGGCTCCATCCCAGGACATGGAGATCATGACCTGAGCCTAAGGCAGATGCTTAACCATCTAAGCCACTCAGATGCCCTGGTTTTAGTTTTTATAATTAGATTCAAAGGAGTTATTAAGACTCCCTTCTTAGTATTTTTTAAGTATATACATCACTTTCTTTTATTTTCTGACTGTAATTTAAGTGTTATAATTACACATCAAAATAAAACTTTTTTAACAAGTGTATCAATCATTGATTTTTTTTTTTCAAAATCCAACATATAGGAATATCTTTGCAGATGAACACAGCATGTTTGGGCAAATGTTCTGAAGGTTACTCAAAACAATAGTGTTACATCAAGAAATCTAAAGATCATTTGATTGTCTTTTTCCGTCCTTGTAATTATCAAGCATGGCAAAAAAAGAGCCTTTGTGTTTTTTTTAAATTGATTTTACTTTGCCAGGACTGAGTCCTCATGTCAATAAAGACCTTTTTAGTACAAAAAAAGATTTGTTTGTTTTATCATTCATTATGGTTTTTCACTTTTTTTGAACACCTAGGGTCACAAATGATTTTTAGCTATTGATTCTTCAACTTTTCCTTCATATCTGTTATTTTCACTTTTTTCCATTTAGAGAATTAATACAGAAAAGTCTCTGAGTTTCTTTTCTATGTGACAACCTTTTTCTTTTTTTCATTTGCAGCATTATTTCAGTCTTTTACTTCTTCCTGTTTTAATTTCTTATATATTTTATTTCATGCATATTTACTTTATCTTTTCCCATCATCTATTTCTTTCTCAGATATTATTTCCTTTTGACTTTTGCTACTATTTACAGAGCTATATATTTTTATATGCTAAAGGATATAAAATGTCTTATCCTGAAATTTGCATCATATACTTTGAAAGACATTCTTCTCTTTCTTTGTAATTTTCAATGTTTCTGACATGGTCAAATGTATATTTATAAGAAATAAACAGGTTGAATTGTAATTGGTCCTATTTACTGTTTATTTCTTATTATTAATATCAAAATGTATCTCAGATCAACCGAGGAGGTACAGATTAGTATGTCAAAATCTAAGCCAAGGTCATAGGTTTAAAGATCAATACTTAACAAATATTGCTACCTGGTTTTGTTCAATGTCTTTCTCTTCCCTGCTATATTACTCAGATCAAACCAGAAATTATAATACCAATTTTCTTGGCAATGTGAAAAAATGCTGTGAAAATTTAAGGGATTATTATCTTAATTTTTCATCTTTACAATGTTTTGTTCCTTTTACTGTGCCTTGAAGCAAAGATAGCATCTGGATTATTGGAGGAAGTTTCCATAGGAAACAGACTCTGAGACAGATTTTATACGTGAGGTAATTATTGAAGGAAAGCTTTGAGGAAAAATGTGTATGAGACAGAGAGGAGAACAGGATTGGTCAGAGGAGATACTGTACTCTGATGCAGCTCTACTGAACAGGGAATCAGTCAGTCTCCAAAATCCCTATTCCATAGGTCAAGTGTTGTGGGAAATAGCCTCTGAACTGGAGATTTACTTGCAGGCGGCTTGTTGAGGAGAGCTCTCAGGAAACTATGAAATGGGAGAAGCAGTGTTTTCACAGAGGGAGAGACTGAACTGAGATACAATGCCTTACAGAAGCTTCAGTAATTTCCATAAGCAGCTGCAGCTGGGATGGGAGTTCAGCCTTGTTCTGAACAGGGGTTCTCTTAACCCTGCATCAACCAGTTATTGAACTTGGGCCCTGTGATATTGTTTAAATATATATTTTGTCTTTGTACCTGTTTCTGACACAGAGCTTCTAAAACTTTTGGAATTTCCTAAGTGATGTGAGAGTGATAAAGGCATGTTAACATTCCTAACAACCCCCTCTCAGCCACACCCGAGTTTATGTTAATGCGGTGACTTTTGGAAAGCAGTTAAGAATGAGGCTGGTAGCCAGGGGATCCAGCCTTTTCATTGGAGGGTTGGAAATTTCAGTCCCGCCTCCTGACCTCTGGGGAGGGAAGAGGAGCTGGAGGTTGAATCGATCACCAGTAACCAATGATTTAATGAATTGTGTCCACATAATGAAGCCTCCATAAAAACCCAAAAGAAGAAGGTTTGGAGAAACTCTGGGTTGGAGAGCATGTGGAGATTTCGGGAGCATGTTGAGCTGGAAGAGGGCACTGAAGCTCCATGTCCTTTCCTACACACTTTGCTCTTTATATCTCTTTCATGGTGCTGCTTCTGAGTTATAGCCTTCTATGGTAAACTGTCATCTAGTAAGTAAAATTTTTCTTTGGGTTTTGTGAGCCACATCAGCAAATTAATAGAACACAAGGTTGGGGTCATTGGAATGTGAACTACAGGTGGTTAGTCAGCACAGGTAATAATCTAGGCTTGCAACTGAGGTCTGAGTTGGGGGACAGTCTTGTGAGATTAAACCCTTGACCTGTGAGATCTGAGGTTATCTCCAGGTAGATGGTATCCATATTGAATTGTAGGACACTCAACTGGTGTGTTAGAATTGTTTAGGGTGTGGAAAAAGCCCCCAAATTTTGAAAATTGGTATTACAATTATTTTAGGCCCCCCTTCGAGAGGGCTGGTAACCTTGGATGAGACAGCTCTCTTCAGTCAAGGTCAGATGATGGAGAGGGTCAGTCCTGCACCATTAACAGGCAATATTCCCGGCAGCTTGGGAGAATGAGTATCCTTGTCTTGAAGGGCACCACTGTGTCTACTACGAAGATATAAAAAGCCATTAAAATATGTGTAATGGAAAGGCATATTTTTTAAATGTTTACTTATTTACTCTAGGGTCTTAAATATCTTTTTGCCTTATAACTCCATATTGACTGTATCCACATACACATACCACCTAAAACTTAAATATAATTGTTTACTTACAAGTCTTAAATAGTTTTGTATAATGACAATACTATTACTTTAAGAGTTTTTTTTATTAAGAGAAAAGAGACATTTCTGATTCTTTAGCATGCCAATAACTTATCAGGAGCCAGAAATGCAGAGCTGTACCTCACTGTTTCATAGAATAGAAATCTTCCCAGAGAAGAGGAAAAATGGAAAAAGTATTTCCATGTCAGAGGGCTGCAGTTAAGGCAAGAGAGAGTCATGCCCATCTTCTGCCTTTTTATTCCCCCTCTATTTTCCTCTCTTGCCATGGAACTCTAAGGAGAGAGAAAATGTTAGAAAATCCCAAAAAGTCAGCCAAAGATGAGTAATTGCAAAATTGGGTTGGGAGGCACAGCTTGGGAGATTCCAACCTCTAAGCCATATCCAGTATGTCCTGGAGAGAGAGTATATAATTTGCTGTAAAATGTAGAATAATTGATGGCCTTACAGAGCGTTACTGGCTCAGTAAGTTCTATATGCAGGGCATACATGCATTCCAAATATTCCAATGAGCCATGGTGAGGGAATGTGGAAGGGCTGAGGAGGCTGGACAACAGGAAGTGGTCTGGGGTAGAATAAACAGGTGGAGAGAGTGGATACTTCTGTGCTGGTACAAACTTCTGAGTCCACCAACTATGGCTATGGGTAATATCCCAGTGCCCAGAAGACTAGATTGAGCAGGTTGCAAATTAGTGGTCGTAAATCCAGTGAACAGATCAGCAGAAGCCAGCGCAGACCAAAAAAAAAAAAAAAAATCATTCCGCAGGCAGTTTTCTGAAGTATATTCCCCTATCCCAAACACTCAAAAAGGCATCCAGGAAATGACCAAGCAGTAGAGGGAATCTGAACAATCACCTACAAAAGCCTGAGTCTTTAAAAAAAAAAAAAAAAGACTTTAAACTAGGTTAAAAAAGGACTGTAAATCTGAATTGATTGCATATTTAAATGTTCGAACTGGAAGAGATTATGAGATTATTAATTTGTAAGTTACTTTGCCCAGATTCCAGGGAGGATAGAACAGGGAAAGTAATTATCCAGTTACAAGACATGAAGGTGCCACATTTTGAATAGCATAAGTAGTTGGAGTGAATTTGTTATGCTATTCCAAATGTGCAGATGAATTGACCTCACTTCAGAAACCTCATTTAATCCCTGCCTTTCTTTCATTTCTATGGTTAGCACATAAAGGCCACTAGAATTTAAAAATAATCTCATTGAGAACCATTTTGATCAAAATCCACAAATATCTATCAGTTTTAAAGTAAGAGAGAAGTATCTTCTTGAACTCAATAAATCCAAGGCAAAATTGCAGAAAAGTAAAAAATGAATATAAAAGAAAGTCATGCAATGTTGCAAATATATTTGAAGAATTAATGTGTCAGGAAGATGAGTTGTCTGCGATCTTGAATAGAAGGGCCTAAAATCAAACTGATCTTGTTCATACTTCACTGTCTGGCAGATATGAGAATTCCTGTCTTAGAAATGAGTAATCTACTTGAGGTCAAAAGGTGTATTTATTCATTTATTCAATCAATAAATACTTGAGTGCTTAAATAATTGAGGCCCCCATGCCGTGCAGGAGGCATTCAAAGATGAATAAGAAAGTGGGCCCTGTCTCTAATTACTTCACAGTCTTCTGGGAGTGATAGGCAAAAAGGAAAAGTATTTCATAAAGGGTGTTAAATGCTATAATAGAAGTTGTGCGGAGCATAGGAAACATCTGGCTTAGAATGGTCATGGAAGGTGCTCTGAGGAACGTGTACCTCCTACTATATACTGTAGTTAGGAAATGGGCAGAATCATAAGCAATTGAGCAAAAGTATTGGCAATAATATTCCTAGAATAAAGAATAGCATGTTGTATACTAAAAAACAGAAATGTTTTAACAGGGTGTAACACATTTAAAAAGGACCTATATTTCACATGGCAAGAAAATAGGGTATATCATGAGGAAGATTAACATAAAACATTCTTCTGAATTGTAGATAAAGACCAATTCGTAAGGAACATTTAATATCACAATAAAACATTTGGATTTTATCCTTAAGGTACAACTTAAAGCAGGAGTATGGCCTAATTATATGGGCTCTTTAATAAAAGGAATGTTCTTGGATATGGTAAAGAATGATGGGAAACAGAAACAAGAAGAGATTATGAGGAAATATTAGAAATATATTCAGGTTTTGAAAGTACAAGTATGATGAACTAATCTGAAGCATTTAGACTAACAGTAAGGAAAAATAGAAGAGTTAATTAAGTTATTGAGCAAATTGGATTTGCTAATTAGATATAGAAAAGTGAAGAGAAAGGACAAATCAAGGATGAGCCTTGATTTCTACTTTATTGTCTAGATAGAAATTAATGTCACTCCCTAAAGGTAGAATATAGAAAAAGCAACTATTTGTCTGTCTGTCTGTTTATTTTTCAGGGCAGGGATGGTGAAAAGGAGGTGAGTTCACTTCCTGTTTGATCCACCCTGAATATGATATGCTTAGAAATTACTCATATTTATCAAAATGTATAACAGGTAACCAGTTATATATGTCAAAGCTCAAGAGAACATTTAGTGCTGAAAATGTTCACTGTGCTATTCTTCCAATGGACAGTGGCATGTGAAGTAATGTGTATGAGTTAGAACAACCTGAGGAAATGCACAAAATTAAAACTGAGAAGGAACAAGAAGGGCAAACCCAAAGAGAATTGAACTTTTAAATGGTGAATAAAGGGTAGCAGAAGCTATATGAAGAAAAGAATATAAGTGCCGGAATTAAGAAAAGACAAATAGATTCCACTATTAGAAAAGTACATTGGAGATCAAGAGGAGGCATAATTTTAAAATAAAAGTATTCATAAATACTATTCTATATCTCAGAGATGGTAAGTCAAAATTGAAAAGTACTCAATGAATGCATAGGCATCCCGAGGTAGGTGAAGTGACTCAAAAATAAAGAAAATATATATATTTTAAGAAATGTAGCTGCAGATTAGGGAATTGTTCTTGAAGTTACATGGAAAATGATGGATTAAATTTTATTCTTTTTAAGACAGGATAAAAAGATTGGGGAGGAACAATTATTAATAAGAAGCTGTGATATTAAAATAGAGAATTGCTGACAATAATTCATTAGTAGATGATGGTATTACTGACTTGTGCACAATAGGAAACTTTTTCTGTAGTAAGGGTCTAGATTTAGATGAAGCTGCAGATATTGGTGGAGGGTGGGTAAGGAGGGAGATTTGGAGAAGTTTACATTTAATGACCTTTCTACCACAAAGACTGTATAGTCCTCTGCTGAGATTATAGGGAGAGTACAGCTCGGGTCTTGAAGAGAGTGGAAAACATCTAGAAAGGAAGTTTACAAAGTGGCAGAGTCAACACACAGAAAGCTTGCTGGTCAGTGGGGAAGACCAAGCTAATATTGTTGATCATGAATTTTTATTAGATCCAACTCACATGTTTTTGGAATTCCCTCCTGCAGTGCTAGATAAATTAATTTCAAAGGCAAATCTTAGAGTTTTGGGTTGATACAAAATCAAATGTCACAAGAGGCTAAGATGGAGGACAATGGCTTACTGGATTTCAGATCTAAGGAAACAGCTGAGGCCACAGAAAGAATTATGGGGTTTGAAATGAGTAGAAAATAATAAATCCAGCACAGAAATAATAGATAGGAAAAATGGCCGTGTCAGGAGACAAGGTCTCTATTAAGTTGGAGGAGAGGAGCAGTGGGAGGAAGAAGAGAGAATGGGTAGATTCTAGGGATTCAGAGTGTGCTATAATGTTTAAAATGTTGGAAGTGCACTTTCCTAGAATGTTACCTATTAAAATAATCTCATTGACCTCAGTATAATACAGTTAGGATCATACAACAGATTGAAACAATTGAGCCAAAGGGCTACCATAGTTTAAAGCCCTGAATCCAGTCAGCTTTCCTTTTAAGCATCATGCTCTGATTTAAAAAATGCCAGTTGTCTAACATTAGACTATCCACAAATGTTCCTTATCTTGGTTACTTATTCATACAATGTCGAATCCATATATTTCTTGAAAAATTGTAATAACCCAACTTTACTGAATATCAAATAAGATATGTAAACCTTTCATCCTCACTAGAGTTCAGAAGATGAATAAATGTTACCATTTTAGTTATTAAATATGCAAAAGTTAAATGGACTTAAATATTACCTAGTATGTGGTATATAAAATGTAGTAAACATCAATAAGCAATAATTCATTCAAATGATCGTATTACCAGAGCGCAGAACCCTGTAGCTTGCAAATATAACCCAAAATTCTGAATCTGGTTTCCTATATGGTTTTAAGGTAAGCAGGGTCATATAGGGGCAATGGAAACAAATGCTGGCAGTGTTTTAAAGCTAATTTGAGAAAGAGTTGCCTACTTAAAAGGTATTTGTATGATAATAGCCTCCCCTTATTCATTTGAGGTTTCATATAATTAGTTGTTGTTATTGTGGAAGTGAACAAAACATATAAGAAAAATTCACATGGGCATTCATGCAGAGGCTTTTGTGTTGGATTAATTGGAATCTGAAAGGGCAATACAAGCCAAGGTATATTTCATTAAAAAGAAAGAAAAATAACAGAATATAGAGATTCACCTGATTTTTTTAGTTCCTCATTGCTACCAGCATCCTAATGATAATTTCAATTTTTAATCTTTATATGTCTTTTGTCTAAGTTAATGGAATCTGTTTAGGTTTCAGGCACTAATCTCAGAACTTCATAAACTGCTTCCTTTCATCAATGAAACCATCTGGGGATAAGTTTAGAGTATTTATTAGGGAGATTTTTAAAAGCACTAAAGCAATGCCTTAATTAAAATCTTATAAATTTATAAGTAGTGAGAAGAATCCTATTAATTTAAACCATTAATCTTTTACAAATGCACTGTCTTAAAATTTTTTGGATCAAACCAGCTTGAACAGTAATGTATTGTTGATCATCTAACTTTCAGAATTGAAATTATAATAGTAAATGAGGCATATCTAAAGGATTAAAAATTGGTTAATGAATAGTGTGTTAACAGCATCACCTAAATACTACCTTTTATTTTTAACATACCTTTTGCCTATTACAGAAGTATTTCCAGCATAGTAAAGAAATTTTGGAAAGTAAAAAAGGAAAATAGACAAATTATGCGGTTTCATCCAGAGTGTAAATTTCTGTATTTATATTTGACTGGAAAAGCTCCTTTAGTATTGCCCAAGAAATTTCCTGAAGGAAGGATAATCTTTGCAGAAACAATTGGATATCTATTGACAAAACAAATACCGAAAAAAAAAAAGTTCCAAACAAAAACACTTCAACTTAAACCACATACCTTATAAAAATTAACTAAACTTGAATTATAGATTCAAATATGCAACTATAAAACTTTTATAAGTAAATATAAGTGCAAATGATTGGTATCTGGGGCTAGAGAAAGGTTTCTCAGATATGACACAAAAAGCATAATCCATAAAAAAATGGATAAACTAGACTTCATCAAAATAAAGAGTTTTGCTATATGAAAAACACTCAAAAACTAAAGACAGTTAAAGGGAAAAAAATTGCAAACCACATATCTGAAAAAGGACATATCTAAAACATACAAAGACTCACAAAACTCAATGAGAATGGACAAAAGACATGCACAGACTTTTCACTAAGAGGAGATATGAATAGCAAATAAGCGCATGTCGAACATCCTAACCGCTTGAGAATCACTGGGTTAAACCGTAATGAGATAGTACTGCACACCTATCAGAATGACTAAAATGTGTTTATTTTTTTAAAGGCTAAATGTTAACGAGAAGTTGGAGAAATTAGCTTTCTCATACATTTTTAATAAGAATGTAAAATGGTACAGCCACTCTAGAAATTATTTCGGAGTTCTTTATAAAATCAAACTATACTATAAGACGACACAGGTAAAGGGGCTGTTGAACAGTTACCCCAGAGAAACCAAAACCTGCTTTCACACCAAAACTTATACATGAATATTCATAGCAGCTTTATTTGTAGTAGCCAGAAATTGGAAACAGCCCTTTCAGTGGGTGAAGGGCCAAATAAACAGTAATACACATGTATCAATAGCATTTTAGGAGGCAATAAAAAAAACAACTATTGGGTGCCTGGGTGGCTCAGTTGGTTGAGCAACTGCCTTTGGCTCAGGTCATGATCCCGGAGTCCAGGGATCGAGTCCCATATCGGACTCCCGGCTCTGCGGGAAGTCTGCTTCTCCCTCTGACTTTCTCCCCTCTCATTCTCAGTCTCTCGCTCTCTAATAAATAAATTAAAAAGAAAAAAAAGCAAAAAAAAAACAACTATTGATACATGTAACAACTTGGATAGATCTCAAGGGTTCTGTCTGTAGTGGAAAAAACCCATCTCAGAAGGTTACGTGTTACATGATTTCATTTACATAACAGTCTGTAAATGGAGAAGCTACTGAGAACACAAATAAATTAGTGATTACCAAAATGGTGAGGAGTAAGAGGGTAACTTTAGAGTAGAAAAAGAATTTCTTTGTAGTGAAGCAACACTTCTGTATCTTGATTCTGGTGAGGATTACATAAATAAATCTTTATACATGGAATGAAACTGCAGCAAACTGCACATGTACATGGATACTTATAAAATTTAGTGGAACTGAGTAAGATCTATAGTCTTGTGTTTATTAATGAACTAATGTCTGTGTTCTGCTTTGATGTTATATACTGTTACTGCTGGGAAAAGTTTAGTAAGGCTGAACAATATTTGTACTATTTTCACAACATCATCTACGTTATTTAAAAATAAATAAGCTAAGAAATCAAAGTAGAATAAAGAAAATTAACAGTATAGATGGAAGTAGATTGATTTGAAAATAGATGCATTAAGGAAGATAATATAAAATGCTGTTTAATTAAAGAAACAAATAAGATAGCCGAATGTCTGACAAGGACTAAATAGATAATATTGGGAAATAAGGACAATACTAAAGATAGGATAGTTTTTAAGCTATAGTAAAAAAAAAAAAAAACAAACTTTGAACAAAAACACAGCCAATATATATGAAAACTTTTGAAAAACTTGATTTTTTATAAATATAAAATATAAAAATGAGATAAACTTTAAAATAGTTTGAGTCAGTTTGATCTTAAAATAGTTGAATCCGTTTTAAAAATCTACTCACATAGGGGCACCTGCGTGGCTCAGTGGGTTAAAGCCTCTGCCTTCCGCTCAGGTCATGATCTCAGAGTCCTGGGATCAAGAGGGAATCAAGATGGGATCAAGCCCCGCGTCGGGCTCTCTGCTCAGCGGGGAGCCTGCTTCCTCCTCTCTCTCTCTGTCTGCCTCTCTGCCTACTTGTGATCTCTCTCCTCTCTGTCAAATAAATAAATAAAATTAAAAAAAAAATCTACTCACATAACATCATCTGTGCCAGATAATTCAGAGGTAAATTACACAAACTTCAAGGAATGGAAATAAGCTATTTTCTACTAATGTTATAGAGGTTAGTTCCAAAGGCAATGTGTCCAATTCTGTTACTGGGCTAGGATAGTTCTTCAGAAGCCCAGATCAGTGCATATGAAACAGATATGCCTTACTATAGTCTCTGTTAGGAACAGAGAAGCACAAATCATAAATACAGTCAGACAAAATAAATCCCATGTATGCAAAATTGAAATTCAGGAGGAAGATATGCTCTTCTCACGACATAAGAACTATTTATATATTAGAATATATATGTACTATATACTGCAGTAAATTAGTACTATATGCTGCACTAAATAGAGTAAGACAGACAAATATCATATCAAGAGGTGTAAAAAGTAATCCATTAATTTACGATCAGCAGATACTCATACTTTTAAAAATATTCTTAGCAATGGAATTATAGAAAGAAACTTCCTTAGCTGGGATAAATATATAAGTATATAAAATAAATATATTTAGTATTGGTAAATATTAAGGAAAATTTATAGGAAAATAATAAGGATATTTCTTATACTGGTAATAATAATTGGTAGAGTAAGACAAGAAAAGTAATCTTAAAATATGAGTAAAAAGGATGAAGTTAATAGTCACTTTTCACAGAAAATATAAGCATGACCAAGGAAAATACTAGAGGAACAAATAAATTACTGGAGTTAAATAGAGTTTGGCATGTTTGGGAGTATGAATCAATTTTGAGAGCTCAATTATATTCTTATGTATCAGCTATAAACAGTGCATGAATAATATACCACTTTTTAAAGTCTCATTTATACAGATATAAATATAATGCATATAGAAATAAATTGAAATATGTATAAGACTTTCATAGAGAAAATTATAAAATTTTGGAGAAAAATATTTAAGATGTCCTAAATAAATCGAGATATTTCAAAGCCCAAGTACCCAGAATGTATCCAATGTAATTCCAAACAAAATTTCAAAATTTCAACAAGATTCATAGAGCATGAAACGTTTTATTTCATTTAAGAGAAAAAATTACCAGTACCAATAATATATATTATTTATATGGGAAAAAAATCTATGGTTTATAAATAGCTTAAACGTGAGAAAAAATATATAAACATTGAATACTTGTAGGAAAAATATAGATTATAGCTTTGTAATATATTTTACATAAGGAAAAATTTCCTAAATAGAATGAAATTATATAACTTGTAAAAGACTGAGTCAATAAAAAAATTCACATAATTTTATGAAAAGCTATAGCTTTTTCCCGTATGAAAAATGAACGAAAAACCTTTAGACTTGGAAATAACTTATCTAAAAGAATGTAAATGAAAAAGGATCATTATCCAACTAGAATATTCCAAATTTTTCATTTGCTTTGGGCATTCTGTAATGGCATAGCTATGTTAAAAAAAACTAGTCATTCACTTTCACATGGTATTTGGCTCAAAACTTATTTCTCTCTTTCACCTGGGAAATTTTCTTCTTTGTTTCTCCATTTATTTTTCATTGCTATTTTCTCTGTCTTTTACTTTTACAAATCCTTGTGGATGTGTTCATTTCATAGATCCTTTATATGTAAACTCTTTTCACATACAATCTGGAAGATTCTCGACTTTTCGTCAGCTCTTCAACATATATATGTAAATTGGCATGCCAAATGAGAGCTCTCCCTTATTCTGTACTGAACAGGTCACCATGGTTACCTCTCCTCTGTCATTCAAGTAAAGCCTACCAGTCTATATGCCTTTCTTTCCTGTAGAGAGATTGAAGATGTTAAAACAGGCTGCTAGGAAAAATGGGGATTAAAAAAAAAGAAAGTATTACTGATAGATATTCATATCTACATGTAAATATATGAAAAAATGAGGATTAAGAAAATAGGAAAGAATTAATTATAGATGTATATATTATATATGTGTTATATGTATATATCAATAGGAAAGGATTATATATGTATGGAGTATGTATGACTGCATATGTATATATAGGAGATATATATACACACACACTAACACACATATGTATCAGCCTGTTTTACTGTTATATCGTTTTTTCTCTCTCTAGAAGAAAGATTGGCTGGTACGCTTTACTTGTATGAAAGGGGAGTGGAAGCCATATGGACTGTTTCAATGGAAAAGGAAGAGTTCTTACTTGGTGTGCCAGTTCACATTCTGAGACTCTGTCCTTCTAAGCATATAATTTAGTTTCTTTAAAGGTTTTATATGTACTTAGAGCTGAAGCTACAATAAATGTGTGCAAGTAAGATTGTAGGTGAGGAGTATTCTTTCCAAAGACAACTCTTAGCTCATCCCTTTGATCTTTGGCCCAATAAAGATTTCACTCACTACATATGTGCCCATATGAAGACTAGCTGCCAATATTGCTCCTCTCTTCTCTTGATTAACTCTTTTTTTTTTTAAGATTTTATTTATTTATTTGACAGAGAGAGAGGAAGAGATCACAAGTAGCCAGAAAGGCAGGCAAAGAGAGAGAGGGGGAAGCAGTCTTCCTGCTGAGCAGGGAGCCTGATGCTGGGCTGGATCCCAGGATCCTGAGATCATGACCTGAGCTGAAGGCAGAGGCTTTAACCCACTGAGCCACCCAGGCACCCCTGAATATATCTTTCATATTAAGTTTGCCAGAATGGAAACAGAGTGACTTGGCCCAGTAATTATGACTATAGTTAACAGTTTTGAAACACTTAATATTTTTGTCAGACATGATGTTAATGTAACTTATGAATATGGCATTTAATTACCACAATAACCATATAAGGTATATATTATTTTGTTATTTTTTTTCTGAAAAAGAAATTAAGGCTAAGGAAGTTTAAGTAATTTACTCATTAACTAAAACCTAATATATAATAAATGGACAAAAATAAGTCACACTCTTCTCTTGTAATAATTTATTTGGGGCTTTTTAATCTGACATGGATTTGGATCTTTTGTTCTTTTGGGGCATCCCAGCAATAATCTTATATGTCTTTAAATAGGAAATGAGGCAAACCTATGTAAAACTAAAAAGGAAATGGCAGTGGATAGAGAGAATGGAAGTGGAAGAAGGAGGGAGAGAAGGCAGCAAGTATTATGGTAAAAGAAGAGAAATCACCATGAATTTCTCTGTCCTAAGAAAGTTATACAAAAGCTCACTGCTACTAAATTGAAGACTATGTGTCCATAAGAATTAAAATAAAATAAAACCACAAACACTTCTAAGGGTTCCCTGATCTCCTGAACTGTGTGTAAATATGCTTGTTTTTGCCTTTGTTAATTTCTGCAAACTGGCTAAAAAGGTGACAGTCTTTAGAAAATTGGAATAGCCAATAGATGTCTGTAATCACAGGGGAAATGACATACCCAGCACTAGTCTGAGCTGCTCTGCATGCACCACTGATGCTCAATGTAATTTTGTGATTAAATCCAGATGCTTCTTTCCACTTGTAAAATCATATTAAAGAAAATATAATGTATAACATTAATCATGTCATTTTACTTGATAAATCATAAGGGGTTCTTCTAAATAATCAAAGCCACTAAATAATCTGAAAACATAAATGCCATTAAGAGAGAGTAAGTGAAATTCTCCCATGGGTTAACAGTTCAATTAAAATGGATATGCTTCATCAACACCTGCAATTTGCAAGATAGGTAGATTAGGTAACACCATCATAAGGTAATGGAGAAAAAAGTCAAAGTAGCAGCATCAGCATAAAGGTTTTTAGAGATGGATTCTAAATTTTAAATATTCAAGTTTAATTTACAGCAAGCCCTCTTCATTAGCAAACTTCAGGTGTAATTTCAGTGATGTGAAAACTTTTATTCAATGCCTAGCATATACTGTTTTTTGAAAGAGGTGTTGTGTTACAAGTCCATATATGTGAAATATCTCTCCATTCACAAACTAATTGGGAAAAGATGTGTGTGTGTGTGTGTGTGTGTGTAAATACAAAGTTCAAATTATGTTATAGACACATAAAAATTATACTTAGGCACAAAAGCTGAATAAGCTATTCTTGGGGAAATCTTAGGTGCTTTTTATAAAAGTTTTCTGAGTTTAAAAGAAACATGGAATTTTGTGAATTCTATTCATTTGAGTTTACTTCTATAAAAAATTACTACATAAATGTCTACTATTTTCTGGACATTACAAGAGAAAAGGATAGTGTTACCAATCACTTTGGGGTATATATACTTTTGTGAGAGCCCGACAGAAAAAAATTATTTCAAATATAATGTGGTATTTTGAAGTATTAATAGAGAGCTAGTCACAGATGGGATTATGAGGTATAGTAAGAATTAAGATGGAGACTGGGGTATTGGAGGTAGGTCTGAAGGGGCAACTACTTTCATCCCCTACCCCCAAACAGTCAATATGGTGGATGAGCCTAGAGTGAGCAACTTTATGAAGTTGGATTTATTCTGGGACAATCAGACACAGTGGCTTTTAAACAGAAGAATGGTTGAGCTGACTTTCTTTCTCAGGAGTTAATAAGTATAGAATGGAGAAGAGGAGGCTAGATATTTAAAGCTGATGAAGACTTGCGCTCATTCTCAGAAAGGCCAGGATTTTAAAGATAGTTTTGTAATATAATTGATGAAGTGTGAAGTGGAGAAGGTCAGAAAGAAAAAAGTGATTTTTAGTTTATAACTTCAGTTTTAGTGACTTTGCTAGAAAACATCACTCAAAATATGGTACTGTCACCTGATAACTGTAGTTAATAATACCATATTGTAAACTTGAAATTTGTTAAGAAAGAGTAGATCTTAAGTGTTCTCACCAAACACACACACGTACACACACATGTACATGCGCATGCACACATGCCAAATGGTAACCAACTGAGGTGATGGATATGTTGATTAACTTGATTGTAGTAATCTTTTCACAATGTGTATGCCTATTATCATGTGGCACACCTTTTTAAAAAGCACATTGTATAACCTAATATAAACAATTTTTATTTTCCAGTCATACCTCAGTAAACTGGAAAAAATATGTATACAATATGATCTGGAAAGGGCTGCAAAATACCATGAGGTCAGAGAAAATCATGAAACAAGACCAATCACTGTAACTATTCAAACAAGATATTTTTTCTCATGGAGGAGAAAAAAAAATATGGTACTGTCAGGCAGTGTACTTAGAATGTGGGAAGCCATAATAGATCTGAGATTTATGCCATTTTGTGGATTTTTTTAAATATTTGGGATACTTATAAAATATACAAATGGAACTATCCTGCAGGCAACTGAAATTCTGCAAATAAATGACAGAAAAAATTCAGTCATCACTACTTAGATGCTAGTCAAAGCTATAGGAATACTTGTAACCAGTCAGGTAGAAATTATGGATCAGTAATAGGAGGTCTCTTCTATTATTGAAAGGCTTATCAGTAGATACTTTTAAGATATCAGTTTAAATTTGTTGGAGAATTTGAATTCTCATGACCAATTTGAATCAACGAGCTAGTGCTTTTTTCTTCCTAGCTTATAAAATGTCAAAGTGGTTTTCTGCATTAAAACACGTAAGTGAAAAAAAAAACCACGTAGGTGATATTCCACATTGAGTTTATCTAAAGTGTTTCCCCTCAAGACCTAATCTAGGAAAAGAAAGCAGTAAAATTGCTTGCCACTTATCTATTTGAGGAGCCAACATTTATTCAGGAGCTAATTAAGCAATTGTCATTGCTTGCTGTTATCAGAGATGTGAAAAGTAGTACTGACCATTAGACTCAGGGTGAAATAAAGGCCCAATTCAGAACAAATGATAAGAGAGGGTAGTTTGTAGAGAAAACTGAAAAGTTTAACTCCCCAGATAAGTAGTACCTTTGCTTTGACTCTCTCTTGACTTCAGAAAAGATAGGTAAAAACCTAAGGAGAGGGAAGTCTTCTAAGTGCATGCCAGGGCCTTGCTCAGAGATGTAGAAAAGGGAAAAACATTGATAGCACGCAAAATGACATTTCAGTGATTTGCTTCTCTGAGTCTTATTTGTATCTGCTTCTTATTCAGTCTGTATTGCCAGCCTCTTCCCCCAAATGACCGAGTTCTTCCTGCTTCCAAATAAACAGTATATGCTTGTTGCCATGTTAAACTTTGATTCAGATCCTGCTTAATTTCCATAATCTTTTTATGCCCCTACATCTCACTTAGATAATGACCCTTTAGCTTGAATTAAACCATGTACCATTGATCATTTACTTGCTTTCTCTTGGAGTTTAATTTAATCATTCTAGTTTAGTTCAAAAGGATAAATAGCTTTCCACACAGTGTTTGGGTAAGGTATCTATTCAATTATGACCTTACTCATTATTATTGCCTCTGCAAGTTCTGCTTTTCTTACTCTTCTCTCTCTCTAGCATCATTCTAGGGAAATGCCATTAAGCCCAAATTTCCTCACATTACCTCTCCTCCATCCTCAGAAGCACACAGTTGTACTGAGCCATCACTCCCTCCGAGTGCAAACATTGTTGCACAACTCTCCATATTTGGGGGCTCCTTTGGGACACTAACCAACTTGGTTAACATACAACCTCCTGGATTGATATCTACCACAACTTAACTATTAATGATACACAGATATAAATAATCTATACATTGTAGCTACCTTGCTGGATGTAAATGTTATATCCTCAGCTACACTGATTTTGATATTTTATATTTAGACTCTTAATGCCACAAGCAATGTTGTTATCAAATCTTACAAATATAGGAATGGGAAAAAGGCAGCCCCTGAAATAGGGAGAAAACCAGTCCTCTGAGGCAAGGAGAGCAAACAATGAACCATACATAAAGCAATGCAAAATTTTAAGGCTTCATAGCAGTTGCAGTTTTGAAGCTAATAGTATGATGAGCAGGTAGACACTCATATGTATGCCCTCTGCCTAGGGACTCTTGAGCACTTTTTCAAAGCCATTTTTGCATGCCTGATTGCAGTATGTGCGAAAATAACTGATACTGGTCTTCCTGACCTCAGCACACAAGCCACTAAATCTGCTGATCAGAAAAAGAAACTTCTATTCCCAAATTTATAGCACATCTTCTATGGGTCCTACTTTCAGATACAATTCCCTTGCACATGAAATAACTTCGATTTGTAGTCAGGTTTGCTAATAATCTATATTTAGTTACAAACCTTTGCAAGAATTTAAGTATTAAGAATTGCTTAATATTTGAATTTATTTTTCATTTTGCCTCATAGATTGAGTATATAATTAATTCAGCATTTATCAATTTCTTTGAAAAATGAAGAACGACTTTCTCCAAGTCTGTTGCCAATGACATATATCCTAATACTGTCTGTTAACCCCTCCTACCACTTACCCATTCATTTTCATGAGTTCTGTCTTCTATTCCCCATCAACTTGTTTGCATATGCCAAAAGACCTGTGGTTCTTTTATTTTCAAATCATTGTTATTCAAATAATGTACATAATATTATTTTTCTAAAAATAATTATATTGATATTTGTTTTGGCTTGGGCTGACATAGCAAAATACCATAGACTGGATCACTAAGCAACAGAAATTTATTGTCTCACGGTTCTGGAGGCTAGAAGTCCAAGAGCAAGCTTCCAGCCAATTTTTTTCCTAGTGAGGATTCTCTTCCTGTCTGTGATCACCTTCTCACAGACTCCTCTTGTGGCAGGGAGAGAGAGAGGGGGAGAGCTCTCTGATAGCTCTCTTTAGGAGAATATTAATCCCGAGGCCCCATCCTCATCATTTCATCTAACCTTAATTAAGTCCCAAAGGCTTGGTCTCCAAATACCATCACATTGGGGGTTAGGGCTGCAACAAATAAATGGGATGAGGGGTATGAACATTCAATCCCTAGTAATATCTATATTCAATTTTATAGTAAGTTACATAAATTTAGTCTCATCACTATTTAAACTATTCCCAAAATTCTCTGCCATACTTGTTTAGGGCATAACATGGCCAATGTAAACAAATAAATTTTATTGATCTTTTACCTATTTCTTTTATATCTTCCAGTGATTCTGTTCAATAAGGTACATGAATGCTATTCATGAGTTATTACTTATTTAAAAAAAATTTCTGGTTGTCATCTACATTAACAGTAATTTAATTTACTTGGATGTGAGATTCTCGAAACACGTCCTGTCTCTAGAGCTTTCTCCATTGTTTCTTAGTTTTACTGTTGAAAAGAAGTATTAATTTAATCTGATTTATGTGTGGAATTTAATCTTTGTTTTTAAGTGTCTGCCTGCATTTAGGATCTTAATTTGTTCTTCCAACACCGACAACAATAACATCTTGGTTAGGATGTCTTTTAAACAATTTGCCTGAAACATTGTAAATACTTGCAGTGGGCATATAGAAATTTACTTCAACTGGGGAAAATACTTTCTTATAATTAACTCTTAAATTCTTGCTGTTTGTTCTTCTGTTCCTTAGAAAACCTGTCCCTGCTAGCGGTGGTTCTGAGTCCTTGCAGCTGCACGCATATCAACTTTTTTTGTTGATATTATGCCTCTGTTTTTATATTTTTATTTTTTTAAAGATTTTATTTATTTATTTGAGAGAGAAAGAGAGTGCACAAGCTGTGGAATGAGGGGAGGGAGAAGGAGAAGCAGGCTCCCTGCTGAGCGGAGAGCCTGATGTGGGGCTTGATCCCAAGACCCTGAGATCATGACCTGAGCCAAAGGCAGAGGCTTAGCAGGTTGAGCCAGAGGCGGGTACCCCTGCCTCTGTTTTTATACTCTGTGGAGTTTTGTGTTTGTCCTTAACATTTAGATTTAATTTTTGAGAGGAATTTTTCTCTTACTGGCCGTTCCACATATACATCATAATTTTATCATTGTGTTTTACTTTCTTGAAAATACTTCTTTCTCTCATGAGTCTTATTTCTTATCTCATTCTGGGATATTTTTATCTGCTGAATTTTGTTCATCTCTACCCTTGTTCTGTGTTCACACCTTTCTCCTTTTGATTTATTGAGGTCATTGTGTTGGAGTTTTATATTCTATTAGGGCTGTTAAATCTTTTTCCTGAGTCCTTTTTTTTTTCTGAATTTGTAGTAAATAATTTTTATTGTTCTATAATGCCTCTCAGTCTTGAAAATAAAGGTCCATTCCATCCCCTCCCCACTAGCCTCCACTAGCTACTTAAATGCAGTAAAATATCTAAAGATTATGTTGGCAGCAAGACCAGGTATTCCTCTAAGTGGGGACAAGAGAGAAAGTGACACTGATTTCTAGAATCTAAGTTGATTTTCCTGTCCACTTACTAGTTTCTAGTGTGTGTTATCCTACTATAGACTTGCTCTTCCTTACTGACTTTTTCTATCCTTCACTGAGTATTTCTTCTAGTTAAATGATTACTAATAATTATTAAACTGGCCTATCATTTTCCTCTATCCACGTTATTTTAGTAATCTGAAATTCTCATCCTTCCCTCTTCAAGCTGAAAACTCTGCTTATTCTTGACTTTTTTTCTGACAACAGCACAATCGTTTCATGCTAACTTTGTTTTCCAGGAAGTATTGTGTCATTCTGGTCTGTCTCCCAATTTGTTCTCCATTGGTGTTCGGTGGCGAGGTTTGGGTGTGGTGGAATAGGAGAGACCCGGCTCTACCATTTGCTAACCACTTGTCTTAGGCAAGTTATTTCATGATTCACTTAACCTCTTTAGGTCTTATATTCCCTAAATGCAAAATTAGGATTTTAATACTGTTTCTCAACAGGTTTGTTTTTAAGAGCAAATGAACAAACCATGCAGAATTGCTCCTGACATATAACATGAGCCCAGCATGAGTTAGCTAGTGTCATTTCTCTGAGCTGCTGACTTTAGTGAACATAGACAGGTAGACTTTAGTGAACTAACAATTCACTAACAGAACAGAAACAATTAGTTTTGAGACAGAGCCTCACTTTCTGAGTTTATGTGTAGTTAGAGAGACAAATCTTACCATTACGTAGTTGATCTTGTTTAAATGAGTTAAAGCTCAAAAATACCAATGTGTAGGTACTTTGTCTAAATTGATCCATAAATTCCTAGTTAAGAGGCAGTTTCCTCAATTAAAATTGGGATTAACACTCGGATTTTTTCTTCATTTTTGTACATGTATTTGTAAAAATGATTTTCAAATTAGAAGATAGACTAAGTGAGAGGTTCCTATTTTGATTTCAGTACTCAAAACCTGCCATTTGTGCTAGCTGACTTTCATCATCTACTGGACCATGAGGACTCATCATTCTGTTTCATTTTTCCTTTCCTACCTCATGTAGTTATTTTAAGTAAACTTTACTCTATTACTCTCCTTCTTTAGACTTTAAGATTTACTTGTATAGACTGTGCCACACTTATTTCTTTATGTGCAAGATATAATAAAACAGACACAAATATGTACATGCACAGACATGCCCCTTATATTTAGTTGAGAAAAAATGAATTATTTAGATAGATGCCTCATGCCAGTCTACAGTAAACAGGAAATGTTTTAGATGATTGGCTTTTAAGAGAGGATAAGAAGAATCCATTGTTTGTTTTTTTATAAGCTTTTTATTTCTTAAACTAAACTAAAATTGTCCATGAGTTATCCTTTCAAATTGCTTTGTTTACACACATCAGTCAACGTTTTTAAGACTTTAATATTCTAATAAAAAACAACAGGGCTGCCGAACTTAATTTTTTAATAAATTCTAGTTAATACCCAAAACAAATAAAATATTTATAACATCACACTCAAAGGTGAGTAAATAATTAGCTTGCTATTAATATTTTTATTATTTAAAAATTTCATCATAAAGGGGTGCCTGGGTGGCTCAGTGGGTTAAAGCTTCTGCCTTCAGTTCAGGTCCTGATCTCAGGGTCCTAGGATCGAGGCCCACATCGGGCTCTCTGCTCAGCAGGGAGCTTGCCTCTCCCTTTCTCTCTGCCTGCCTCTCTGCCTACTTGTGATCTCTCTCTCTCTCTCTCTCTGTCAAATAAATAAATAAAATCTTAAAAAAAAATTTCATCATAAAAATTTTAAAAATAAAAAATTTCTTCATAGTTATACTTTAAACTGTGTGAGAGCAAGAGTCTTCATGTTAGTTGCTCTATTTTTGGTGCTCAGCACAGTGCCAGGCAAAGAGTAGCCACTCAGTTGATGATTCTTGAATGATTGAATTAACAAAGAGGTAGTATAACTACTAATAGCCTGTCTAATCCTATTCAGTTGATTGCAGGATTAGAAAAGGTGAATTCTCTTTTATAATGACTTCAGTAACTTGGTCTTAAGATAAGCTTAATCAGTGTTTAGTATAATGCTGATTGTAAATCATAAATTTACTGAGGATGATCCAGCAAGGTAATATTGTTATTTAGATCCTTCTGGCAAAAAGTAGCACTACATACACAGAGAAAACAGAGAAGCAAAAATATACAAACTATGTTTGCCTCAGAACAAATAAAAAAAAACTCTTGTTTTGTATTATTATCTATGCTTCCACCATGAGACCCAATTATCCACAAGTTCACCATGTAGAAATTACATTGAGATTCTAAGTTTGTTTTGAAAAGTTCCCACTCACATTTCGTGGGGACTCTAGATTTTTCAGTTCCTCCAGAAGCTATCTCAGTTCTATTTCACTGTCTCCAGTTCTGTGTATTATCCATTCCTCTCATCATGGTATAGGGGTAAGAAAACAATTTTAGTGTGGATTTTAAAAGAGCTAGAATATAGTCCACAATTTTGTGTGCCAGAAACTAGCCAAGTTTGACTCCCTCCCTTCTCTGGGTTGATGAACATGTCTTTCAGGTCCTCAGTGAACAGTAGTTCTCATTCTAAAAACTGCCTCATCTTAATAACCAACAGTTAGCAGACTTACTCAGGATGTTCTGTGTATTTCTAATGTTTTGCCAAAAATCACATTCTTTTCTCTTATTCTCTAAAAAAGTTTCTCTTAGAGCAAACTTGCTAGAAGTAGAATAACTGAGAAAATCTCTTTCATAGAGAAAATCTCTTTCTCGAGTTCTGTCTTTGTTCCATAGTATTTAGGACCAGCTTTTGATCAAACTAAGTATAGAGTAACATGATACATTGAACATATGAAATTTGTGGAAATGAATTGTTAAAAAGTCAGTATACATTGGAACACTGAAAAAATAAAATTAAATTTGAAAAAAGTAAGTATACATGTGAGAGAAGTATGTTCCCTAGAGTAGTTTTAAGTAGTTTTGAAAAATACCACTTTTGTAGTATTAATGTTTAATTTCAGTGTGTTTTAACAGGTTTTTTTTTGAATCCTGTCCTAGCACAGTTTCTCACAAAATCTGTCATTAAAATTTTCCAAATCTTCCCAATTTTGGAAATCTGTAGCTTAAAAAAATGATCAATTTTCCAGCCATTGTCATCTTCTCTATTGAATACTAGTGCATAAAATAAATCAAATAAAAATAGTCCTTAAGGACTGAGCCTGGGTGGCTCAGTGGGTTAAGCCTCTGCCTTTGGCTCAGGTCATGATCTCAGGGTCCTGGAATCAAGCCCCGCATAGGGCTCTCTGCTCAGCGGGGAGCCCGCTTCCCCTTCTCTCTTTGCCTGCCTCTCTGCCTACTTGTGATCTCTCTCTCTGTCAAGTAAATAAATAAAAAATCTTTAAAAAATATAGTACTTAAAATAAGAAATGTAATAATTATAAATATTCAATTTGAAATAAATTGAAAGATTAAAATCTATAATCAACATATTCAAACAGATTTATTAGGATAAATAAGTGACTTTTTAATAGACCAGGAATAATAACCATACATCCTGAAAAATACATGTTACTGAAACAACAGAAATTAAATTAATCTTACATTCATTTCTCCAACAAACATTCATTGTATACCTACCATGTTCGAGGTACTTCTCTAGGTTCTAGGAACCTTTCAGTGTCTAGATTTTATAGAGTAAGCAAGGATATTAAACAAATAAACAAATTGTGATGTATATGATAAAGATATAAAGTAATGTACCAGCATGTTTGCTTTACGTTAATCAGAATTTTCTGAGGAAGAGATAATTGACCTATGGTCTACTTGTCAGGTACTGTGCTTGGAAAAATCCATATTTTATAATAAAAAGCAAGTATCTGCAGGGCATAAAATATATATTAGCCTTTGGAATTACAAAATTGCAAGAAATACAGTCCCTTTCCTCTAAGGACTTGCAATATGGGTACAAAGACCTGACACTTGCCCTTAGATCTAATATAAGGAAATGGGCTTAAATATAGTTGCTTTAGTTTGTGTGTACTATGTTCTGGTCCTGTTCTGAAATTTTTCCATATTCCAGCACTTTTAATCCTCCTATAATATTAAAAGGTTGCCCTAACTATCATATATGAGGAAACTGAGAATAAAAGATTTACTGGTGTCACAGGTATGATAGTATGCTGCACTAGAATTAAATTCAAACAGTCCAGCATATATTTCACACACTTAATTTCTAGAAGAAATGAATGTTATGACATAAATGCAGTACTATAAAATCATTTAAAAATAGATTTCTGGCTGAGGTCCTCTGAGAAGTGGTCAAAGTGTATTTACTCTGCTGTGAGCACCTCATTGCCTTTCCAAGAAAATGTGAAAGAAAGAACCTTTGGAGATGCTTTCAATACAGCAGTGACAGCTATCATGGCAGCGAACCTGAAAAACCATAGTTTAGGTTATAAAAGAACCTCTGGTTCCACCTGGAAATTCTCTTGGGTCATTTGCAATATATCAATAAAGGGTTAATATTATACTAATAAAATATATGGGTAATGATTAAAAAAAGAGACATGGTTATTAAGCAATAATAAAAATATGAACAAATGTCTTATGGAAATATGTTCATTCTGAAGATCAATCAATAGGTTGGCTATTTAAATGTAAATCATGTTCCAATAGCATTGACAAAGGAGAGAAAGGAAGAGAGAAAAGAGGAAGAGAAGGGAAGGGAGGGAAAAGTGGGAAGGAAAAAAAGAAGGGAAAAAACTTTCAGCTCTCCAGCTATGGCAAGGACTCAAAAAGCAGCAACCTTCACATATTGCAGAGGAGAGAACAGCTGAACAGTATTTCAAAAGCCTACTTGAAGTTCATGTCCTTTGACATAGCAGTTTCACTTCCATGACATAAAAAACATATGTGAATGTCTAACTTTAATAAAATAATTTTTAAATAATTCATGTAATTTAATTTCATGGACTATCATGAAAATATTAAAAATACATTTATTGATATGTAGCCTATTCAAAATAAAATAAGATTAAGAATTGTGTATACAGATTTACCTTGGTTGCCTATAGAGGGAAATATATTGTTTTTATTTGTCAGAGTCAAGTTTATTCATGTCCGTTCAAAAATGTAATGAATGTCTGCCAATTCAACCTTCTCTAGCTTCTCTAATATATGACAGTATATTATTATTGTATATGAAAGATATCAGCTTTAAAATTGCTTTATTGCATGTTTGAATGCATTTAGTACAGTATATCAGTTTTTTAGTCTGGTTTAATACAACCATTTTCTCTGTCATTTAAAATGCATCCTCTACAATTTAGGCATTGTTAACTTGCATATTTCTAGCATTAATTTTAGTTCTTTTGTTTCTTTTAAAAATATTTGCTAGAGATAATCTGTGCAAACATATCATTTGGCTCTCCCTTATGTTTTTAATTAATCTTCTCATATGGAGCTAATTGTAGAATCACATTGAGTAGTGAGGAACATGAAGGAATCATGTGAATGCTTTACTCATTTTCTCCCAATGAGGAAACTTGCAAAACTATAATACAATTATCATTGAATATTGACATTGATACAGCTCAAGATACAAACATTTCCATCATCCCAAGAATCCTCATGTTGTCCTTTTATAAACACCCACATCCTTTCCCTCCCCTGTTCCTAAACGTTGGCAACCACTTATTTGTTCTTCATTGCCATAAACATTCTGGTTCAATAATGTTATTATAATAGACTTGTATAGTAGGTTAAATTTTGGGATTGGCTTTTTTCATTCAGTATAATTCCATAATAATTCATTAAGTTACCAAATATATTGTTTCCTTACCTAATATTGCACAGTAGAAACATATCACAAACTGTTTTACAATACACCTATTTGGTTGTATAGTTTGTTTCCAATTGGGGTTATAACAAAAAATTTTTTGACATTTAGAAACTTCTAAACACCTAGACTACATGACTTTCTGAGACTGATTCTTTTCATGAATCATAGTGTCCCCGAGATCTAAGTTGTTATATGATATGTATCAATATTTTGTTTATCTTTGAATTGAATTGCACAGTATGCCTGTGTCAAGATTTACTTGACCAGGCATCCATTCAAAGACAGTTGTTTCCAGTCTTTGGCTACTACAAATAAAGCTATGAACATTCATTTACAGGTTCTAATGTGAACATAGGTTTTCAGTTCTCTGGACTAAATGCCTAAAGTGTAATTTCTAGGCCAGACAGTAAGTACACATTTAGTTTTATAGGTAACAGTCAAGTAATCACCAGAGCAGCTGTATCATTCAGTGTTCTCACCAGCAATGAATGAGTGACCAGTATCTTCACATTTCTGCCAGCATTTGGTAAAAATCAGTATTTCATTTTTAATTTTAGCCCTTCTGATAGGTGTGTAGTGATACCTTGTGATTTCATCCTGCAGTTCACTAGTAGTTACTAATGTTTCAACATCTTATCATGGGCTTATTTTCCATCTGTATATCCTGTTCAGTGAATGTTCAAGTCTTTTTTTCCCGTTTTCTGATTGGACTGTCTTTTTAAACTGAACATTAAGAAATCTCTACATATTTTTGAGATACAAATCCTTGCCAGCATAAGAGATTTACAAATACTTTTCTTCCATCCTGTAGCTTGTCTTTTCAGTCTCTTAATAGTATCTTTCACAGAGCACAGGTTTCCAGTTTTGATGAAGTCCAATGTATTCTTTTTTTTTCTTTTTATGTTTTGTGCTTTTGGTATCAAATCTAGGGAGTCCTTGCTGGCCTCAGTTTGAAAAATTTTCTGCTAATTTTTGTGGAAATTTTGATAGTTTTATATATTATGTGTAAGCCCAAGAACCATTTTTTTGTTAACTTTCAAATACAGTATGAAGTTAAAGTCATTTTTTTTCTTTTTTCCTCTCTTTTCTTGCTTTTTGCTTATGAGTGTCTATTTGTTTAAAAGACTATGCTTCCAGCATTGAATATTTTTACTGACTTTAAAAAAAAAATCATTTGAGTATATCTGTGGGGGTGTATTCCTGGGTTCTCCATCCTGTTTTCATCAATCTATCATCTGTCCCTCCAGCAGTACCACATTCTTGTGATTTATAGTACTATATGGTAAATCTTTGTATTGGGTAAAGATAGTCTGCTCAAGTTATTCTTTTCTAAAATTGTTTTAGATATTCTGGGGCCTGTATCTTTCCATATAAATTTTAGAATGAGTTTGTCTAAGTGTAAAAAAAAAAAAATTGTTGTGATTCTGATAAGAGTTTCATTGACCCTACAGGTAAGTTTGTATAAAAACTTTTTACAAAAAAACAAACAAACAAACAAAAAAACACTTTTTACTACATTGAGTCTTTCTATCCATGAATATAATATCCCTTTATATTTATTTGGGATATTTTTTATTTCATTAACATTTTATAATTTTTAGTATATAGATACTATACATGTTTTACTAAGTTTATGCCTGGTAATTAATTTCTTTGGAGCAGTTATAAATTATATATTGTTTTTAAATTTCGTTTCCTTAAGTTCATTGCTGGTATATAGAAATGTGTGTGTGTGTGTGTGTGCACGTGCATGCATGCATGCACACTGTTTTATATGCTGCAACTATGTTGAAATCTATTAGCTTTGAAAGGTTTCTTTTTTGTAAATTTTTTGGGATTTTTTACATGTATAGTCATCTCATCTTCAAATAGGAACGGTTTTGTTTCTTCCTTTTCAATTTGCAAATTTTTTTCTTTTTTCATTGCCTTATTACAGTGGCTGAACTTTCAGTTTTATATTGACGAAGAGTGGGGAGAGAAAGCACTTTATGTTATATTCCCATTTTTGGGTAAAAATATTAACTATTTCAACATCATGTGTAGTGATAGCTCAAGCTTTCTTCTCCATATCGTTATCAATAGAGGTAGTTTCCCTATATTCATAACTTAAGAGGTTTTTTAATTATGAATTGATGCTACATTTTAGCAAATGCTTTTTCTTGCCTTAGTATGATCATATAATTTGTCTTCTTAACCTGTTGTTATTTTGGATTACATTTACTAATTTTTTAATGTGGAACTTACCTTGTGTACCTGCAATAAATTCCATTCAGATATATAATAATTTGACACATTGTTAAATTTAATCTGCTAATATTTTGTTGAGTAATTTTGTGTCAAGGATCATGAGAGATATTGGTGTGTAGTTTTTGTGTTTTGTTTTGTTTTTGTTTTTATTATCTGGTTTTGGGATTAGGTAATATTGTCCTGATAAAATGAGTTTGTATGTGTTGTCCCCTTCCTTTTTTTCCCCCTAAGTTGTCAAATTTAAGAGCATAATGTTGTTTGTAGTATACTTATTATTCCTACAATGGCTGCAGGATACTGTTTATTCCTGATACAGTGACTTGTTATCTTCTTGCTTTGCTTTAGATCTCTGTCAGCCTTACTAAAGCAGTATCAATTGTAGGCTAAGAATCATTCATCTAAATTTGAATCCCATTACGTCTTTTCTTCATCTTTAGCACATGTTGTGTTTTATAGTTATTATTTCCTTATTCCTCTCCCTCACCAGACACTGGGACATTTGAAGTCTTTGCCTATATCAGACTTTTATCTGTATCTCTGTCACTTAGCACAGTGCCTGACATGTACAATTCATTTGATAAGTCTGTTTGTACAAACACGTTAAGGTAACTCACCTATACTTGACCTGATGAAAATATATAAACAAATATTATTTTTATTGTGAATTTTTATCTGCCCTATATAGACAATAAAGTGGTAAATCAACAAGTAGTAAAGGATTTGCAACTGTGTACCCAGTACTGAATGGGGAAGAGCTGGAAATAAATAAACCAGCTCCCTATCCTCAGGTTGGCAGTAATTTGTTTGATAAGGCATGCTTATACTACAAAACTACTGAACTACAAGACTATCCAAAAATTAATTGAAGTTCAGTGCATACCTGAGTCAATGACCTTGTGCACTAATCAAGAAAAGAAGGATTGAAAATGTGAGTCTGGAAGCAGTGCTTTTCAAAATATAATTTGCAGTCTATTACTAGATTTACAAATTTTACAAATTTATTTTTTAAACCAATTTATTTATAGTTAGGACCAACAATAAAATAGAAGAGGTTTTTATGCAAACTTGGGAAACATAGTTAAAGGTTTGTGCTATTTTTTCTCCTTTACAATAGGAGGGTATTGGATAAAATTTCATTCCTGAATGTTAATGAAATAGGAAACAAAAGTCTATGTGTTATAAAAATTGGAGACCTAAAAAAATAAATTTGGAGACCTTCGAAATATAAGCAGAAATGTTACCAATTTGCCTATAACAATGAAACAATATTTTTTGTTGATGGAAAATACTGTACTCTTACATTTTCAATGCAAAATAGTTTTCACAAACAAATATGTCTGAACAGTGTCCTCCCCAAAGCCCATAAACACCTCTGAAATAGTCTCATATTAATATTTTTAATGATGCAATTGAATAATACCTAGATGACTATAGCACTACTTAGAAAAGAAACACACCTTTCAAACTAATTAGAGTTCTTGAATGACATTGAAAGAGGGAGCTGGTTAAATCATTTTCTCCAGCATTAGGTTTAATTGACATAGATATAATGCCAGTGATAATTTTATGCAATTGCAAGATCAAGAGTTTAATATATCTGGCAGTAAGGCAGGGATTTGCTTTCTCTGACAGTGTTGAATAAACCTCTCTAATCCTTTTCTGTTAGCTTTCCCTTCTTTCTCGGCTTAAATTTAATAACAGGCTAAAAAAACGAAGATTCCACTAGGCTTCTCAAAGCTCAACCAGAGAGAGAGGGAGAGAGAGAGAGAGAGAGAGAGAGAGAGAGAGAGAGAGAAGATGTTATCTCAGAGAGGTTGTGGCTCCAAATCATTAAAGAGACTAATGGCAGGATTATAGGGCTAAGTTTATAATTCCGCTTGTACATCACAGAGGTACCATCTCTCGTAGTAAACACTATCTACTTTCATCTTGCTTCCAAATCACCAGAATGAAGGCAACAATCCGAGAGGGATTGCATGATTATAGTTTTACAGGATGCTTAAAAATGTTTTGTTGGATGTTCAATTTGTCTTATATATGAAGCTTGTTTATTCATTTACAGGCATGCTAGAGCCTTGCTATATAGAACTAAGATATTTTGATATAGTGAATTTCTACAGTATATTTCCTGTAACATTTAACACTTTGCAGTTTAAATTGTGATGGTCTATCTGGGCCATTTGGCAGAGGTTATAAAAAGCATTATTTTTATTAAAGCCTCTGAAATAGGCCAAATGATTCCCAATGAAACAATCTTTTTTACTTTGTTTCAATTATAAATTACAAACTACAGAACTCAGACAGGTCTGAAGTCTAGATCTTTATGCCTTTGGGAAATTCCTGCTTTTTGTAAGTTTGTTTTATGCTTTTCTTTCTGACTCATTGAAAAAAAATGCCTAGTTCATGATTTTGTTGGTCAGTATTATATAGGTGTTCATATACAGCATTCTTATTTTTATTGTTTTTAAGGCTTCTATAATTATGGTTCTTATTAATACTTAGACCCGAGAGTTATTTAATTGAATATATTTTTTTATTTTGATGTGGCTCTTTTTCTCCTTTACAATCTATTTTTAACCATACTTTAGGTTGAATATGGCTGTGGAGTATAGCCTCTGAATTGTTTCCTTTTAAATTCATTGAGATTTTCTTTGTGGTCTAAGTATATTTTTTTAAGTACAATTTTTTAAAAATAAATATGCCATGGAAATGAAAAAGGCAAATTGTAGAGTACAATTCAATACATACTTATCAAGTCTTCTGAAATCAAAGAATATAATCTGCAATATGCTTATTGTTAAAAAATTTTAACAGCATTATTTTAATAACAAAAATGGAACAAAACACATAACAGGAAATGTTTAGATAAATTTAATTGCATACAATAGAATAATATGCAACCATTAAAATTCATGGTATAGAAAACATTACCATGATATATTATTAAGTGAGAAAAGCAGGTTATGAGTATACAAATTATGTTTAAAAATGCATCTTGTTTTTCCTCCATATTTCAACTGTGAATTGAGAACAATACATAACAGCAATAATGAAGAATATAGTGCAATACAATCTTATGAAATGAGAAGTGATTCTATTTACTGCCTACTGCTGTTGTTGTCTTCTTCCCCTCCTCTTCCTTCTTCTTCTCTCCCTCCCCCCTTTCCCTTTTTCCCTCCTCTTCCTCCTCTCCCTCCTCCTCCTCCTCCTCCTCCATCTTCTATTTCTTCTTCTGATACAGGAAGGGAGAATCGTTTGAATTTGACAATGACAAACAAGGATAGTGGCACATGGATCTTATTCCAGGTCTAGTGAGTGAGATCTATGGTTATGTAGAGTTAACCAAGATTCTTAGGGGGAGGTTCAAGTTTCTGTTAGGACAAAACTTGAAGGAAATATTTAGAGTACATGATGAAACTATAAGGTATGTAGCTGATAATGGACCATTAATTTCAGACGACATATAGAGATAGTTTTAGGATATGAGGAAGGATGGAAAAGAAGACAGATGGTAGATATACAAAAGCATGTGAGGATTATTGTGAAAGCAGTTAAGATGTTATCTGGTTGTGGTAGAGTTTTCTTGAGAAATAACAGAAAAATATATCTAAAAAATTATTTTTTTATGTTCAAGGCAAATTACAGTGTTTGGGTTAAGATGTAGGGGTGGGTGTCTCTGGTACCCTCTCTTCCAGTGATTGGGTAGATAGACAGGAATAACTGATTTTAGACCCCATATGTCAGTTCCTTCTCCTTTCCTATTAAAGTAGCAGAGATCTTATTCCCGGTGTATATGCACTATCTTGATGGCTTGCAGAATTCTGGAGAACCTGGGCATTATACTAATTACACAGAATACTCTTCATCTTATTAAGTTATGCCTGTATCTGTGCATATATGAAAATAGAAACTTGCACTCTTTCTGTTTTGTTGAAAACTGAAGGTGATGCATTGAAATCCTCTGTTATTTTATTTCCTAGAAATGTCTCAATTTATTTTTTGCCTTTTCTTCCAGATGCTGCTTTTTCCTTTTACTACAGAATATGTAAAATTAACATCTCAGAGAAATCATTAATTTTTTGATCTTTTTTAAAATCCTATCTTCTTAAGATTTTAACTTTTGAAATACTTCTGTGTATTCAGTCCTTAAAAGGGATAAGTTGTCATCCCTTTATTCCTTGCCCTTTATTGAAGTGACAGCTTTTATTGCTTACATGACTTAAATCTTTTGTGGTTATGGAAGTTAAATTTTGGCTGGGAATCATTGGCATATTTTCTTGCATACTTTTTTGAAGTGTTTGGATATACTCACAAATCCTTCACAGGTAAAACTTTTGAATTTGCTTTGTTTTTTAAATTTCAGGGAATTTTTCTCCTTCATGGAGGTAAAGATTTTCCATAATTCATTCTTGCTTAAGGATATCAAATTGGGAAATGTTAGGTTGACAACCACACTATACTTTTTTTTTTTTTTAAAAAAAGATTTATTTATTTGAGAGAGAGAGACAGAGCAGGGCGGGAGGGTGGAGCAGAGAGGGAGAGAAGCGGACTCCCTGCAAGTGGGGAGCCCAATAGCGGCTTGATCCCATGACCCTAAGATCAGGGCATGAAACAAAATCAGGAGTCAGATGCTCAACGACTGAGCCACCCAGGTGCCCCAACCACACTATACTTCTGAAAAATAAGTATATTATGCTTTTAAAAATTCAGTTTTGCTTGCAACAAACATTGAAATTTTTTTGTTAAATGGTATAATTTATTTATCAATTCATCAGTTATATCTTGTGTTTATACTTGTGTTTATATCTTGTGCTGGGCAGAATTTTCAGTGTCTGGAATGTAATAGTAAATACAACAAATTTTAATTCTTGCTAAATTACTTTACATTGAAATCAATAAGCTAGGTGGAATAGGGAAGTAGAAAATAAATAAAATAATATAAAGTAAAAATGAAACAACCAAATTTAATGATGTATTAGAATATAATAAATGTTATGAAAGAAATAGAATAGGTTAAAAGGAATCAGGAGTATAGGAGTAAAATTTTATAAAAAGTTGCTGGCAGGTCTCACTAATCAGGTGATATACATGTGTATATTGGGGAAAGATCAAAACAGACAAAGGGAACAGGCACAGAAAATGCCTAAGGGTGGGATATGACTAGCATGTTTGAGAAACAAGAGGGAGGTCATTGTGGCAGTAGTTTAATCAGCAAGTTAGAAGGAAATGAGATCAGAGAGGTAATAGGGTCACATAATTTAGGGCTTTATATACTACTGTAGTGATCTTATGGTGAATAAAAACTGAGAGTAAATAGTGAATTATTTGAATAAAAAGAGAATAAAAATAAGAATAAAAATGAATGATTTGAATAGGAAAGTAGTATGATCTGGTTTCTATGTTAAAGTGGATCACTCTGACTTCTGTTCTGATAATAAAATGTTTGGGTGGAGGCAGAGAGATGAATTTGGTGGCTATTGTATGAATTTTTACCAGAGACAAGGATAGCTTTGATCATGTTGTACTGGTATAGGTAATGGTTGTATCATAATGCATTTTAAGATAAATCCAATTGGAATTCTCAACAGATTAGACATGATATAAGAGAAATAAAAGACTGAAAGAAGAAACAAACATTTCATCTTGAGTTACTAAAAGGAAGGAGTTGCTGCCAGTTAAAGTGGAGGAGATAGTATATTTGTGTGTTTGGGGGTGACTATTAGATATCTTAGTGGAGATGTAGGTGAACAGTTGGACATAGGATCTGGAGTTAAGGAGAGAGAACTAGCCTAAATGCATTCTACTTTTAGAGTTGAAACAAGGAGAAAATTTTAAGTAAACAATGCCTGAGCAGAGAGCTGATGGCTCAGCAGGAGTGAAATACGATAGAAGACAAAACTATAAAGCTAAACATATGCTCTAAGTGTCACAGTATGTCAGGGGCATATAAATTGCTTACCCACAGTGTTAGTTTCTATCTCCTACCACTAAATTATTTAATTTCTTTTTAATAAAATTATTTATGTTAGAACAGTTTTAGATTAACAGAATTATTGCAAAGATAGTACAGAAATTCCTCTAATTACCTCTATTATTATAATTGTGTCAGTTTCCTATTGCTACACTAACAGCAAACTTCATGGCTTAAAACAACACAAATTCATTGTCATACAGATGTGTAGGTCAAAAGTCCTATAATCAAGGTGTTGCCAAAGCTGTGTTTTTTCTGGAGACCCTAGAGGTAAATCTACTTCAAATCACTCCCTCAATCTCTCTCTCTCACCATATATATATATATATATATATATATATATATATATATGGATATATATGGATATCTATATCTATATCTATATATAACTTTCACTTCTGTTTCCATCATTACATCTCTAACTCTGAGCCTCTAACTTTACTACTACTCCATTTCACAGTACCGCCTGACATCCTATAGAATATATTTTCCCCACTAACTTATTCATGTTATTTACTATTAGAGGCACCCCATTCTATACCATGAATTTTAATGGTTGCATATTATTCTATTGTATGCATGTGTGCAAACCAGGAGTAGGTCACCATTTGCAATGCCTTTTTCTCTCATCATTGTAACTAACATGATTTCTACTGGGTCAAAATGACAATGCCAGATTACCCCATAAAAGTGGTTTATAACAAATGTTTAAAAGTCATTGTGAAGAACTGGATGGATCTAGAGAGTATTATGCTAAGCAAAATAAGTCAGTTAGAGAAAAACAAATACCATATGATTTCACCTATATGTGGAGTTTAAGAAACAAAACAAATGATCATGGGGGAAAAAAGAGAGAGAGAAAGAGAAAAAAAACCTAAGAAACAGATTCTTAACCATAGAGAACAAACTGTTGGTTACCAGAGGGGAGATGAGTGAGTGGATGAGTTTAAAAAGTGATGGAGATCAAGGACTGCACCAGTGTTGTACTAAGTTCTATACCTGAAACTAATATTACACTGTATGTTAACAGGAATTTAAATAAAAACTTGAAAAAATGAAATTGAATAGGTAGCAGATAAAAATCACTGATGGATTTTTTTTAACAAAAAATTATAATATTAAAGCACATTCTGTAAAAGATACAAAGTTAGAGATGCCTTAGTACAAAACTAGAGGTGAAAAGAACCTGAAGAAGATCCTTCTCTCCTCTTTTTTGACTCCTATCAAAGAATCATCTAATAACCCAAGATTTCCTATCAACAGAATATAAAATCCCTAGACTAGAACACAGGATTCATAAAGACTAATCCACTGTATTAATGGACCTCAATTACTTAATTGTATATCCTATCAGTCAAAACAAACAAACAAACAAACAAACAAAAAACAACAAAAAAAACAAGTCCTCAGAGGAGGAGTTAAAATGACAGAGGCATTGGGGGACCCTAAATCCATCTGGTCCCTCAAATACAACTAGATAGTTTTCAAATCATTATAAACACCCGAGAAGTCAGTTGGAGATCTGAGTAAAGAAATCCTGCAACTCTACAAGTAGAAAAACAACCACCATTTGGAATATAGAAGCTGTGAAGATTTGAATCTGGTGTGATATAACTGAGGACACAGTAGAGGGGAGGGAGCCTGCTAAGGAGGATCCTGCAAAGTATTATAAGCAGTGGAGTGCAAAATCAGAACTTTTAGAAGTCTGCTATAATGGGGGACGTCCCTGACTATAAGGGGCTCACATGGTGAAGCCGGATGGAATCCCAGGTGTGACATCATGGTCTTAGGATCCCCAGGGTCATAAGAAAAATGAATGGTGCCTGAGGGCAGCACAGTTCCCAGGCATAGAAGTAGGGAAGCTGGCTGAAAACAGTGAATCTAGGTGCTGGCTTTCTGCTCGGCGTGGCCATAAACTCTGAAGTGCTGCCTGGTCATGTGACATCTTTCCTGGGAGGGGTCCAACAAAAGACAGAAGTGTGGCAAGACCTCCCTTCCCCTGGGAGAAACAGTGCTGGTTCATGCCATAGGAATCTTTAAAATTTAGAGTTTTGGAATTCAGTCACATGCCTGAGATAAAGGCCAGGTCACAGTCCAAGTGAGCACAGAAGTCTGACCTTGTGAGCTTTTCTGTAAAGGCTCACTGAAGAGTAGGGGGCTATCAATTTTCAGCTCTGGGACTAGAAAGCAGGGTACCACCATAATCATTCCACCCATCAGTACTGAAAGCCTTCAGGGGGCGAAATAACACCACCTAGTGAAGTCTGGACCTGCTTACACTGAGTCTTGCCTCCCTTCACACTGGAGGTGCATTTCCATTAGGCCAAGTCCACCTGAGAATCAATGCAACAGGCCCCTCCTCCCAGAAGACCAGCACCAACAACTTACTCACACCAAGTTTACTGATCTTAGAAGGCTGCAAAGCTTAAGCTTTAGGGAAAAACAGTGTATAGCATTCTTTGTATTATTATTCTTTTGTCCTTTGGTATTATTTTTTCAGTTATTGTCTTATTTTTTCAATCATTTTAAAATTATTTTCAATTCTTATTTTGGGATTTAGTTTCTTTTACAAGCAGACACAGAATCTAGCTGTTGTTGTTGTTTTTTCCTTTTCTGTTGTTGTTGTTATGGTTGTTTTTTCTCTTCCTCTTTCTTTTCTTTTCTGGACAAAACGACAAGACAGAGAAAGTCACCCCAAAAGAAAAAAATAAGAGATGGTACTCACTGCCAGGGATTTGTCCAATATAACTAAGATGTCTGAACTGAAATTTAAAATTATTACAAGTATACTAACTGGGCTTGAAAAAAAAGCATAGACAATACTAGAGAATACTGTAGAGATAAAAGATCTAAAATTTAGCCAGGCTCAAATTAAAAATGCTATTACCAAGGTCCGGTCCCAAGTGGAGGCCATAAAAGTGAGGATGAATGAATAGGAAGAGTGAATTAGTAATATAGAAGATAAAATGATGGAAAATAAGGAAGCTGAAAATAAGAGGGAAAACTATTAGATCAAGAAGGGAGACTTAGAAAACTCAGCGATTCCATAATGTGAAATAATGTCTGTATTATAGGGGTCCATGAAGATGAGGAGTGGGATAAAGGACAGAAGTTTATTTGAACCATTATAGCTAAGAACCTCCCTAATCTGGGGAAAGAAACAGGCATTCAAGTCCAGGAGGCAGAGAGAACCAACTTCAAAATCAGCAAAAGTAGGTCAACACCTCAACATAAACAGTGCCACTTTCAAATTTCAAAGATAAAGAGAAAATCCTGAAAGCAGGTCGGAACAAGAGGTCCTTAAACTACAAGGGTAGACACTTAAGGCTGGTACGAAACCTGTCCACAGAGACCTGGCAGGCCAAAAAGGACTAGTATGGTATATTCAACATGCTAAATGGAAAAAAAAAATGCCGCCAAGAATACTTAATCCATCAAGGCTATCATTCAGAAAAGGAGGAGAGATAAAGAGTTTCCAGAACAAACTAAAACTAAAGGAATTTGTGAACCCTAAACCAACCCTGTAAGAAATATTAAAAGAGATCCTCTAAGCAGAGAGAGACCACTAAAGTATCAAAAACCAGAAAGGAAGAGAGATGATATACAGGAACAGTGATTTTACAAGTAATACAATGGCACTAAATTCATATCTTTCAATAATTACTCTGAATCTAATAGAATAAAATCTCGAATCAAAAGACATAGGGTATCAGAATGGATAAACAAACAAACAAACAAGGAAACAAACAAACAAAAAGACCCATCAATATGCTGCTTACAAGAGACTCATTTGAGAACAAAAGTCACCTCCAAATTGAAAGTGAGGTGGTGGAAAACCATTTGTCATGCTAATGGACATCAAAAAAGAAAGCTGGAGAAGCCATCCTTGTATCAAACAAACTAGATTTTAAACCAAAGACTGTAATAAGAAATGAAGAAGGACAGTATATCATAGTAAAGGTGTATATCCAACAAGAAGATTGAACAATTGTAAATACTTATTTTCCTAACAGGAGCAGGCAAATATATAACAAAATTTTTAAAATTCATTGATAATAATACAATAATAGTAGGAAACAGCCCACTCACAGCAATGGACAGATCATCTAAACAGAAGACCAACTAAAGAAACTAGGGCTTCTAATGACACACTGAACCAGATGGACTTAACAGATATATCCAGAGTATTTTATCCTAAAGCAGCAGAATCACATTCTTTTTGAGTGCACATGGAACATTCTCCAGAATAGATCACACACTGGGTCAAAAATCAGGTATCAACAAGTACAAAAATACTGAGAGCATATTATGCATATTTTCAGACCATACTTCTATGAAACTTGAAGTCAATTATAAGAAAAAATTTGGAAGGACCATAAATACATGGAGGTTTAAGAACATCCAATGAAAGAATGAATGGGTCAACCAGGAAATTAAAGAAGAATTAAAAAAGAAAAACATAGAAGCAAATGAAAACATGATAGTTCAAAACCTTTGGATGCAGCAAAGGTGGTTCTAAGAAGGAAATATATAGCAATACAGGCCTTCCTCAAGAAATAAGAAAAGTCCCAAATACACAACCTAATCTTATACCTAGGGGAGTTGTTAAAAGAACAGCAAATAAAGCCTAAATCCAGCAAGAGAAGAGAAATAATAAAGATTAGAGCAGAAATCAATGATATAGAAAAAAAAAAAACAGAGAACAGATCAATAAAACTAGGAGCTGGTTCTCTGAAAGAATTAATAAATTGATAAAACCCTAGCCAGACTTATCAAAAAGAAAAGAAAAAGAACCCAAATAAATAAAATCATGAATGAAAGAAGAGAGATTACAATCAACACCAAAGTAATACAATTATAAAAGAATATTATGAACAACCATATGCCAACAAATTAGGCAATCTGGAGAAATGGATACATTCCTAGAAACATAAATTACCAAAACTGAAACAGGAAGGTATTGAAAACATGAACAGACCCATAACCAGAGAAGAAATTGAATCAGTAATCAAAAATCTCCTAACAAACAAGAGTCCAGGGCTGGATGGTTTCCCAGGGGAATTCTACCAAACATTTAAAGAAAAAAATAGTACCTATTTTTCTGAAACTGTTCCAAAAATTAGAAATGAAAGGAAAACTTCCAAACGCATTCTATGAGGTCAACATTACCTTTTCCCCAAACCAGACAAAGACCCCACTGAACAGGAGAATTAGAGACCAATATCCCTGATGAACATGGGTATAAAAATTCTCACCAAGATACTAGCTAATAGAATCCAACAGTACATTAAAAGGAATATTTACCACAACCAAGTGGGATTTATTCCTGGGCTACAGAGGTGTTTCAACATCCACAAATCAATCAACATGATGCACCACATTAATAAAAGAAAGGGCAAGAACTTTATGATCCTCTCAGTAGATGCAGAAATAGCATTTGACAAAATACAGCATCCTTTCTTGGTAAAAACTCTCTACCATGTAGGGATAGAGGGAGCATACCTCAATACCATAAAAGCCATATACAAAAGACCCACAGCTGAAATCATTCTGAATGGGGGGGAAATTGAGAACTTTTCCTCTAAGATCAGGAACACAACAGGGATGTCCACTCTCATCACTGTTGTTGAACATAGTACTGGAAGTTCCAGCCTCAGCAATCAGACAACAAAAAGAAATAAGAGGCATCTAAGTTGGCAAAGAAGAAATCAAACTTTCACTCTTTGCAGATGACATGATAGTCTATGTAGAAAACCCAAAATATTACACTCAAAAATTGCTAGAACTGATACTTGAATTCAGCGAAGTCATGAGATTTAAAATCAATACACAGAAGTCAGTTGCATTTCTATACACTAACAATGAAACAGAAGAAAAATAAATCAAGGAATTGATTCCATTTATGATTGCATCCAAAACCATAAGATATCTAGGAATATACCTTACCAAAGAGGTAAAGAATTTGTACTCTGAGAACTATAGAACACTTATGAAAGAAATTGAGGAAGACACAAAGAAATGGAAGAAACATTCCATGCTCATGGATTGGAAGGATACATTTGTTAATATGTCTATGCTACCCAAAGCAATCTACACATTCAATGCAATCCCTAACAAAATACCATCAGCATTTTTCACAGAGGTGGAACGACCAATTCTAAAATTTGTATGGAACCAGAAAAGACCCTGAATAGCCAAAGAAATGTTGAAAAAGAAAACCACAACTGGAAGAATCACAATTTCGGTCTTCAAGCTGTATTACAAAGCTGTAATCATCCAGACAGTATGATACTGGCACAAAAACAGACACATAGATCAGTGGAACAGAATAGAGAACCCAGAAATGGACACTCAACTCTATGGTCAACTTAATCTTGGACAAAGCAAGAAAGATTATCCAATGGAAAAAAGACAGCCTCTTCAATAAATGGTGTTGGGAAATTGGACAGCCACATACAGAAGAATGAAACTGGACCACTTTTTACACCATACACAGAAATAAACTCAAAATGGATGAAATACCTCAATGTGAGACAGGATTCCACCAAAATCCTAGAGGACAACACAGGCAGCAAAAACTTTGACCTCAGCCACAGCAACTTCTTGCTAGACAGATCTCCAGAGGCAAGGCAATCAAAAGCAAAAATGAACTCTTGGGACTTCATCAAGATAAAATTTTTGCACAGCAAAGGAAACCATCAACAAAACTAAAAGGCAACCTACAGAAAGGGAGAAGATATTTACAGACTACTTATCAGATAAAGGGCTAGTATCCAAAATCTATAAAGAACTTATGAAACTCAATAGTCATAAAAAAAAATCCAGTTAAGAAATGAGCAGAAGACATGAACAGACACTTCTCTGAAGAAGACATACAAATGGCTAACAGACACATGAAAAAATGCTCAACATCACTTGTCATCAGGGAAATACAAATCGATTCAAAACTGCAATGAGATACCACTTCATACCAGTCGGAATGGCTAAAATGAATAACTCAGGAAACAACAGATGTTGTCAAGGATATGGAGAAAGGGGAAACTTCTTACACTGTTGGTGGGAATTCAAACTGGTGCAGCACTCTAGAAAACAATATGGAGGTTCCTCAAAAATTTAAAAATAGAGCTACTCTACAACCCAGCAGTTGCATTACTAGGTATTTATCCAAAGGCTATAAATATATTGACTCGAAGGGGCCTATGCACCTCAATGTTTATAGCAGTAAGGTCTATATTAGCTAAAATATGGAAAGAGCCCAGATGTCCACCAACATATGAATGGATACAGAAGAGGTTGTATATGTATATACACACACACATATACATACAACAGAATATTACTTAACCATCAAAAAGCTTACCATTTGCAACAACATGGATGGAACTATAGGTTACTATGTTAAGCAAAATAAGTCAGTCAGAGAAAGACAAATATCATATGATTTCACTCACATGTGGGATTTAAGAAACAAAAAAAATGAACATAGGGGAAGGGACATAAAAATAAAATAAGATAAAAACAGGAAGGCAAGGGGCGCCTGAGTGGCTCAGTGGGTTGAGGCCTCTGCCTTCTGCTCGGGTCATGATCTCGGGGTCCTGGGATCGAGCCCCGCATCGGGCTCTCTGCTTGGCGGGGAGCCTGCTTCCTCCTCTCTCTCTGCCTGCCTCTCTGCCTACTTGTGATTTCTCTCTCTCTCTCTCTCTCTGTCAAATAAATAAGATCTTTAAAAAAAAAAAAAAAAAAAAAAAAAAACAGGGAGGCAAACCATGAGAGACTCTTAACTATAGGAAACAAACTGAGGTTTGTTTGAGGGGTGGTGAGTTGGGGTACAGATAATTGGGTGATAGACATTAAAAAGGGCATTTGATGTAGTGAACACTGGTTGTTATATGCAACTGATGAATCACTAAATTCTACCTCTGAAACTAATAATACACTATATGTTAACTAAATTGAATTTAAATTAAAAAATAACAAGTCCTCATTCCCAATATATTTCTACTTATTTATTTATATTATCTTATTACACTAATGTATTTGCACTTTTTATATTGCATATACTATACAGTTGTTTAAATAAAAACATTTGAAGTTTTAAATTTAAAAACTAAATATAAATTCAAGTTTTAATATTTTCTCCTAACACACTGATGCATTTCCTTGCACATCATTTGGTTGGCTTACATGAGACTTCAGAGTCCATTACTCTAGATCAATGATCCTTAACATCCTGTTCTGGAAACAGATGCTGTCTGTGTTAAAAATTCACAATAGTGAGTAGTGGAATAAGATAAAAGAGATAAATCTAACGTTTATGGAGTTATACTATTTACATTTAATGGACAGTCATTTAATCTGAAGTTAATTCCTTTTGTTTAACATAGTAGATATAAGTGTTCAATTTTCTGCAGGGTACTGGCCAAATGATGTGTATATATTCCAATTTTTCTAATAAACTCTATGAACTCCCCAAGACTGGAAACTATAGTTTTGCATAAAGTTATCATATATGTGCAAAATAAATAGAATGAAGAAGTCACACAGGTGAAGGTGATGAAGTTTGCGTTCAGATAATGATTGTACTTACATTCTGAATAGATCTTCACCGAGTTATAGGATAATGTCACTGCTGTTCTACAGGTTAACCAAAGAGAAAAACTGAAAATTGGGCCCAATTATGAAAGTTTCCACAGAGGACCACTTAATAGTGACCTTTAATGGGTCCTATTCCACCTGAAGTGGAAAATGAGACTCCAAAGAAAAATACCTCTCTCTAGCAAAGATATATGTCTTTTCAGCACTTTTGCAAAGAGAAAATACAACTACAGCAAATACAACTGAAGATGAAAATAGTTCATTGACTGTTATCTTAAGTCAGATGTAATAGTAAAGCTGAAATTCTAAACCCAGAAAATACATGCTAAAGTGATGTTAACTAGGAATTAGAGATTAAAATCTATTTCGGAAGATTCATAGGAAAAAAGAAAGGGAGATCTAAAATTATGGAAAACTCAACAAGAGCAAAAAGAAGATGTAACATGCTTTAATAGCCTGAAATTAAACACACAGACACACTTGTCAAATATGTTTTAAACCTGACCCAGAATTTATTTTCATTCATTATTCAACTTATCTTATGAAAGAATGTGAAAAATTAGTGGTATCTAAGTTTGATTAATGAATGTGGTATTTTAAAAGATTATTTCATTAAAGACTTATCTTTAGAATATATAATAAAGCTTTTTTGAGAATAAAGTAGATACACATTTTTCTGTTAACTGAAAATCTGTTTTTTCAGTACCCAAAACACATGAGTAAAAATGTTTTATGAATATCTAATTGATATGGACCCAGTGGATTAGCCCACCCACTGCACAAAACTCCAAAGTGAAAAATAAAGGCAGTGCTGTTCTTTAGAAATTGTTATATTGTCCAGAATCCTGCTCATGGGTGATATCTTGAAATCTTGAAGGCATTTTCACTGATCCTTAAACTGGTTCACTGGGACTCACTCATCTAGGTCATACAAATAGAAATATGTATTCTCTTGAAATATCAAATTGTTAAAAAGTAATTTTAATATAAAACAGCTTTTTCCCCACACAAACATCTTAAGTCTGTATTTGACACTTTTAATTTTGAGTAAATGCTTAACTACATAACCAATAGCAAAAAAAAAAAAAAGTATTTGAGACCAAATTTATTCTCCATTGTGGAATCTACTTGTTCTGACACAGGAGGAGCTAAGAAAGAAGCAAATTGAATAACTGGGTTGATACCTGCTGAATATGTGAATAGGGCCAACCCAAGGAATATTCTGGGAGATGTTTCTCAAAGCAAGAAGAGACATCTGTAGCTTCTTTTTTTAATGAAATGTCCTCCGGTGGACAGAGTTATAAGGCTTTCTAAAGTTGTTATAAATACTAATGTTAAATACAATATAGGCATTTTAATGTTCTGCATGCTTTCATGGTAAAACTAGAAGTTTATAGAGTATCTATTTAAAAATTATCAATATAGTAAATATTTCACATGTTCTCAGCCAGCAGATAAATGTGGTAAGATATGCAGAAGAATTAGAAGTTAGCTCTTTAAGGATTTAAAGTATTTTTTTGAGAAGCACAATCAGCCTCTCAACCATATACACGTAATCTATGAAGAATCAGGGAAAAGTGGCCACATTATACACATTATATTATGTAATTCAGAAAAGAGATAAGTGGGAGGGCAGTAGGGAAGTCTTCCTAGAGGAAGTACAACTTAAAAGCAACATACAGAAAAAAGGGTCAGTTTTCAGGGTGTGCTCCATCTTGATCCCCGGTCAAACAAGACTTGCAGGTAACTGGCTACACAGTGGTGGGAAGACATGGATGCAGCCTAATTGTGATGTGAATAGAGTTTCTTTCAGGGCATTGTACCAACTATCCTTTCTTCCTTTCAACACATCACAAAAGATTGGCCCTTCTTTTGTAGAAGAAGAGTAATACTGTCAAGAACTTGAAAAGGAAGGTATCAAACTCATGAGTCTATATTTAGAGACCACTTTTCTCCTGAATAGATGCCCAGCATCAATAATGTTCACTGAAGAGAAAGTGACACCGTCTCTTCCTTCCCGACCTGAACAATCTGTAGAGGTTTCCTCTGTGATCCTTTGCCGGAAGTGTGTGGGTGTGTGTATGTGTGTGTGTGTATGTGTGTGTCTGATTTTCAGTTTCGAGTTTGAGAAATAAGAGTGTTACTAAAATACACAGACCAACAACTATTGAATGTGATTTCACAGCATCATGAATGTCTTTTAATTAAGATATTAAATTAGATGGGTAAGAGTTTATTTAAAAACAATATAAAGAGCATCTAATACATCCATCGTGCAAGATAAAATTACATAATACAAAGTATAGACCGTTTTGAAATAGTGGCTTAGAAATTCATGACCAGGGGCGCCTGGGTGGCTCAGTGGGTTAAGCCTCTGCCTTCGGCTCATGTCATGATCTCAGGGTCCTGGGATCGAGCCCTGCATCTGGCTCTCCGCTCAGCGGGGAGCCTGCTTCCCCCTCTCTCTCTGCCTGCCTCTCTGCCTACTTGTGATCTCTCTCTCTCTCTCTCTCTGGCAAGTAAATAAAATCTTTAAAAAAAAAAAAGAAATTCATGACCAAAATCAGAGGAAAGAGATAGATTGTATCCTTATTTACACGCAATAAAAACTGAGAGGTCTCCCTCTTGTAAAGATTGGATCAGAATTCTTGAAATAAAATAAATTTTTTTCTTTTATAATCCTATGAGGTAATAACATATAGAAAACATTTTCAGAGATTAGGAAATAGAATACTGATTTTACAAAATATATATCAAAATGAAGCCTAGAGAGATATAAAGAAAATAAAAGCAAACACTTTTACAGGGCCATAGAGTTCTGTATCTTTAGAGGCAAGGCTGGTATTAAGTTCAGAAATAGAAACTTAGGCTGTCTTTGAACGTAGTATATACTTTGCAATGTTAGCCATTCAGTGAAAAATTATCCTTTCACAGTTGAGAATATTCTTGGTCCTTTAAATGTCTGTATGAATTTTAGGAAAATATCCATTTTTATTAATGATCTATTTGGATTTTCACTAGAATTTCATTGAACCTATAGATCAATTTGGAAAGAATTGTTAACATGATTGAGTCTTCTGATACATAAAAATGGTACATTTCTACACTTTTTAAAGTCTTCATCAATTTCTGTTAGCAGTGTTTTACAATTTTCAATTTTCAGATCTTTCTAATTAGTTCTCAGATTTACCCTTGTATTTTCTACTTTTGCTGCAACAGCAACTTAATAACTGAGGAACTAAACAGGATAGACTGATTTAGAGGAATTTATGCTCTTTGGGGAAAATAAATAATAAACAAGAAAAGATAACTTGAAATTGTGAAAAGGCAATAAGGAAACAGGTAGAAAAGAAGGCATTTGGGGATAGTATCTGTACTTAGAAATAACAGTCCCATTGATAAGATTGAAATGTAATTGTCTCCTTATCTCCTCGATTCTGTGGAAGGTAGAAGCCTAACTTTAGTGAGTGTCTTGCTCCAAATTGTAAAACTACTTCCAGTCATAAAGAAATTAGGTTTATCTTTTTTGTTTTTGTTCTGTTTTGTTTTCCCTTTGAGTAAAGTCAATTAACAAACATAGATGGTCATGCTAATTACCAGAAAATGATAGGATGAACTATGTATGAGTCCAGGTACTGTCAATTCTTCTTATTTGAGGACTAGTTACTGTTTATTTTGAAAAAGATGTATGTAACAGGTTATATCTTCTTGCCTACACAAAAGGGCGAGATTACATTCTGTTTTTACAATCTCTTAGGATTGCCAATGATGTGCATCACATTCTGGTTTAATGCTTATTCTATGATAAAAGTGTTTTCTTTCTCTGTTAACTTTCTGGGTTGAGAGAAGGTTTTTTTTAAAAAAGTATATTTCTCCTTCAGTATCCAAAAGATAAGAAAATGCTGGAGAATAGTACTCCAATGAAATAGCACATATTAAGCCCAAAAGTGGAGAAAGAATTTGACTTGGTGGAAAGACAGTACAAGAAATCATGAAGTTGGTTGGTGTGAGTGAAAGAATGAGATGAATTTGGAAAGAATTATATCAACCTATACTATATAAGAATATTATGCTATAATCAGGAGTTTAGATTTTATTCTGGTTTCAGTGAATGGATGTTGAAGTGGTTCAAGCTGTATCTAATTTGCATTGTAAATAATCAAACCAGCTGTTGTGTTGAGAATTAATTTAAGAGTTAGAAGGGAAGAACAGTTGGTGTTCCAGTATTCTCAGAAAGAGCTGTGATGGCTTCAAGAATAGGAAATACTAAAAAAAAAAAAAAAAAGAATAGGAAATACTAATACTGAAAAAAAGTAGCCAGATATATTTTGTCACTTAAGTCCTGGACAAGATGTAGAAAAAAAAAAGAAGGTACAAAAATGATCCATATTTTGTTTTACTTGAGCAACAAAGTAGACATTGATGCATTTTATAGAAATGGCTGAAACTGGTGAGAGACAGATTTGGGTGGAGTGAGTGGCAGGCAAGAATTATATATTATCACTTTTCACTCCCTTAGAGCATAATACAATATATTTTTTAAATACTTGCTTTTTGATGATGCTACGGTATTTCACCCTGTGAATATATGCTAATTCAAATGAACATCCCTCTAATTGTTGAATATTTCTCCATTGTATATAGCATTTTGATTAATATTCTTATAATTAAATATGCATATGGACTAAACTTGGATTCTTTTCTAAGGGTAAATTTGTGGAAATAGAATCTTTATTTCTAGGTAATATTTCACATGCTTTGATATTGTTGATTTTTGCCCTCCCAAAGACTACCAGAAAAAAAAAAAAAAACACCTGTTGATTAAGCAAAGTTAAGTTTATTAGACTTCCTAAAATAAGGGAGAATACCAACTTGACATAGCATCAATAGTGTTTCAGCAGGGGGAAGTAAGGAGGGAATATTTATAGAGTTTGAGGACTTGAGTTTTGTGATAGTAAGGTGAGACTTGTATGAAATTGTTTGAGATTAAGTAAATATTTGTTATAATCTGTCTTTTTGGATTTTTTTGTTACTGTTATTTATTTATATGATCTGTCTTTGGATTGGTATATAAAATGAGGTAAGAGTCTTGAAGTAAGTCTTAGGCAAGCTATTAGTCTTGATAGGAAAGCTATTTTAGTTAGCTTACTGTTAGATCTCCCAGAAGCAGATATTTGTTTGTCACTAACATTTTAAGATAAGGGAAATGGTTAGTATTATTTGATACAGGGACAGGGAATTATATTGATTTCAATATATTGATATATATTGTCAAATTACTCTTAATGAAATTTGTATCAACTAGTATTTTTCTGCATTTACTCTTTGGAATTTTATTGTTGTTGCTGATTATATTTTTAATTGAATTTAGGGTATGGCTATTGTTAATCATATGCTGCCATGCCACATCTGATTTGTGATACATGTCATGTTCTTTTTTTCTTTTAAAGATTTTATTTATTTATTTGACAGAGAGAGAGAGAGATCACAAGTAGGCAGAGAGGCAGGCAGAGAAAGAGGGGGAAGCAGGTTCCCTGCTGAGGCGAGAGCCCGATGCGGGGCTCGATCCCAGGACCCGGAGATCATGACCTGAGCCAAAGACAGAGGCTTTAACCCACCGAGCCACCCAGGTGCCCCTACATGTCTTATTCTTAATATAAATGTATACCCTAGTAAAGCAAAAGGTAAACTATAATTGATCATTAATTAGTTGAAAAATAGAATTATTAAAATATGCATATGTAAGCCAATCATTCATCTTCTTTGAAGAGACTTAGAAGAGAAAGGTGTTGAATATTAAGTCCTAAACTTCAGGGCAAATGTGTGAATTTCTCTTAAAGGAGTCACTTCTGCAATATTTCCACTATAACATTTCATCTGCCAGCAGAGATTAGTGAGCAAAAATGGCTTTGGCATATTTACAAAATGAGCTCAGTATTGAATCCTTCATTTAAGTAGGTATAGCAATGTTAGACAGATGATGATGGAGTCTCTTCCCAGTGGGAAGACATGGATTGCATGTCTCACTTATCATCCTTGTGCGTAGTGACTATCAGTAATAGCTGTGGGAGATTAGCTAGTTTGGCCCATTTTATGCAGGCAAAGCTCTCATGGCAGGTATCAAAAGAAGGACATTTGGTACTCTTAATCCTTGTGAAATCTAACCTAAGGGGAAGAAATTCCATTTTTGTATAGAAAACTTTGAAGGGAAATACTTTGTAAAGCAATAAGCATTTCAGTCTATCTATTGATGAGATGACCTTTCTCACTACATAAGTCACTTCCTTAGAACCTAAAATAGTCACAACAAGAATAAAAATGTTCAGTATTCATTCTTTAAAATTGCAGATAAACATAAAAATTAAAAACAGGGATGCCTGGGTGGCTTAGTTGGTTGGGTATCTGCCTTTAGCTCAGGTCATGATCCTGGAATTGCAGGATCGAGCCCCGTGTCAGGCTCCCTGTTCTTCGGGGAATCTGCTTTGCTCCTCACCCTGCTTGTGCTCTCTCTCTCAAATAAATAAATAAATAAATAAATAAATAAATAAATAAATAAATAAATAAATAAAATCTTTTTTAAAAAATTAAAAACATACATATATGATCTTTTTGATGCAAAAAAGCAAAATGTTAAGGTAACTAACATACTTGTATTTTTTGACATGTTGAGTGACGGTGGCATAGAGTGTGTACTTAATGATATCATATTCTATCTTTACTAACTTACTATTGTAAATTGACATTGTTTAATATTTTACTTATGCTTTGCACATATGAATTTAATATATAAATATATTTTTCTTATTGAGTAGTACAGAGTGATTTTAGATTCTTAGACAAAAATAGGTAAACCCAAAGGAAAGAAAAAACATTTAAAATCACACCATGAGAAAGTATTTGTTAATATTTTATATTATATTAATAAAACATATATAAATATAAACAATCAGAAATTTAGATCATGAAGTAAATAATATTGCTTTTCAATTTAACAACTTAAACATTTGTATGTATGAGAAAAAAATGAACTGTTTGATGGAACTGGAAGACAGGATGAAATTATAGAACTATAGAAAAGAAAAGTATAACCTCCATATATGTACATACATGTTTTCATTAACATCCTATAAGGGAGTCTAGTCTCTGTTTATTCTTCAACAATGATTTTCAAAGTGTGGTCCCTGGAACAGCAGCAGCAACATTATTTGGAAACTCTGGAAATGTAAATTCTGGAGCCTCACCCAACATACCAAATCAGAAACAAAAAGACTCAACAGTCTGTTTTTAACAAGCCCTCCGGGTGAGTCCCCTTCATGCTTTAATCTTCAATCCAGTATCTTAAACCTAAGATCCTTAGTAGTCATGGGATAGGGAAGACAAAAGAAGAGAACTTTGGAGACTTTCCCAAGAAGTAATATCACTGGAAAATTAAGTAGTATTTAAATAGCCAGATGGCTGTTCATTCCCTTCTTAAAACTTATATCAAGTCCTCTACCTTTCTGTCAGATGAAATTCATATGAAATACCTCATTCACCTTCATTTTTGTTCTCATTTTGCCTCACTTTTAATTACTAATTAGGTTAGTAGTAACCTATAGGGAATTGTGCGGAAATATCTTTATTTAAAGAAAAAATATGTCTTTATGTCAATGTTGGGTTTGTAAAACAAAGATCATTCTCTCCTAAGTGGAAAACTTGTATCATATTCTGAAACATAGAATAACTTTGTTTAATGGTTCAGCTGTAAACCATTCAACCTAGGGGTCCATGATATGAAGGCCGACAGTTTATAATGTAGGGTTTAATTAAATTGGGCCCTGCTATAATTACAGGTTTTGAGTTATTAATGCATCACTCTGGCAAACATTTAATTTTTATCTTGCTGGTGAAGCCCTTATTAAAACAAGATATTAAGACAGCTAAATAGAATTTGCCACAGAAATAGTTTGGATTTTTAGATGTAATTCAGCACAGTACACTGCAATGATTGTTTTCCTTTTAAATAAAAAAAAAAGGACTTTGGAAGCTCAAGAAAATGAGCACAGTGTGAGATAAGAGAGCAATTCCATTTTTAAAAGTCATAAATCAGGTATAGTGAAACTAACTTGGAGAAAAATCTCTCTATTTTTTTTTTTCATTTTATTTATTTATTTGACACAGAGAGAGAGAGATCACAAATAGGGAGAGACAGAGGCAGAAGCAGGATCCCCGCCGAGCAGAGAGCCTGATGCAGGGCTGGATCCCAGGACCCTGAGTCATGACCTGAGCCTAAGGCAGAGGCTTTAACCCACTGAGCCACCCAGGCACCCTTAAATCTCTCTAAATGCTCAGTGTTGGAAATCTGTCTGTGCTCACCACAAACCACCCTGGCATTTTGGATTCTTAATTTGAAGTCTGAGGTTTCAGATTATTTCAGTATCACTTATACTACTTTAACAAATATTTTCCTGTTTGCATCGATAGGAGGCAAAGGAGCAGATGCATCATTAACCTGTTGATTCTCAGTTTCTTTTCAGAGCTAACCCTAATTGAAAACATCATCTGTATTTATCCATTGTGGGACCAGATGGTTCTCTTAAGTAGAAGTATTATTTCTAGCCAGAATTCCAATGCAGATTCAGTATTATTGTCCCTTCTCTGATACTTAGAAATTAAATATGGAGTGTAGAAACACAAGTTCAGGATTCCTTAGAATTCTAAGGGAGCCCTACTAGTCTCAGGGTTCACTCTGCCACACAGCAAACCCAAAGTTCAATAATATTGTATATATTACCTTTGATATCTCCCTTTACAAGACTCAAATTACATGATAGTACATTGCAAACTCTGAGGAGTCTTGTGGTTAAGAAATGTAGGCAACTTTATGTCAGCATCTGTCAAATTTAATGTACTACAGGCCTCTCCTCCTTTCCTGACCCATCCTACTGCTCCACAGAGCATGCAATGGAAAATGCTCTTGTAATGAAAAGAGGTCTGGTTTAGGCAGTAAGAAACCCCAAATCAATCCTGCTTTCATTATTTGCTAACTTGTGTGAGCTTAGAGAAATTAATTAAATGCCTCAAGGTACAGTTTCTCATCTCTAAAGTAAGGTTGATAATTACAGTAAAGGTATACTGTAAATTAAATGAATAGATAGGTTCAGAAACTTGGTAAATTTAAAGTGCAATTGAAAAGTTCATTTTAATTTCTCTCTCTTACTTATTTAGAAGTTTGTCATTAAACCTGTGAGCTTCCCAAGTACTTTTTTCTCCTTCTGTCATCCTATGTGTTCTGTTGGGTATCACTCAATATGCAGCAAGTGATAGGGGAATAAGGGGAGTGCTTAGGAGTGCTCATTGAGCATCAAAGGGTGGAGTTATGTTCACTTTGCTGTTTGTGTTCACTTTGTTTCCTGGATATGTTCAGGCAGGACTTGTTAGAACATTGTACAGGAAATACTGTACAAGGTTAATTAATGTCAGGTTCTTTCTTATTCAAAGACACTTTGACTTAAAAAAATATATTAACCCTCATAAAGTAAATAATCCATTGACTTGATCATATAATGAATAAATATTGGTAAGAGAGCATTCAGGTATAATGAAGAGGTGCAAATTCATGTTCATGTAAATTTCTACTAATTAGTTATAGTAGTTATGTTAAGGGAAAGTGTAGTATGTGTATAATTGGGAAAAAAGTCCATGTCAGACACATAATATGAATATTTTTCAAGACTTGGTTCATGGAATAAGTATGGATTTAGTATAAATATTTGAAGAGATAGCATAGCATAAGCACTTTTTTGTGAAAATGAGAGGATCTTATAATCAGTTTAAGGAAAGAAGTGGGAAGAAAAGATTTAACAGGAAGACCATCTTTTTTGGAGATGAAAACCTTTGAGAACATGGAATAGAAATGACTGACCTCCGATAGATTTTTTCCTAAATATGCTTATGACCTGGACCAGAACTCTTGTCAACATGTTAATGGTAAAGAACAGAGTTTTTATTTTTTTAAAAAGTAAATGTGTTAGCAGGATATATGCATTCTCTGTAATTACCTATTATAAATAAACCTGGAATTATAGATTTAAAAAGCATGCATGACTAGAGAATGAGAGGTAGTCAAATAAACACTTCACATTCAGGTTACTAACAGCATAAAACTCAAAAGCCCCAGAATTCAAACAACTGCTTTTGTGAACTATGTCTTTTTGCTTACATTATTCAGAATTTATCTGTTAATCCAATTCCAAACATAGTCCTAATGTAAGAGAAAGAAAATTCTTGGAACCTGTGATCTTTGCCTGCCCCATCAAAAGGAAATCCTCCATTTGGTCTTGATTCACGTTTGAATCTTATTAATCACGTTTGCTGTCAGATAAGAATTAACTTTACATTAACAATGTAGCCCTCTGTGTCAACAAAGACAGTTGTAATATCTTTGTTATTTTAGCGTTATCCATTACCACCCACTGTCTATGTTTCTGTGGACAATGTGCATCACTTACTGAGTTGCTCTTTCAATGTCCCAATCAACTCAGAATGAGAATCTCTGGATTTAGATTTTGTTGTTGTTGTAAACTCATAAAATTGTTAAGATCCATAAAATTTTAGAATTGCTATCATAGGCTGCATTTTTCAGTGACTTCAATTAGATAGTAATGCTTTCATCCAGGACATTGTTTGTTACTAGAAATTTAATCTTTTAGATACTGTAGAGTCAGAGAGCCCACTAAGAGAGAAATTCATATATTTTTACACTGCAAAAGGTGACTGACAGGAAATGATTTCAGTACATGATAGTCATATCTAGAATTTAACTCATTTTACATAAAGAAGTCTCTAACCATACCATTTAATGTTTTAAATCTTTAAACACATTTAATTTTGGAAAAATGACTGTTATTTATGGAGAACATAATACAGTAAAAATTTCTGAACAAAGAGATGAGACATCCTTGCATTTGCTAGTTGGGAAATAGACTTTCACTCCTTGACTTCTTTCCAAAAAAATCTGTGATGGTGGCAATCTTTATCAATCTTATAAAAATCACATACTTTAAAAATCTAGTGCAGTATCTTTCTTGAATAGTCCTGATTTAAATGCAAATTTTAGATTCCATCTGTCATAAAATGAATTTTTCAATAAAAAAAAGGTGTGTATTTTTTAAAATGTTAATGGTCTGTTTATCCCACTTCATGACTTGGCATTAATATCCAAGCACAGGAGGTTTGTCTTTGAGAGGGGATAAAAACGAGATAGATGTCCAGGAAAAATACCTAAATCTTCTTTGGGGTTGGGAGGAAGATTTACCAATGGAATATGAAAAAAGTTTTAAAGAATCATTTTGAAAATGGTCTCTCAGGATACCTAATTCCATTTCATAACAAAAGATAAAATCATCTTGATAAAATCATCTTAGTGACTGTATATTTCTGCAGGGAAAAGAATTTGCAGTTTTTTTTATAAACCTTATTATTGCATAGAGAAATGGCTAGGTTTGTTGATTTGAAAATATAAACTGCTTATTCCTTTTGTTTTTCTTAATGGATTGTATTTTTGGAAGGAATGCTTAATGTTGAGCATGTATTGAAAGACATATTTATTGAAGGACCCTTATGGACAAGGTACCCTACTCGTCAGTAGGAGGGAATAGTCAGTCTGTGCTCTGCTTTCTTAGTTTTACTCACCTGAGAAAATATGTCTCACATTTTCAGACACTCTGAATTCTTGCACCTATTCTAACTGAAGAGGAAATTGGATAGGTGCCATATATATGTAAGTACTTCTAATACAAGGCAAAGAGTTATAAGGACCTTGAGGCAAAAAAGAAACAACAGCAAAGCAAAAAAAATAAATAAATAAAAAAATAAAAAAAAATACGGCTGGAGAAAGGAGCAGGTAGGGAGAAGAAAAAATAAACTGTATGGGCTTCCGGAACCTGTATCATTTAAACCTTAAAAGGGGACATATGCATATATATTTGTGAGAAATGGTGAAGAAAGTGAACTTTCCACTGGGAGAATTAAATAGATGGAAAGATACAACTTTAAATTTTAAGTTATTTTGTATAGTAATTTTAAAACAACGTAAGATAAATTATAAGATAAAAGAAATTTGCTTGGGATGAAATTGAAGAGGACTTTGAATGGCAAGGAACTTAATTGCAATTTTGGGGGTGATAAATAGAAAATGATAAGATCCTTCTAAAGAGAAGATTCAGATGTCAGAACTACATAGATCTCTTGCAAAAATTCATGATTTATTTCTGATTACATTACTTAATGTATATTGGTCCTGTTCTGTAATGTTGATTCCATTTGTAAATGTAACAGGAGAGGAAGGTTATCTCTGATCACTCCAACCCCAAGCGAGAAGAGCACCAGACTTAAGTTAGGGCTAAGAAAATGACCTTTTAAATCAAAAGGTGGATTTCTTAAATATTGTAGCTTTTTGTTCTTATGTTCCTTTATCTCCCAGGCATATCAACTTAACTGTCTCTCTCCTATAGAATGTTTCCTCCCATTTGCCTGATGTAGTAAAATGGATTTGGCTAAATTTCTCAAGTGCAAATTTCTAGGGATTAGTAGTTTAGGTTCACTCTGCTGTGAATCTTACCAACAGACAGACCTCTTTTTTCTTCTTATTCTTCTCTCTCCCTCCATTAGATTCATTAATCATTTGCTTCCTCTGTCCATCAGAATGGATAGGTAAATGATGTAGTTCAAGAGATTGACATAAATGTAGCCAATGTGACAAGGGATCTGAGAGGCCAATGATTTTTGACTCTCATATTTAAAGTCTAACTTTATTTACAACTACATTTCTGTATTTAGACAAAAACCCTGGCTTCTTTTTAGGAGAGAATTTAGAAAAAGAATCTGGATGGCAGGAATTATTTCTGGGGCTGGATAAGCTATGAGGAACGTCTTACATTTCGGAAGAAGATAGTAGGTTCTCAGAATTTTCCTGCATCTCTCATTCTCCCACTTTCCCATCTCTAACCAGGAAATGATCTGTTTTCTAAAGGCAGAGCAAAGGCATCTGAAAATAGAAAATTGTTTTATGGTGAAAACTTTTGGGTCTTCTTCCAGAAGCTTTCCAATGAAGTTATTTTTTCATGTGATTCAAGTTCACAATTCAGCTATACTTCTCTTGTCTGCAGTATGTCTAGTAGGCATATAAAATTTCTTTTTAATGGGTGTTACCTTTCTTTAGTTTCAGTTGCTGCTGATTTTTCTTTTTTAATATTTGTATATTTCTGTACTTTCTTCAGTGAGAAACTTGAGGGAGGTTAAAGGAGGTAGGCTTAGAAACATGTGCATAAACACTTCTCAGTGTCTAAGTAGAGAAAAGACTTTTCAGTGGTGTTTGGAGAACACTTTAAGATGCTTCAAAGGTCGCAATATTTCCACTTAAAAAGAGAAGCAATACTGATTGAAAAACTCATTCCCTAGGTCACTTATTTTTTTTCTTAAGACTAATAACGCTCTTAAAACCAGAGCCAAAATCTTGAGGAAATATGAACAGAAATTCAGGAATATAGAAAGTCAAAGGTTTTTCAGGGGCTTTTTCTTACCACTTTTTCTGACTCAAGAAGGAAAGTTTCTATGGAGAAGTGAGAATTGCACTTGTAAAGGGCAATTATCTGGTCGAAGGCAGAAATAGGCAGAAAAGATGTTGCTTGGACTCACTATTAATAAATGGCCTTTGGGCCATTCTACTCACATAATTCAGAGATTGAAATATGAAGTACAGCCTTCACATCTTAAGTTGATAATAACAATTCTGGAAATTAGAAGAGAGGAGGAAAACAGGTGGAGTTATCTAAAACAGAAATTGCTGCTAGGAACCCTATAATGCAGGCAACAACAAGTAGAATTTACGTTCTAATATAACATCTCAGTAATAAGAAGAAACTTGGGGCCTGTCAGAGCTAAAGAACTTATGTCCAAGTTATATAAAGCTAATTTTTCTGGAATAAACTCATGTGAACTCACTATCCATTTACAATTTTGACAAGAGACATACAAACTAAATTAAACAGCAAAGATAAGAATCTCTTATAATTTTGGCTGCTATAAACTACAGAAAGGAAATCTGAAAATGGTAGAACATTCAGTTATTTCTTTAAACTATAGTTCCCAATTCTAACCATTTTGTTTCTTTCTCTATGTCTCCTGATTGCCAGAGGAAGGGATATTTAGGGAACTTGGACAATTCATTTCATTTATTCATTTATGATAATTCATCGAGAGTATGAGTAATGAGTACCTACTATGCTCTTTGATCTCCCCCAAAAGGTATTATATAAGTATATAAAAATAAAAGTAGTTCATGACCATTATTTCTATATATTTCATTAAGATTTCTTGAACTATATAGTCTTAGATTTTTCTCTCATTTTTCTATTTTTTAAAGTCCCCTGAATGTCAGTTCATTTTCTTCTAAGCTTGCAGATCTCTATTGAACTGAGAATTATACTGTGATTATTTTCATTGAAATTTATATTTGCCTTAAATGTTTGACTCTTATTTTTATTATATAAACCAAAGTACAAAAAAATTACCCCTACTTGCTTCACCTTTTGACAAAAAGTATTATATTTTTATTCATGAATCAGTGCCACTTAAGGCTAGAATATATTTCAGTTTTAATATGGAGGGCTTTTTGAAAGAGATACTTTTAATTTCCACAAAATCTAGAGTACTGTGTGAGAAGAATTATTCAGGATCAAATTTAAAAAATGGTTATAAAATTCATTTCATTAAAATAGTGCTCAACTTTAATACCGTGTATTATACAGACAAAAAGGTCAGTCTATACAGTCTGAAGATGAATATTAAAATAAAAAGATAAAACAAAACAGCTCCAGAATTATCATGTGCATCAAGTTAATGTGTATCCTATTGAAGAAGACACTAAGTAAAATCGCTCAATGGCTCTATAAAGGGAAATAACAATCTGCTCAACATCTTGTTCTGGCTTTCAAAAGGAAATTATCATTAAAATAAAAGTGAAATTCTTCTTTCCTTACACATTGAAATAAAATAATCAATATATTTTTTAAATTGTAATAAAAGATTTTTTAAAAGCCTGATCTTGATCCATAAAAACAAAATAACAATATTTTGTTATCTGGATTTTCTGGCTAGTATACTATAGGGAAAGAAAATACAATTATTGTTTCATTGCATTTCCCCTTGCCTAATTAAGAAAGAATTGCATTTTATACTAAACTGAAAAAATCAACTACCATCACAAAGTCCAAAGCAATGTAGTATTGAACCGGGATATTATATATTGTAACTTTTATTAAACTGTAGGTTAATATATACCAAGTAGTGTATATAGATGTTATATTAGGTACTGTAAACAGGGTCCATTATGCTTTATCCCAGATGACCTCAGCCTCACCTATCCTCTGGAACTATGCTTCCTGCCTTTGTTCTGGATGACAATTGCCTGTTGATAGGTTATTCTATGGTCATAAAGCCCTGGCTTCAGGTGGCATGACTCAGCATAAGGTTGTCTTTAGTGAGCAGACCACACCATTGATCTGAAAAAGACAGAAGAGAAGCAGCATGAGAAACAAATCTTAAACTCTGCTCCCAATTAAATTAGAACTACCAAAACTCTGGCTTTTCCAGGCTACCTAGAAGGGCCAGGTAACATGAGCAGAAATACCATTGAAAAGCAGGAAATAGGAAGGAGCCAAAAAATAAATAGCTTGTCCCTTGTTCTTGACTGTTAAGAGAAGCAAGGGCTTTATTGGAGGTATTTTACATACTGTCAATCATCTGTTTTCTTAAGAATTGTACCCAATTTGTGATGTATCTCCTTGTGTCTGTTTTCCTTCACTCTCCTCAACCCTCTGTCATTTACTTTTTCTCTCAGTCAGTCCTTCCTGGGATTCTACTTCCTAACAGAAAAAATGTATCTAGGGTCTGTTTCCTGGAAACCTATTTTCTTCTCTTGAAAGTCCTCTTGATGAGAAGTTCAAGGTTCCTACGGAATGCTTTATTATTTTATATTACTAAATTACAATTTTCTTAGTGATGTTGACACCCTTGTTTATGTCACCTTTGAGGGATAAAGAAAAGAAGAGCAAATGTCAGGCTGTGAATGGAAAATTTTCTAACGAATACTATTAGGATGGCTCTCCTTGAAAATATAAGTAAACAACATTTTGAAAAATTTGCTTTTAATCTAAAACGAACCAGAGTAAGCCTTGTACGGCTCAATATTAAAATTTTACAGAAATATTTTAAAACCCAATTACTGTTTAAACTATGATCTTTAAAAAAAAAGTTACTGAGGCAAAAGCAATTAAGCTTCTAATTATTTGAGCGATGTTAAAAGAATATAAACTAATAAAAGATAACTCCCAATTCTAATATAAAAACACAGTGGAGAATGTTCACTAGGAAACTGCCCTTTGTACAATGGAGACATCATAAAGTACCTCTCTCAATCTTCTCCCAAATGCTATGAAACGACCTTATGTTAGCAAAAATTCTGTGCAATACCATATCTTCAGGATTACTGAAAGACAGAGAACGTCAAAACCACAAATACTATGAGGAAAAAGAGAATAACAATAAATATCAGTGCCAAGTTCTCACATGCTCCTAACCACCCCCACTCTGCCACAGAGCTTAGGGGCAGAACAAGAAAAACTATAGTAAATACATACTGTTAGAACAGTAGGGAAGAAGCATGAAGATAAGGTGAAACTCGGAAGATTAAGTCCATTCTAAATATGAAAATCCTAAAAAAAACCCCACAAATATCAGATTATAAGCGATGTGGAAAGTATTCAAAGTATTCAGTCCTTGAGGAAGGAATATCATAAAAAGTGCCACGTATGTGATTTAAAGTGACAGGCTCTATTTAATGAAGCAGGCTGACTCAAAAAGACAAGCACAGTTTTAGCAGATAATCTCAAACTGTAAATTCTGGTGAAGAGGAAAAAGCCAAGAGAGAAAAAAGAAATGCCTATTGGTAATTAGACAGCAAAGAATGAAGAATAAGGAGATTTAGGGTACTACGGCTAAAATAAAATCAGAACCCCTATCACCAGAGAAAAAAGCAAAAAAACCTCTGCTAGGATAACTGGAATTTGCTAGACTGACAGAAAGGAGTGCAGTTAAACTAAGAATCATGTAAAATACCTCAATGTAATAAAAATTAACCTAAGTAAAGACCATAAAGAACTACTCTAAAAAAGCAGGGACATTAAAAAAAAGGAAAGTAACTATGAATCAAAAGAAAACTGTAATCTACTTTTCAAACAGAATTAAATATACTCAACAGATATTTTAGAATATGAAAAATGGCCTTGAGATAGAGATTCAGAAACAACAACAACAAAAAAAAATAGCAGAAATAAATAGAAGAATTATTTGAACTCAGGAATGAAAAAAGACAAAAGTATCTCGGGATTGAAGAATAAATTACAAGATGGAATTCCAAGAGAGACTGTACTCAAATTCTAATAATGGACACAGAAGGCAGTTTAACAACCAATAGAATAAAAAAATAAAGAAGAAAAAAGACTGACTAAGAAAGTAATGAAAACGGAAGGCGAAGAAGGGATCTGTGTTATTGGAATCCTTCATGAAGAAAAAGAACCGAGCAAATATCTAAACCATATCCCATGAAAACATACAAGAAACTGCAAGTGACCAGACATTAAAGCATACTATAAAGCCTCTATAATTAAAATATAGTAATGAAGTAGACAAAATGACAGTAAGTAGAGAACAGTATCTCAAGTGCAGATTTAGACCCAAATAACTGTTAGAAAAATAAGTTACAAAAGAGAAATTGTGGCTAAAATGAATTGAATAGTATTGAATTGAAAGTCAATGTATCAGTACAAATTCATGGTGTATAATAGATGATAGATAAATAGATAATGGGATCTCAATGAAAAAACAAAACAGTAAATCTTAAAATTCTCCAGATGGCCAAACCAGAACAATTTGAGCAAGAAAATAAATTATGATAATATTAGATTATAACATTAAATAAAATGAATATCCACGAACCTCTGCCAATGTAATAACAATTGATTAAATAATCACATGGAACAAAAGGACTGATCTTCCTTATAAATGTAATATGCAAGAAAGAAATAGAAAATGCACCACACTGAAATAATTAATAGTGACTGATCTACTGATGTATGTTAAAATAAGTAGATAAAATTTTGAGGAGAAATGGAATTGGATAATCTCAAAGCATATACCCAAGATATTTATTAACTACAAAGGGAATGATAGTAACTTACGGTGGAGAAGCTGTAGAAACCACCTTGCACAAATAGTCAGGATCAACATCGCCAGTAATACGATATATCAACATCATGAGTCCTGGGATGCAATGCATGAGAAGGACATACTATCATTTCTATGGTATTCTTGGTGAGAATACACAACCTCAGTCTATTTATGAGAAAATATCAGACAAATTCAAACTAAGGGACATTTGGGGAAAAAAGTGAAAAACTGATCAGTGCTCTTCAAAAGTGTCACGGTCTTGAAAGACAAGGAAAGAAAGAGGAAGTGTTACAGACTTAAGAGACTAAGGAGAATGTACAATCACCTTTACTGTGGGATGCTAAATGGGATCTTGGAGAAGTAAAAATAATAGCAGTGAAAAAACTGGTGAAACTGAATAAACACTGTAGTTTTGTTAATAGTATTGTATAAGTGATAATTTCCTGGTTCTGTTAATTGTACAATGGTTATATAAGTTATTATATAAAATATTTTAAGATATATAGAAGATATTAACTTTGAATGAAGCTGTCTGAGAGATATATGGAAAGTCTCTACTGTTTCTGCATTTTTATGTATTTCTAAAGTTACTTTCCAAAAAAAGTTTTTTAAAAAATTCAAAAAAGAAGGTGGCTTCCTCTGATGCACTGAACAGGGATGGCTTGCTACTATGCTGTAACCCTGAGGTGGAATCTTATGAACATAGCTCTCCTTGAAGAGGAAAATGGAAGATAATCTCAGATGAAACACAGTCCAGATTGTATCATAAATATGGCACCAACTGGTAACTACCTGTATGTGGGGGAGAAAAATGTCCAGAATAAGACTAAGCCACACTGGGACCAGATATGGGAAAAAAGTGACACAATAAGTTGTGCTATGTCCTTGTCTAAAACGTCTACTAATTATGACTTTCTCATAAGAGTTTTTTTAGTCCTTTTATAATACTTGGCTCAATTTAATCTTGTGTAGATAAATAATTTAAAGATGCTATTCCAGTAGTTCTCTAATATAGATTGCTCAAACTGTTTCTATATCTTTACAGTGCAACTTTAAGTTCTCCTGAGTTTAGATAAAAATTCCTTTTTTAATTGCTTTGTGTCGCCTCTTTGAAATTTTAGGACATGGCACAATCAGGATGAACAGGAGGAAGTTTGAATATCTTAGAGAAATAATGGTAAAGTCCTTCCTGCACTGCAAAAGTACAGATGTACCTATTCAACCTAGGAGTTTCCAGTATGAAAGTCATGTGATTCTCCAAGTAAGTAAAAGCTGTATCAAAAAGAATATTAACTTGTTGCCAAAGAAGTCATTGTTTAAATTAACCCTCCAGGAAAGAGAGCTAAAAACAAGTGAATATTACATGGAGGCAGATGAGAGGAAAAGTTGTGACATATGTATCACTTTTGCTACTGTGTGGTGATAGATGCATGTCAATGGTCTGGGGTTAACTTAGAAAATATTAAATGAATCAAGGGCACTGGAGAGCAAACTCTGTTAAGAATTTGGAATATATGAACAGTAAAATCATCAAATCTAAGACTAATTATTATAATGAAAAGAAACATTCAATATAAGTTAAACTTTTCTCTTGATTTCATTTGGGTTCTATTCAAATATCTATGATAACACTAATTGCATTGAACTGTTATTGTACTGATTTTCCTCTTTGTGCACTTCGTCATGAGTTTCTAACTTAGCTCAATGCCTGGCACAAAGCAGATATTCACTGTGTGTAAAGCACTAAGTAAAAATAGTCTATTAGTCATTTCAGGAGATGTTTCATAATAGAGTTCCTATCTCTGAAATTTATTCTTTTTGAAAGTACTGCTATTTCTTAATGTAAAAGTTGTGTATATTCTTTGGAATAATTTGGAAAATTAAAACAAAAACCACTAGGGATAACAACTATTGATGTTTTGAATATTAGACTTTCAGTATTTTTTCTTATAGATAACTATGCATACGTGTATACTTATCTCTTCATCTCTATCCATATGTTAGGTACTTGAAAATTGCTTATGCATTTATATGTATATCATGAATAGTCTTCCCATCACTACGTATTTTTCTATTATGTTAATTATAATTATTTAACATCATTCCATTTTGAGGAGGTATCATATTCAAGCACATGTTTTTGATTATTTACATCATTATAAGTATTGGTTATTATTTACACATGTGTAATAAATATTCTTGAGGCTAAATTTGAGCACAATTGTAATTATGTATTTTGTATTCCTCAAGAAATAATCACTCTGTTTAAGTATGTGTACATTTTAACTTTTTTCTATTTATTGTCGAACGGTCCTCCAGGAATGTTGTACATTCCCCCCAGAGTGGATAAAAATAGCTGTTCCGTAACAAAATAGGTTCTTTAGTATTACTAGGAATAAATTGTTTCAATCCAAACAAATATGAATTATTTTAAGTTATATCATAGAGTCAGACCATAGAATGATATAAGACGCTTCAAGAATTAAGAGAAAATATGAAGAGGTAGAAGGAGATAACTTATCTGTAAAGCTCACTTGCATTACACAAGCCAATATTTATAGTCACTTGCAAATTCTTAGTAAGATGAATCTATTCACATCTGTCTTCTTGTGGTAAAAACCAAGAGTTCAGTATCTACACAAATGCAATTTTTATAAAAATATGCGTTAAATTTCTAAAAACAAAACAAAACAAAAAACAGCCAAAAAAATTTAAAAAGAGATTGTTAATGCAAGGAAATTTAAAAAGTTTTTCCTCAAAATAGTTATTGCTTAATATGGTCATTTCCCCAAGTTGTAGAGCTAAGGATCCAGAAACTCAGGTGAAGAGTGGCAGCCAAGGGAAGCAGAAACACTTCCAGCTTTTCCACATGCAATTACAAAATTTTGCCCCTGGAGCACAGATCTGTTGGTGCCACTGTCAATATAAGGAAGGGACTTCTTGAGACCAAAGCAATCAATAGCATACACATTTTGTAATATGCACATATGCATATGTTTTAAAACATATCTATGTGTATATTATGAAAGATATATATATATATATATATCAAAAGGATTCTTTCTCTTTCTTTTAATCTATCTATAGTAAAATTTTACACAAACACACACACACACACACACTTATATTTGGGGACACTTCAAGAATTGTTTTGCTACAGCAAATATCCCTAAGAGAAAATATACTCCTTCTGAAGCATCTTTCTTAACTTTCCATCCTCAACCTCATTCAGCCTCTACCAGGCCACATTATATATTGATGGGAACATCTTTGACATTAGCCAGGGGGGATTCCTAAGCAGTTTGCTTGCCTCTAGCATTCAGGATTAAAGAAGCTTTCTTCATCACAATATTCAATCTGCTTTGAACATATCTTTCATTTAAGGACATGGATTACGATTTTGAAAGAGAGATGAATACAGTGATGTAGAAATAATGACATTTTTTCTAGATATCATCTAGAGAACAAATATTTTTGAAAAGTTCTAGAATTTCAAAGCATCACTTACCAACTTATTTTATTTTTTTCTTTATAATAGTTCATTTCTTGAAACAAATATTATGTGCTTGTTAACTTATATGAAGTTTTTTTAATAGTGAAAAGATATAGGCTTTGTTATCAAGAAGATTAAAATATATTAGAGGTATCTAAAATATGAACAATTAACTATGAAAAAGTTAACATTTGGAAAGTACCATAAGACAAGTACACAGTGTATATATATATACACCTGGTAGCACTGTGTATATACACACACACATGCACACACACACACACACACACACACACCTGGATGTATATGTGTATCTCAAACCTGGAATACTCAGAAGAGTTTTAGGAAGAGTATGGCATATTATGTGAATTTTATAGCTAGATTTCTTTTTTTTTTAAGGATTTTATTTATTTATTTAACAGAGATCACAAGTAGGCAGAGAGGCAGGCCAAGAAAGAGGGGGAAGCAGGCTCCTTGCTGAGCGGAGAGCCCAATGTGGGGCTCAATCCTAGGACCTCGAGATCATGACCTGAGCCGAAAGCAGAGGCTTTAACCCACTGAGCCACCTAAGCAGCCCAAAATAGGTAGATTTCCTTCTTAAAAGAATTTCTCATACTCTTGCGATATATATTGCATCTATTACCATAAATCCCACAGTATGATATTATGATAGTTTTTTCCCCAAAAGTTTTATATTTTTATGTTTAACTTCAAGTCTATGACCGGTTAGTTTTATATGATGTTTAGGTTAAGGTTCATTTTTTTTTCCTACTTGTAGATGTCCAGTTGCTCCAGAACCATTGTGGAAAAGGTTATCTTTCCTATATTTACTTGCTCTTTGACTTTGCAAAAAAATGTTTGGCATATTTGTGTCTATTCTGCTTCATTGATTTATGTGTCTGTATCTCTTCCAATATCATACTATCTTGTTTAAATGAGCTACATATATAATAAATCTTATTATATAATGAGTAGAAGGATGATTTCTCCTTCAATATTATTTGTTAAGATTATTTTAGGTAGTCAGGGATCTGATATTGCCATATAATTTTTTTTTATAACAAGCTTGTGTATGTGCACTAAAACCTGACTGAGATTTTGATAGGAATTACATTAAATATATTGTCAATTTGGAGAGAAGTAACATCTTTCTATGTTGAGTCATCCAATCTATGAACATAGTCTGATTTTTCACTTATTTACCAGTTTGCCTCTTCTTTGTAGCTTTCAAAGTTCTCTTTTGGTTGCCTTTTGCATTGTTGCCAGAGTTCATGGTTATATTTATCAGGAAGGAACTGGGAGAAATGGTTTATGCCATCCTATCTGAATGGAAAGTCTGCTGTTGCCTGCTATCAGCCCCATAGTATTGCTATATAAACATCCATATGTGGTTTAAGAAAATTAGGGGGAAAGCTTAGTCTTTTATATTTATCCATATAATTATCATTTCTTCTTTCCTGAAAATCTGACTTTCATTTGGCATCACTTCTCTTCATTCTAAAAAATGTTCCATAGTATTTATTTGGTACAGACTGCTATTACTAAACTCTTTTTTATTATCAGAAGATGTATTTATTTAGTATTCTTAAAAATTATTTTCCTGGATATAAAATTCTGAGTTGACATTTTTTAAGCATTTAAAAAAATTTAGCACACCCCCATCTGGCCATCTAATAAAAAAAGTTACAGTATATGAATATTACATATAAAAAACTTATTCCTTCATAACTATATATTATATACAAACACCTAACTGCACTGCTGATAAGTAGGATCACAAATGCATTTGAATATCTTCTCACTTTGTATTTATTGCCTTATAATTAGAAAAATACAAAATGTTATTTATTTAAAAATTTTGGATAGTGTCTGTAGTGTACTAATTTTGAAATATTTAACATTCTTTCCTTTTTTAAAGATTTTATTTATTTATTTGACAGACAAAGATCACAAGTAGGCAGAGAGGCAGGCAGAGAGAGAGGGGAAGCAGGCTCCCCACTGAGCAGAGAGCCCAATGTGGGGCTCGATCCCAGGACCCTGAGATCATGACCTGAGCCGAAAGCAGAGGCTTTAACCCACTGAGCCACCCAGGTGCCCCTTAACACTCTTTCATTTTCAAAATTTCACTCCTCTACATTATATTTCTCATGGCTTGCAGCCCTATTAAAAATAAACTAACGAGGGGCACCTGGGTGGTTCAGTGGGTTGGGGCCTCTGCCATGGGGTCAGGTCATGATCTCAGGGTCCTGGGATTGAGCCCCGCATTGGGCTCTCTACTCAGCAGGGAGCCTGCTTCTTCCTTTCTCTCTGCCTACCTGCCTCTGCCTACTTGTGATCTCTCTCTCTGTGTCAAATAAATAAATAAATAAATAAATAAATAAATAAATAAATAGAATTAAAAAAAAATAAACTAATGAGCAAAAAATAAACAAGAATATTTTAATTTATTCCCAGAAGTATACATAGCTAATTATGGCTTAATGTGTCATTTTTCTGGAGAGTTTAGCTTCCTTCTGGAATCATAGTGTAGTGACATAGAATGAATGAAGTGCCTGGAATGGAAAAGGAATTGGAATACTCTTTTCTTTGGAATGCTGCCATTTGTGGCTCTCTGATATTGAGCATTTCATTTAAATACTTTGAAGCTTGGTTTCCCTGCCTGTAGAATAACTATACAGTATCTTATATGTAGTAGATTTCCCTAAAATATCACTTAAAATATTTCTTAACATCTCTCTATAGATAAAATGACACTCATATGCTAAACTGTTTTGAAAACTGTCCAAAGCTATACAATATTCAATTAAAAACTTACTATTTCAGTGTAAATATATTTTAATGGCTTAAAAATTGGAAATTTTTGAGGTGGTCATTGGGAGGTGGATGAAATGAAGCAATATTTTAGTTAATTGGTTCATCCATCAAATCATATCAATACAGTTTAAGATATATGTTGAATTTGTACCATTTGCCAAATATTGGTTTTAGATTCAAAGGGAAACTAGGCATAGTTCCCATCTTGGGAAAGCTCACATGTGGTGTGGTAGATGAAAACAGAAGTAAGAGAATGTCTTAATATGGTCAAAGAGATGTGAAAATCAGGAGGAGATTGCCAACCAAGCAGCTAGAAGAGTATCATAATTAGCCTAAATATGGGACCTCATTGAAAACTCAGAGGGAGTTCAAATCTGCCCTCTTAGTTGAGATTATTCTCATGCTGAGCACCCTGCTCCTAAGAGGAACTTTGCAATGTGCTATACAGTTTAATACTCACATTCCAACTTGAAAATTTGAGAGTGTTCATTCCAGAGTTTGCCCACTCTTAGTTTTCTCCTTTTTCATAATTTGTCAGTTTGATTAAATTTTGACTAAAGAATGTGCATTTATTGCTGAAAATGCGTCAGCATTCACTTTTCACGTAGTAGTTTGGTATATATTCTTTTAAAGATTTTATTTATTTATTTGTGAGAGAGAGACAGAGAGAGCACAAATGAGGGCAGGGAGGGGCATAGGAAGAGGGAGAAGCAGATTCCCCACTGAGCCAGGAGCCAGACTTGGGGCTCTACCCCAGGATGCTGAGATCATGACCTGAGCAGAAGTCAGATACTTAAATGATTGGGCCACCCAGAGGCCCCTATTTTTATCTTATATATAAATAAGTCATATAAAGGAAACTTTCTTTCAAAGCTTTAAATTTTAATAATAAATTTATATGATAACACAAGCAAAGCCCCTGTATTTAACATTTTGCTAACTTACTCCATTTGTCCTCTTGTTTTCCTTACCGATTCACTAAACAGTAAACCAGGAGAAGGGGAATGGTACCTTGGGATCTATGACCAACTCGTATTGTAATAATGGGCAAGACAGGTCTGGTATTTTTGTATCCTATCCCATTTTCTTCCTTACAAAGCATGTTCTTTTGGTGGTACTGATAATGATTTTCAAGAAGATCCACCTAAATTACCTGCCATCTCTAAACAAATCAAGAAATATGACAAAATGAAAGCTACTCCCTTCTCCTTTAGTAACTCCGTATCTCCATCCAGTGGTGTCAATCACTTCAAGCAATAAAAGCTGCAGGAAAAACAAGTTTTGCTTCAATGTTCATCATTCTTGTACTCAAGAATGTATTATGGCAATGCTTACTATCTATCACTCATAAACCTGCATAATCAAATAAATCTTTAGTTTTAAATAATAATATTCAATAACATAATTAAAGTATACTTATTAAATAAAATTAATTAAATTAATATTAAAATTAAAATTAAATTAATAACATTAATATGCTGGTAAAATTTTGGAGGGAGCAGAGGAGAAAAAGAATACTTTTTAAATGAAATACTAAATTAATTGAACTTCTATACTGAAATTTCCCTTTAGTTAAAAACCTGGCATCAGAAAACTAGACATTTGGAGCAGATTTCATAACTGAAAAAGTGAAAATATTTATTCTCCATTTTGTATATGTTAAAACTTAACTTGGTATAGAAAGAAATCATGACTGTGAAAAGGAAGATATTAATTATAATTTGAGATAACTAAAGAAAAATAGCGTTGGGTTTTGGCAATAACTTACACTGATAATAAGTTATCACTGTAGATTATTAAGGGAAACATCCAATACTTTTTTCTCTCAATTCTTGATAATTTTCATAAAATAACACCTTTTGTTGTTTAAATGTTCCTTTGCTCCTAAAGAAATACCCAACAGAAGTCAAAATTTCTACCTCTGACAATGAGCATGGTTGCTATGGAAATAATTATGACTTTTGGTATGAAAGGATAAAAAAGCTGGAGAATTTGAAATGTTAAGAAATAAATACACTATTATCATGCAAAACTGCCTGGTAGAAAGAGACATTTAAAAAGTATATACTGAATTAATCAGAACTTTTCTAAATAGAGTATTTTCTAAAATCTTTAAAATTTTGGCAGCTTCGAAACTTCAATAAAGTGTAGCAAGCAAATGGGAACTATGAATATGAACAAATCTTCATCAAATTACAATGGGATTATAGCCCGAAAAAGTCATCATAAATTGAAAATACTAGAAATCAAAGATGTATTTAGTACACCTAACCTATCAAACATCATATTTAGCATAGTTTGCCTACAGTTTGGCAAAATCATCTAACCCAAAGCCTCTTTTATAATAATATGTTGCATATCTTATGTAATTTATTGAATACTGTACTGAAAGCAAAAAAAATAAAGGAATGGTTGAATGGGTACAGAAATGTTGCATGTGTTACAGTCATTAACCCTCTTGATCACATGGTTGACTAGGAGCTGTGGCTTGCTGGAGCTGCCCAGCATCATGACAAAGTATCATACCGTAAATCCCTAGGTCAGAAAGATCTGAATTCAAGACCCTAAGTATGGTTTCTATTATATGCATATCACTCTTGTACTGTAATAAAGTTGGAAAATCATAAGTCAAATCATCAGAAGTCAGAGACCATCTGTAATTAGATTGAATTAGTTTTTCCAATTAAAAAGCTAAAAACTGAGGCTACCTGGCATATTAATACATGGTTATCTAAAAATATATATATGGAAATTTGCTTACTTTATCATTTCAGCATTGTCACACTTTCCCTTCTTGTCTCACTTATAACACCTTACCCATGAAATAATGAAAAAAAAAGGTATGAAAGATGAAAGATATTATATTGATAATGTCTTTTTTAATTATATGTGTATATAGTTAGAAACAAAAAAAGTAAATAAAATTTCTTTCCGTACCCTTTCAACGGGTATGGAACTTTCAAGTTTTATTAAATAAATAAATTATATATATAATTTATTTATTTATTTGACAGAGAGAGATCACAAGTAGGCAGAGAGCAGGCAGAGAGAGAGGAGGAAGCAGGCTCCTCGCTGAGCAGAGAGCCCAATGCGGAGCTCGATCCCAGAACCCTGAGATCATGACCTGAGCCAAAGGCAGAGGCTTTAACCCACTGAGCCACCCAGGCACCCCTATTAAACATATTTTTGAAAATGATCCGTACATAAAGAGAGGATATTCATGCATGAATACATTACAGATTATCAAAGTCTTTATTTTACAGGGAACATTTACACCATTTTTTTCCTTATATAGCATGCATCTGTCTATGTTAGTACATAAGTATTTACCACATTCTTTTAAATGGCTATATAGTATTAAAACTATGATATATTATAGTTAATTACTCAATATGTGTTTGATAGATATTGAGAATTAAAAATATAAATTATATATGTATGCATATATAATGCAAATATCACATAACTAAATATATATATATATATATATACAGTACCAAATTTTATACCAATTTTGTAAAATCTATGCTTATTCATTTTTTGGACATATGGAAGATATTTTTTAGACTAAATTCCTAGATGGTAAGTCATATTGAGAAAACAAACACATTTTTGGAATTTTGATAAAATTTCCAAATTGGCCTTCTGAAAGACTAAAGCAGTTAATAACACCATTTACTGTTAGTAGTGGGAAATTTCAATGTTTTGCTACTTGAATTTAGTCTATAAATATTTAATAGATTGATTACCATGTGCGGCCTTTTGTCAATTCCTAGGCCTGAACTAGTTAATAGTTAATTATACACACAAAATGTATAGATTATGAGGAAGGTAGATTTTTAAAAATCTCAAAAACTTCGATGAAAGTTACTATGTAAAAATATGAATTGCTATTGATATGTAATGGGGGTTCTGTGGAAAAAATATTTTGAAATGGATCCAAAGGAATCCAAGTATTGCATTGATATATTATGGTTTATCATTTTTATTTATATTACATGACGTTCTTCCTGCAATTATACTTAATTTGCTGGTATACCTTGAGGTAATTTTTCTGAAAATGTGGGTTAACTGTAAAATTCAAAAATTTTTGAGACCTAGAAACATCACTAATAATGGTCTACAGTAAATCAGTAAAATATCAGATTAAAGGCAAGGATTAAACTACCTTGTGCTTCTACCACACTTAGAGGAGTGAACTTTTATGTTCTTTCTTTACTGGTCAAGTTTCTTTTTTTTTTTCCCCACATTGGAATATGGTTTACGATTACCCTGCTCATAACATAAAAACCCATTCCAGTGATAAGTACATGGACACTATCAGGAGCAATGGCAGATACAAATCTGAAATGTAACTTTTACCCTGGTACAGAAGGACTGATATTCAGTGATCTCATATCCATTATCATTAATATGAGTCATCAGCACAAAACAAGTGGGTGGAGCATAAAGAATAAAAGTTGCTCAACCAGTTGTTTCAGATGAAAAACAAACAATAACACAAATGTACTTGTCAGAGATTTAATTAGCACATGCAATCAGATATGTTATTCATGGAAAATCAGTCACTATTTTGATTATTTTTCATAGGATACAAATAAACAAGATAAAAGAGAAACACCAAAATTAAAATGACAGTCCTTAGCAAGATGTGGCATCTGTGATTCAGCAGTCATCATAGTTTCTATATTTTCTAATGAGTTTTGACTGATTAATACATGAAACTACTTTCTTGGTTCAAAAAACTCCCAAAATCCTGGTGACAGGGGAAATGTTCAAAATTTCTGATCATCTTCCTAATATTTAACATTAAAAACATGATTGTGTAGCCCTGGTTAAGATATTTTGAGACAGGTGAATAGTCCTAGTTCTTACTAAATCAACCCCCAGTTCACAAGAGTACCGCAAAATGGGATTGCAGAATGTCATTGTTTTGTCAATGATGATGGTGATAACGTTTGTAAAGATAACAACAACTGCTATCTGTTCATTGCTTAAATGGTACAGAGCTTACGGGAAATGCTAAATCAGGATAGAATGAGTTTATGTTGCATTAGAGAACACACATACTACACACACACACAGAGTTTAATTCTTGTTTACACCAAATTTCTGTAGTTCTAATAAATCTACAAAGCGGCTGACCTTCATGGTGCTGTTCAGTGGTGAGCTCCTTGCCTCTGAAAGAGATGAGAGAGGGAGAAAAAGAGACTTCTCAGCCCATTGGCTATATGGCTCTTCCATTTAGCCATGGGAAATGAAGGGAGGTAGGGGATATCTGATTAGCAAGATGTTCTCAACCACAAGTACAATATGTGAGTCACTACATTGAACATTCATAACAGTTCAATAGAAGAGAAGAAAGTCACCCAAAACGATTGGGAAAGCTTATGTTTAGGGATACATAACTTCATTTTTATACTCTTAGTTAATGTTTTCAAATTAAACGGTCAAGGTAAACAATTATATATCATAAAGTTAGACTACTCATTTGGACTTATGAATATATGGAACACATTTTTATGCCTCACTCTGAATTTTTTTAAATAGTTATAATGTAAAAACATTTAGTATATCCATAGTAAATGACATCTTAGATTAAAAAGTATTCAGTATATGCATGTATAATGAAATAAAACAGTGTTAGAAATAATAAAGAAACCTAAAAATTGAATAGCAGTTTTCAAAGTACCCTCAAACCATGCTTGCACTTTTGATGAAAAGCAGCTAAGCCCAGTGATTAACAGTACAGGCCCTGCAGTCTGATTGCCTGAGGGGCATTTGCTAAATACTTAACTCTGTGCTTTTTTATCCTGTCTGTAAAATGTCAACAATGATAGGACCTAGCTCATGAGACCATGTGCAAATGAAATGAATGAATACATGCAATGTTCTTAGAATCATGCCTGGAATATAGCAAACGTGCAGTAAATGCCAGCTGGTTAGATAAGCCCCCTAATTGCTTATGGGGTCAATGTTATCAGCCAGACTCCGGTACTGATAGAGACAACCAATCTTAGAAAGTAGAGTAATTTGTCCAAATATCATACGACTAGGAAGAAGTAGAACAATAACTAAAACTCAGAGGTTATTTTGACTTTAAATGCAGCTCTTCAATTCTCCCTTTATTCACCTCGTTAAAATCAGTAAAATTTCCACGTATGCTTTTAGTGTTCAGGTAGTTATCACCTGGGAACTATTGTTTTTAATGTTTAAGTTTTCATTTTAATTCTAATTAGTTAACATACAGTGTTATAGTAATTTCAATTATACAATATAGTAATTCAACAATTCCATTCATCACCCAGTGCTCACCACTGCAAGTGCACTTCTTAATCCCCATCACCTATTTAACCCATCCCCTCATTCCCCTCCCCACTGGTAACTATCAGATTGTTCTCTATAATTAGGAGTCTTGCTTCTCTCTCTCTCTCTTTCTTCCCTCTGCTTGTTTGTTTTGTTTCTTAAATTCCACCTATGTTTTAATATAAAAGGTGCATAAGTGAGTAAAAACTAGATGTCCATTTTCTAATGCCTTGTAGGAGCACAGAATTTATTTGATAAGTTATGCACTGACAAACACATGTCTCTGTAAAAATCTTCCTTGACATCTTTTTTTTTCTTTATGTTATATTCATCCTCTGAGTTCAAATACATGGACAGAGAGCAGCATAGAGAGACCTAGTGATGTGCTTTAGTAAAGATAGAACATTTTCTTAATCACACAGGCTAGATGAAAATATACTTCTGTCATTAAACAGCTCAACAACAGTAGAAATGTCTTTTTAAATTTTAGCCCTCCTCTGCAGAAAAGGAGCTAAAATAGCTTTTCTGTATGTTATTGTGGGTATAAAAAGGTAGTTTAAGTTTCTCTTGGCAAATTAAAAATGATTCAATGTATGTATTTTCTGTTGGAACACAGATTTTCATGAATTTATAAAATGGACAAGTTTGAGTCAAACCATAATAACCCATTAAAGGAAATAATCCACTACTCTTATTAAAATGATGGTATTCTAGGAGTCATTCAGAGCTCTGGCATAGTTTGCCCTTTGAATAAATTAATCTAAGGTCAGATAAAGGAAAAATAATAGTTGGCTTTCTTTGCTTTTTTTATTTAATGAACACAGAGAGTTTTTAAAACATCAGAGGATATCCTAGCCAAAAAAGAGCAACTGGCAATTATCTGATGCAATCTGTCCCAATTGCAAACGAAAATATCTACAGAGAACCAGAAATCATGAAAAGGCAAAAAGGGCCTAAAAAGTAAGACTAAGGCAAGACTAAGGGAGAATTTAATCTACAGTTTTGGAGTGTTCACTAACTAAAAGGCATAGAGCACTGAATTGAAAAAAAAAATATACAGAATTAATAGAGATCATCGGGGATGGGGAAGTGGGTGGGAGGGAAGCAGGAAAATATTCTGTACTTATTCTTTTTCTAACTCTGGCTAGGAGACCAAGGGAGCTATGTTTTTCACCCTCCCACTAATTGGTGAGGTAGACTTCCCTTCCAAATGTCACCTTCCTATGCCTCTTACAGATCTCAGAAAACAACAGTGCAAAAATGTAATAGTTGATGGTGCACCTAAAGTTAAAGTTATGGCATACCAAGTAAAAATACTGTTTCTGAAATGAGATCTTGAACAAGATGTTATATTCAATCTATAAAATATGATACCATCCTTACCTGGTAGAATCAACATGAAAATTAAATGAGGAGGAAAACTTAAATGAGCTAATACATTTAAATTTATCAAGCACATAGTGAGTATCTAATTCATGTTAGCTAAAACCAGTACCAGTTGATGCAAATTCTGTTAGGCAGAATTGGAGATAAAATTATTGTACCATTTCAGCCTGGTGGTGGGTTGAGAAGGGCACGTATTGCATGGAGCACTGGGTATGGTGCATGAACAATCAATCATGTAACACTGAAAAATTAAAATAAACATTTAGGGAGAAAAAAAAATATTGTACCATTTCAGCCGAGGTGTTTTTTTCCTGGGCTCTTGAGGAGGCTTTCAGAGGACTGTACTGCCCAGCAGCGTTCACCTCAGTGGAGTTGAAATAGGGCAAAACCTGATAGAAATGGCAGTTCTGTGCTACGTTGCTTTTGATGGCCTGATCACGTTTGAGTGTGCCTACCCACATCCCAACCCCTGTGTGGTTACACCTGACATTCTCTCCTAATAAAAAGGATATATTCATATGCGTCTAGCTGCAGGTCAGCATTAGGTTTCTCTTCCTGGCTCCTATTCAAGGAAACCATAACAGCCTCCTTCCACTGTCCCCACCCTGCTTTATCATTTTTTCAGTTTCTGTGAGATCTTTTCTGCCCTCCTATTAGTTTCTAGGTTATTTAATTTGCCCGTTTCCCTTCTACTTTGCTGGCCAATCAGTCTTAATCTACCTTGCTGTTAATTTCTCTTTTCCATTTTATCCCTTGTAAGGCTCTAGATTTCTGGAACCTCTGAGTTTACTTTGAATATTCTTCCCCGAACTCATACTGATCAGCCACCCTCACCTCCTTTCTGTTCCCAGGACACAGTAGACATTTGTTTGCTTCAGAACCTTTACATATATTCTTTTTTCCTGGAATGTCTTTCTCAGAGATATCTGCATGATCCTGCCTTTGCCTGTTTAATGTCTCAGGTATCATCATTAAATATCTGGCCACAATATTTAAGATTGCAAATACACATGCAGAAACATTCTTTGCCATACTTTACTCCATAGATCATAGTATTGTCTAACATACCATGTATTTGTTATTTATTCTATTTGTGGTTGTCACTGCCACTTGAATGTCAGCTTATAAAGACAAATGTGTCAACAGTGTGATTTACTGTTGCAACCATAACCCATAGAGGAGTGTCAGGCAGATAGTAGAGGTCAAAGTATAACTGTGAAATTAATAAGTTAATTGTGAGGGTAAATAGTCACAAAAAAGGTAAAATGTTGTAGAATTAGACATTTAGAGACAGTATGTAGCAAGCATAGCACTGTAAAAATAAGATCAGTGGGGTAGAAAGAAATGTAAATGGGCTTTCAAAACTAATACAGCTTTTTTATGTTTTAACATATCCTTTGAGGCAGATGTGTTATTATCCCCACTTTTCAAATGAACAAACTCACTCCCTGATCATTTAATACTTGAATAAATTCACACAACTAGTGAGTAGTAGAGCTAATGAAGAAATGCCTGGTAGTCTAGCTTCAGAGCCTGCGCTTTGTAGAAACATCTAAGTTATAGGTTAGGTGGGAAGATTAGATGACTTAGTACATGTAAAACTCCAAGGTAATCCTTATGCATAATTAGTGCTCAATTCAAGTTATATTTTGGTTCATAATTTATATTTTTATGGTTTTACTTCTTTATGGTTTGTTTGCTGTATTTTAATACATGACATAAATTTTTCTTTTTTGTTTTATGGGTGGGTATGTGTGTTTGTTTTCTTTTAGTACATTAGGAAATATATAATCTGTCATCTAGGGTCACTTTTTAGTGTACAGATTTATAAAGCATATATTTCTCTACTAATCAACTTTAAGGATACAGCGGGTGCTTATTTAGTTCCCCTGCATAATCACAACTAATACACATTTTTGCCTTCTCCACTTCATCTTGCCTCTTAGATTCATTAGAATGGCCAATAATTTTTTATCCTGTGAAACTTTACCCAATAATGATCTCTTATTTAAAAGCTAAAGAAAACAAACATTGAAAACTGAATACAATGATTATAAATGTTCTGAATTCCTGGAAATGTGAGAATGACAGCCACACAGATAAAGGCACTTTTGCTGCATATAGAATTCGCAGGTGACAAAATCTGGTTCAGAATTATGTGGCTTGTTCAGTTGTCTCACAGTGCAATTTTGTGCAAGACTCTAAGAAAGCTTGATTTTGGGGGTGCCTGGGTGGTTCAGTGGGTTAGTGGGCTCAGTGAGTTAGAACCGATCCTCTGCCTTCGGTTCAGGTCATGATCTCAGGGTCCTGGGATTGAGCCCCGTGTCAGGGTCTCTGCTCAGCAGGGAGCCTGCTTCCCTCTCTCTGCCTGCCTCTCTGCCTACTTGTGATCTCTCTCTCTCTGTCAAATAAAGAAGTAAAATCTTTTAAAAAATTTTAAAAAAACTTGATTTTGAAATTCAACATTAAAACTTATTCTGAAATTAAGGTATGTAAACCTTGATTTTTTTTCTGGATTCAAAACTCATCAGGTAATGGGATAGAAATAACTTGCTACTAAAAGTTCACACATTGTATCCAAATAAATAAATTGATGCAAGTGGCTGAAGGAAGTTGTTAATGTGGTAAAAACAAAAACAAAAAAAACAAAACCTAAAATTTCCTTACCCTCAAGGATTCAATGATTCCACAGCTGTCATTTATTACTAGGGATATATTAAGGAAAATGAACAAATATATAAAGGAAAGGGTATCTTTTTATAACGGTAAAAACCTAGAAATACATTTTCCATAATGAAGAATAAATACAGCTAATAGAATACTGTTCAGTCATTAAAAATAATGGCACATGGAGAGAAAATAGGTGTATGAAAAATAGTTTTTAGTATGTTAAAAACACACTTAGAGTATTTATAACCTAGTCCATTTTAGATATATTATTTTGCTTTTTAAAAATCCTAAAATGACATATGTAAAATGTTAATGTGATTTTTCTAGGTATTGACCTATAATTTATCTACTTTTTTATATTTTATTCCATTTAACTATTTTTAAAATAATTCAGGAAAAATAATATCAATATTTAAAATCTGACAGGACATTTTTGTATATTGTTGTTGTTTGTGATATTTTTTAGTACAAAATTATATTTTCCATGAGCAAAATATAGTTATTTTTATTTGCTTGCTTCTCTTTCTTTCCAGCACTCTCTCCCTCAATCCAGTTCCTTTTTGTCTAAATTATGGACAATGTTATATATTTCCTATAAGATTCGTCAAGTTTCAAGAACATATCATTTGAGAACACTAATATTACCTGCCAAATAATAAGTTTTAAATAAATGATAGCTATTATCAGATGTACAACACTATCTCATATCTCATTTAGAAAACTAAGTAAACAGCCATTTTCATGTGTGCTGTTGTGCATTTTCTAGTCTGCTTTTAGGATAACATTGGCTCTATTTTTCCAGAATTCCTTAATACATCTACATCTCTGCATACTTCCATATACGTATCCAGGGATTATTCTTTGTTTATTCATTGTTATAGAAGGAGACATCTCTTTTCCCATTAGGATGATTTAATATGAGTCCTACCAGAGACTGTTTCTGAGCAAATCTTTAATTACAAAAGGGAAAAAGCCCAAGTTTATATTTTCTCTGCTATTATTTTCAGAAACTGTGGTTCTGATTGACTTTGACAAGTAGGGAGGAAGTTAATAGAGAGATACTCCAGCAGCCGAGAAGTCCCTTTCTGTGCTTAAATGTTTATTTTTCTTATATTTGGGGACAACCTTTATAAGTAACCTACTGCAATTATGCCCTTGCTTTACTTGGCAAGTGTTCCAATGACATCTGCAAAGGCAAACGAAGGCTGGTTAGTTGTTATATCAGTCACTTAGTTTGCTGTGAAAGGTCTTTATCATATGGGCTGTCTTTGGTCACCATTTCATTTACTCTCTGCAGGTACTTTAGCATCAGGATGTTAGTTATATCCACTGATAAGTAGGTTACTAGTGACCAGTATCTCTTACTTCAGTGTGTATCTGGGAGTTGGCGGTACTTGGTGTTTTCCTAGGGATACAAGCCAATTACATTTGATAGTCCTGTTGTTCAAATGTTTTGAATAATGAGTTGTAAGTACGTCCTTTCTTTTGTTTAAGATTTTATTTCAATTCCAGGTAGTTAACATACAGTGTAATGTTAGTTTCAGGTGTAGAATTTAGTGATTCATCACTTCCATACAACACTTGGTGCTCATCACAAGTGCCCTCCTTAAACTGCATCACCTATTTAACCCAATCCCTCACCCACCTCCCCTCTGGTAGCCATCAGTTTAGAGTCTGTTTCTTGGTTTGCCTTCTCTTTTTTCTTTGTGTTCATTTGTTTTGTTTTGTTTTTCTTTTCTTTTCTTTTCTTTTCTTTTCTTTCTTTCTTTCTTTCTTTCTTGAGAGAGAGAGAGAGAGAGAGAGAGAGAATGAGCAGTATGGGGAGGGGCAGAGGGACAGAGAGAGAGTCTTAAGCAGGCTCCATGCCCAGTGCAGAACCTGACAGGGGGCTTGATCTCATGATCCTGAGAGCATGACCTGATCCAAAATCAAGAGTCAGATCCTTAAACAACTGAGCCATCCTGGCGCCCCCATTTGTTGATTCATTAATTCCACATAAGAGTGAAATCATGTGGTATTTGTCTTTCTCTGACTAACTTATTTTGCTTAACATAATACTCTTTAGCTCCATTCATGTCATTGCAAATGGCAAGATTTCATTCTTTTTGATGGCTGAGTATATTACATTGTGTGTGTGTGTGTGTGTACACACACACCACCTCTTTATTCATTTATCAGTCGATGGAAAATTGGGCTCTTTCTATAATTTGGCTATTGTTGATAATGTTGCTTGCTATAAATATTGGGATGTATATATCCCCTAGAATTAGTGTTTTGGGATCCTTTGGGTAAATAGTATTACAATTGCTGGATTGTAGGGTAGTTCTATTTTTAGCTTTATGGGGAAGCTGTGTATTGTTTTCCAGAGTGGCTGCACCAGTTTGCATTTGCACCAACAGTGCAAGAGGGTTCCCCTTTCTCCACATCCTCGCCAATACCTGTTCTTTCTTGTATTGATGATTTTAGCCATTCTGACTGATGTGAGGTGATATCTTACTGTACTTTTGATTTGTATTTCCCAGGTAATGTGTGAATTTGAGTATCTTCTCACGTAAGCACTTCCTTTCTAAGGTACAAACTTTCTGCAGTATATAATTTTGAAATACATTATAATTTCAGTCTATGATAAGATATGTCTCTGCTTTTTAGAAATGATTTAAAAAAAATTATCGGCTTTAATCGTTTTGGCCAATTCAATGACAATTTGAATATAATCAAAATATTTGGATTTAAATGAACATCCTGGAATCAAAGCAATTGGTTTCTATTTTTTGTAATAAACATATATCTCTTTTATCATGAACATAACACAATTCTTTTTAAATTAAATCACTATTTTCTTTGCCTAACACTATTTCCCCAACATCATGGATAATTTGTATATCAGGTAGGAAGCATGAAAGTATAAACAAGATTTTGTGGGTTTGCAGTGTTTGCCCTTTGAGGGAAATATTGTTATCTTTTTCAGATGAGCATACATCTGTAATTTTCAGGAAGCGTAATCACATTTTTAAGTTAAAGGTATGTCTTTTTACAACTTTTGACCTTTCTAATAGTCAAGGCAAGATATGTAATTGATGCTTATTCTTTAATGGCTCTAAAGAAATGAGTAAAAGTGACCTTTTGATAGAGGCTCTACTTAGTGATTGTGCCAAGGCTGCATAATAGAATTTAGAAATTTGGGCCCAGGTGTGTGAGTGTGTGTGTGAATGTGTGTGCTCTTTAAATATCCATAATGAAATTGAAACACTAACTCAACATAGGCTTTCTGCCAGCTGGCTCTAGACAAGTAACATTCAGCTCTTTTACAATTCACCTTCAGGTGATGGACATTTACATTGCAAGGTTTTTTTCATTCTGTTTCTGATTCAGCCCTGCATCCATTCTAGCAGTATAAATTAAGTAATATGATCAATTATATGGTGTTTTTCTGTTTATGAAAACTCTTTCTCACTCATTATCCCATTTGCCTCTTTCAGCATAGAAGAGAGATACTAATATGGCATTATTTTTCACATAAGAAAGGAAGAAAACAAGGGCTAATTCTATACAGAGGTGAAATTCAACCCCAAATTGTAGGATTGTACATTTTGTGTTTTTTTTCATTACAACAAATACATTTACAAAGATGGGAATACTATAGAACAGTTTATAGAGCTACAATTCTGCAATACTTGAAACATATACATTCTGAATATGAACAGGAAAACTTTCAGAGATGCTTATATGTTTTGTTTGGATTGCAGAATTACATTTTACTTCATTACACTTACTTGGAGGGTGAAAATCCAGCGGAAACAAAATCAATTCACAATTCAGCACATAAAGTGGCAAATAAAATCATGCCCTCTTCAGTTTATTCTAACTCCACAATTAGTTTACAATAAAGGAGATATAATTTTTAAAAAGGAAATAAAAAAAGATGAAAAGCCTGCAATGTTCTCATTTCTTAGAGCCAGACACCAAGGAACCAAAAAAGGCAAACTCATAGTTATTGTCCCACTTTTGAAGAAAACAAATGACTTATAGTCTTTAAAAGAAGGCACAGGGACATATAAGGGATATATAAGTGAGTGTTTAGAAAGCCAATAATGTTCCTCCATTTCTTAAAGAAGCACAGTTTCTATTTAAATTTAAAAATAATTTATATTTATTGAGATTAGAAATTAGAAATGCCTTAGGAAAGTTTAAAATTACCTATAGAGAGTTATTTCTGGTTATGATATAAAGGGATTTATAAGATATTTACTTCCATGAAAACACTTTAAAAATCTGGATGAAAGACTTATTAAAGAGCATTGTTTACAAAGAACTGAATTCAGAACATCATGTATGAACAGAGAGTGGTAATAATTTCATGGGGGCAAATACATGGTGTCAGCATAAGCAGGTAGATGATATAGGCCCGTTGAAAAATTATCTAAATGGGGGGTCTAGCTGAGGTATTAGAAAAGACTGGGGGGGAGTCAAATGTAGTATAATAGAGTCTAGACATCTTGAAAATGCAAGAGTAAGTTTTTCAACCTGACAGTTGTTCTTGCTCCAGCAAGAATAGAGAAAATCACTCAAAGTTAAATGTTATTTATCAAAATAATTAAGAAAATTGATAAATTTTTTAAATACTTTTCCTAAAAAAGAAACAGGGGTGCCTGGGTGGCCCAGTCAGTTAAGTGTAAGACTCTTGGTTTCAGCTCAGGTCGTGATCTCAGGGTCATATGATCAAGTCCAGTGTTGGGTTCCACACTCAGTGCAGTGTGCTTGAGATTCTCTCTCTTTTTCTGCCCGTCTCCAAAAATCTCTCTTTATCATTCTCTCTCTCAAATAAATACACCATTAAAAAATAAGAAAAATATGAATATTTGGATTTATAGAGGGATATTACCACCTCTCCACAGATTTTAAGAGATATTAAGAGAATAATATGAACAACTTTATGCTGAGAAAATTAAATGAAAGGGACACATACTTTAAAAAAGTTTAACTTACAAAACTGATACAGGATGTGATAGACAAACTTCACAAGCCCTATACATGTTAAATAAATTCATAGTAAATTTCTTAAAAAGATAAAGACACATTCTGGCCCCACAGATTCTATGGTAAATGTTACCAAACATTTAATAAAAAATGAAATCAGTTGTTCACAACTATCTCATAAAAATGGTAGGTGAAAAAACATCCCAACATGTTTCATGACCTACTATAACCCTAATATCATATTCTGTTAAGGACATTATAATAAAAAAAACCAAGACTTTCCAAGGAATATCACAAACATAGATGCCAGAATCCTTAAGGAAATTATTAAATTAATTCCTGAAATACTAAAAATAGAAAAATACTTTATAATCAAAAGGGATTTATGTTTGCAAAAATGCAAAAGCGATTCAATATTTCAAAATCAAACCATGTATTTCTTCACATTAATAGAATATATTGAAGAAAATCTTTTTATTTTGATGCAGAAAAATTATTTTACAAATAATTATCTGTTAATGATAAAACTTTTTAGCATATTAGGAACAAAGGGGAAACTTCCTAAGCCACGAATAGGCAACTAGAGAATACTTTAGTTACTGGGTTTGGTAAATATGAATTGATTTCCTCCTAAGGTTAGGAAAATGTCAAAGATATATTCTCCTAAAACTTCTTTTCAATATCAACTAGTGATCCCAATCAGTGCAATAAAGCAAGAAAAATGAATAGCATAAATAACCAAAAGAGAAAAGTACATTGTTTTTATTAATATAAAACATAATTGTTAAGTAAAATTACAAAGAAATCTACTCAAACCTTTTGGATCTTAAGAAGTGAGATTAGCAATGGCACACACAAAAAATATTACCATGTGAAAATCAAATGCATTTCTATTTATAAACAAGAAGTATATAAAATGAAAAAAATCTTTTGACTATAACAGCAAGAAAAAATGTAATGAGAACTATAATAAGAGATATGCAAAATCTGTTTACTTCAAAAGACAAAATATTAGAGACAAATTAATGATATAAATAGGTAAATAATGATCATAGTTGTTATATTCAGTATTGAAGAAATGTCTATTTTTTTCACAAATTGGTCTATAGAACTAATGCAATTCAAGTTAAAATCCCAGATTTTTTTAAAGAAATTCATAAATTAAGAATGAGACTCATATAATGTTACAAAATCCAAGGATTTGTCAAAATAATCTTGATAAAGAAGATAAAACCACATTGTAAGTCTTACTATACAACTACAATAATTAAAATAATATGTTTGTATAAGATTAGATAGTAGTTGTTGAAAGAGAGGATAGAATTATGTACACATATATTCAGTAAAATGATTTATTTGAGAGAGAGAGCATGAGCATGGGGTAGGAGTGGAGGGAGAAGGAGAAGCAGACTCCCCTCTGAGCAGGGAGCCCAGTGTGGGGCTTGATTGCAGGACCCTGAGATCATGACCTGAGCCTAAGGCAGATGCTTAAATGACTGAGACATACAGGCATCTCAGTAAAATTATTTTTGACAATGGTGCAAATGAAAGCAAAGGGGATAGATGTTCATAAAGATTGATAAAAAATCCTCTCCAACACTTGTTTACTTCTTGTTGATTTTGGCCATTCTAACTGGTGTAAGGTGGTATCTCAATGTGGTTTTGATTTGAATCTCCCTGATGGCTCATGATGATGAACATTTTTTTATGGGTCTGTTAGCCATTTGTATGTCTTCTTTGGAGAAGTGTTTTTTCATGTCTTCTGACGTGATTATCTGGTTTTTGAGTGTTGAGTTTGAGGAGTTCTTTACAGATCTTAGATATAAGCCCTTTGTCTGTAGTGTCATTTGCAAATATCTTCTCCCAATCCATGGGTTGCCTATTTGTTTTGTTGACTGTTTCCTTTGCTGTGCAGAAGCTTTTTATCTTACACTGTTGGTGGGAATGCACATTCGTGCAGCCACTTTGGAAAACAGTGTGGAGGTTCCTTAGGAAATTAAAAACAGAGCTACCCTATGACCCTGCAATTGCACTACTGTGTATTTACCCCAAAGATACAGATGTAGTGAGAAGAAGATCTATGTGTATCCCAATGTTCATAGCAGTAATGGCCACAATTTCCAAACTGTAGAAAGAGCCAAGATTCTCTTCAACAGGTGAATGGGTAAGGAAGATATGATCCATATATACAACGGAATATTATGCCTCCATCAGAAAGGATGAATACCCAACTTCTGTATCAACATGGTTGGGACTGGAAGAGATTATACTGAGTGAAAGAAGTCAGGCAGAGAGAGTAAGTTATCATATGGTTTCACTTACATGTGGAGCATAAGGAAGAACATGGAAGACATTAGGAGAAGGAAAAGGAAAAGTGAATTAGGGGAAATTGGAGGGGGAGACGAAGCATGAGAGACTGTGAACTCTGAGAAACAGAGTTTTGGAGGGGAGGGGTTGGGGGATTGGGTGAGCCTGATGGTGAGCATTAAGGAGGGCACAGATTGCCTGGAGCACTGGGTGTGGTGCATAAAAAAATGAATCTTGTAACACTGAAAAAATAAAATTAAATTAAAAAAAAGGGTTTTTAGCAGTGGGTTTGTAATAAATGACCCTTATTATATTGATGTATTTTTCTTCTATACACACTTTGTTGAGAGTTTTTGACATAAATAAATGTCAAATTTTGTCAAAAAAACGGTAAAACAAGATAAATCCATATAAGAAAAAAAGAAAGAAAAAAAAAAAAAACCTTGAGCTATACTCAGACCATATGCAAGCTGACAACATGGATTGTAGATCTAAATGTGAAAGCGAAAGCTATATAGTATCTAGAAAGAAACATAGAAAGTAGTGATAACTTGGAGTAAGAAAAGATTTTTTTAGACAGAACTCACAAACTCTAAGCATTAAAAAAAGGAAAACTGATTGATATCATCAAAATTAAAAATCTTTGCTTATCAAAATGATAGGCCACTATCACATTTGGAGAAAATATTAATATTACCTGTATCTAACAAAGATATTATTCTGGAATAGATAAAATAGCTCCTACATCCATTTTTTTAGTGGACAAAAAGTTTGGAGACATTTCACCAAAAAAGGCATATGATTGACCCATACGGATGCAAAAAGATGCCCAACATCACTAGTCATTAGTGAATTGCAATTAAACCAAATGAGATATTACTAGAAACCTACTAAAATAATTAAAATTTAAAGGAGTAAAACAAATGTTAAAGATATCTGACAACTGGTACTCCTATACATTACTAGTGTAAAATTCATTGGCAGTTTCATAAAAGTTCAACACATGGCCAGCATATGGCCCAGTAATTTCATGTCTTTTAGAATATCTATAGGACTAGCAATCAAATACTGATTTCACCTTGGGGAGGATGGTGATTCACTCTGGAGGCATATAAAGTGTGATCGTTGGAGTTTTGTTACACAGGTGTATATATACTTGTCAATAATTATCAACATTCATCCAATGTTCAAATAAGTATATATTTCTATTTTGGGGAACTATAAGTATAAAATATAGTTGCTGGCCTTTCTTTTTCATTTAATATTCAACCAATGCTTTTTCCAGGTACTTTAATTTTGTTAGCTACTTTTACCCCTTTTCCCAAAATATATACTTATTTGAATAATATAAATATATATGATAAGATATAGAATGTCTACAGAATTCCACTCCTATTAACTATAATTTCACAGAAGTGAAATTAGTAAGTCAGAGTTATGAGCATTTTGAAATCTACTCATAGATGTCAGCAAATGTCTTGCAAATTCAAAATTGCAAATTTTCAGGACATTTATATTTATTCTACTCACTCCCCATAATTTTTCCTAGCTGTCCACATGGCAAGCTTCCTCATTGCCTTCTCTCCATCCTTCTCCTGCTTTATTTTTCTTCACAGCACTAGCGTGTGTGTGTGAGGGTGAGAGACAGAGAGAAAGAGAGGGAGAGAGAGGGAACGTATATTTTTCTGCTGCTAAAATACAAGGTCTTCAAGATCAGAGATTTTGTCTCATGGGTAGCTCTTACTTCTGGGACAATAAGCAACATATAATAGGTGAATAAATGAAGGAATTGTTAGTAAGTCCATGTAGATTCATGATTTTTATAGATTCTTAGGATTATTTGTCCTTTTATGTGCTGCTAGGTGTGTGTCTTTTGGTGTAGGAAACAAACAACTGAGTATTTTTCTTAGCTAATATATTAATTCTATTTTTAAATGTTTATTCATACACAGGTATTATAATTGCTGGTGTCCATATTTGTACTAATTTATGCCATTTTGATTTGCATTTGTTTACTCTTCAGTTTTCTTATTTTTTGCCCCATTTCTGTGGCTTTTGTTTGAATAAATCGAATTTCCAAAATCACTTTTCCACTCTGATTAGAAAATTTAGATTACAGTTCCATCCCTTTGGTGTTTATCTGTAGATTTTAGGAGCTATATATAATTATAACCCTCTTATAACAAACGCTACAGTTATTGAATTATTTTTTTCTCTTTCTTACGATGATTAACAACTTAGCCTATTTCCACATCTAGTTAAAAGTTTTCAGAGATTTATTATTATATTCTAAACACAAAATATTTCATTCTACATATTTGATTATATATTTTCATTTAAAACCTTTTTTAAAAAAATTTCTGTGTTAAATAGCTTCTTCTCCATACCTCTTTCTGGATTCAATTTTCTTCTTGATGAAACACATCTTTCAACTGAGCATCTGTGTGTAAATCTCTGAGATTAAGGAACATTTTAAAGAATTTCTCTTCAAATGCTACTTCTCATTCTTTCCAAGCTCTTCAACTTCCTATTAGACAGAACTATAACTTCTTCATCTGGCTTCCATCTTTATTAATATCTTTAGTTTTATAACCTCATATCTAAACTGTGTTTTGCATGAATGCCTCAGTATTGTTTTCCAATCTACTAATTCTGTTGTTAAACTTATCCTGCCTAGAGATCATTTCATTTATAACCTTCACACCATTTTAAATTCCATTTTTCATATCATTATTTCCTACTTTTGCTTTTATAGTTTTCCAAACTTTATTTCTCATTTTTGTGTGGTCCAATTTATTAATTTAAGTAAAATTATGCCTTTTCTTTGTATGCTTCTGAGAATTTTTCAAGTTTTCTATTTTATAAAATGTATTTCATATAAAACAAACTCTTTGAGAGAGAGAGAGCAAGCATGAGCTGGGGGAGAAGCAGATAAAGAGGCAAACTCCCCACTGAGCAGGGAGCCCTGATTCTGGACTTGATCCCAGGGCCCTGGGATCATGACCTGAGCTGAAGGCAGAGACTTAAATTCCTGAGCAACCCAGGTGCCTGCATGATACAAAATTCTTGATTTTATTGTTTATTTTGTCAGTTATGTTTTTTAGCATTAGAATATCTTGTGTTTTTTGGAAGTTTTGTATGCCATTCTCTTTGTTATTTATTGACAGTGGTGATGGTAGTATTTTCTTTTTTCTTCTCTCCATTTGCACTCAAATTCTGTCCAACAATTTTACTGCTACTTTTATCTAGTGCTCTGGGCCTGTGATCCAAACCATGGATTATTATGAGGGCTTGGAGTATGGGCCTATAGAAACATTGGGGATATTGCACATTCCAAGCAGAATAGTAGGGGTCTTGACTCGTTTCTGTTAATAAGATGTGTTTGTCCGTCCACCTCCAATTCCCAACCAATTAAGTCAAAAGTTTACATAGAGATAAATCCCAGTCTCTCAGATAGACAAAACTTTAATGTAGCTATTCTTCTCAGATGGGAGGCCCTCATATTATCTCCTGGGTTTTAGGAGTACTTTATTTGTGATATCCTATTTCATAAGAAACAGCTTTAATGTATCCTCTTTCACCTTCTTTTCCCTCCCCTATTCCTCCTCCATCTCTATCTCCTCCTTCTCCTTTTGGTATCCCTTCTACTTTCCCAGGAGACAATGGTCCTAGGCTTGGATATTAATCTTTTCGCGATAGATGTAACTTACCACAACTACCTGGATCATGTTCTTCCAACAACTTAGTCTTTACTTCCCATTCTGGGGATGACAGGCACCAGTTCACCAGTTCCACTTTAATTTTATCCCAAACCCTAGGTTTAATTAGTCACAAACAGAACTTTAAGAAATACTTATTATTATAAAAATATTAAGTAGAACATTTTTTAAGAGATCCATATGTTCCTGTTCTACAATTGTCCTTAGGATAAATTTGTCAATGAGGATTTGTTGGCTCAAAAGATACACAAATAGAAAAAAAATATATAGTTTCCTTGCTTCAATCTGATGTTCATTAAATGTATATTAAATGTGATTTTGTAAGGGTGGAAATGTCCAGTTTTAATTAATTAAAATTTGCAATTTAAAACCAATATCTACACTAATTCATTTCCTCAAGTCAAGGTTCTAAAGAAAATTTATGAAGCATTTCTTATGTAGTCATATGTAATCTACTTTAATAATATTTGCATTTGCCAAACCAGAACATTCTAGGGGCATGTTAACGGTTTTATCATTTAGGTAATAAAAAACATCATTGATTTCTACCAAACAATATATCATAACTGATTTTCTCATAGAATTCCTTTCTATGAGATTATCAAGTTTGTTAGTTTATGACTTTATGTGTTTGTAATAATATAGGGAAATATAGATCTATGACTGGATATACTTTATGTTTGTTAGTTTTGTTACTTATTTGAGAGAGAAGGAGAATATGTGTGCTTGACTTCTGTTAGTATGCTATATAAAAGCAGAAACAATTCATATGTTTTCAAATCATTCCATTTTGGAAACACAATGTTTGAACATCTTTCATATTTAAGTGTCCTAGACAACTGAGCAGCTGACCAATTTACATTCAGTTCTGGCTATGTGTAATGAGATGACTTCATGTCACAGAATACAGTAGATTGCTTTTCTCTATTTTATTCCCCTCCCTTCTCTCTCATCATATCTTTCTCCTTCAGGGCCTTTTGTGTCCTTTAGTTTTGGCAATTATCATACTAATGGTATTTTTACATGTGAATACTTTCCAGAAATAAACAAAACATGTGTCTTCAAACTTAATTCTGACTTCCTATCTTAAATGCTTCATCTATTCATTTTTACTCACTCATTTTTTCTAGTGCTATTTGTTACATAATATATTGAATTTTCTTTTTTTAATAGTGAATTTCCAATGTCATTAAAACTTTGTGTTTTTGCTAAATGTTGGTAGATGTGTCATTGACTGGTTGCAAGGTTAATGTTGCTGTTTTATTTTACATGGCAAATTTATGTCATGATATCAGTTGTTAGATTAATAGTTAATAGATTTGCCTCAGTCCCATTTTGTATCTTTACAATATTTACATTGTTATATTTTCATTTTTCTCTTTGCCACAAATTGAAATCTGTTTCACTCAATATTATAGAAGGATTACTGTGAATTTTGAAAAATGTATTTCCAGGCCCTGTCCATTACTTGTAAATCATTTCAATTGAAGCTTACTAATATATTAAGCCTCATACATCACCCCTTTCTGATTTAAATAAGTGTCTAATTGAGTAGTGGAACACCACTGGCATAACTTTGCAACAAACAAATGAGAGAAATTAACATTAGTATTTGTAAGCAAGATGCATAATTTGGCAGTTTTCAAGATTTCATGAGAGCATCCTATACACATAAACACATTAACATGTTTTGTTTTCCTTTAAAATCAATCTGTTACTATCAATTTGAAAATCAGCTGTTGAGTGAAAAATCTTTTACTATGATGGAGTTGCTCTTGCATCTGAACTGGAGGTTGGAGGTTGCATAATAGTGCTCTAGATCCAAAGTTCACAAACATTTTCTGTACAGTAAATATTTTAGGTTTTACTGGCCATACAATCTCTCTTGCAATTGCTCAGCTCCGCTGTTTTAACCAAAGGTATCTGTAAAGAATGTGTAAACAAGGGGCATCTGGGTAGCTCAGTGGGATAAAACATCTGCCTTCAGCTCAGGTCATGATCTCAGGGTCTTGGTATCGAGCCCTGCCCTGCATCAAGCTCTCTGCTTGGTGGGGAGCCTGCCTCCCTCCCCCCCCCCTCCCGCTTTCTGCCTGCCTGTGATCTCTCTCTCTCTCTGTCAAATAAATAAATAAAATCTTAAAAAAAGAAGAATATGTAAACAAGCCAGTAAAGCTATGTTCGAATAAAACTTTACTTACAAAAACAGGGAGAGACCTAGATTTTACCCACAAGCAATGTTTTACTGACTCCCACTTCAGATCAAGTATTGGGAAAAAAGAAACAAGTTATAGTGGGCTATTGAACTATGCAAAAAATATTATTTTCTAAATATAAAAGTATTAAAATACTGATATAATTTATATCAAAGATATGCACAAGTATATATTTTTATTTATCCATAATAGCTATAAATATAATAGTTATGTTAATGAAACAGGACCCAAGGACTCTAACCAGAAGGAGTATTATATTTTACTATCACTCTCTCTCTACATTTGTTCTGTGTGAATGATGCTTTACTGCTTGTGAGTGAGCTCCATGATTTTTTGTGTCACCATGAGGAAAGATAACAGTGTCAATATTAATAAATAATATGTCAAGTTCCATCTAGCATAATCATAAAACATTTAGACTTCACTACTAGTTGTAGCTGCGTGTCCTGAAAGCAAGTTGGTCTTTGGCATGATAGGGGGATGCATGATCACCACATACATTTCCCACCCTGTTTATTCATCATGATTTCTCAGCCATTCCAGTATGCTCAATGGAGAGATAGGTGAGAAGTCCTTATTTGATTAATATGCTTATGAAGTAAATTTGTTTTTGTTTAGGTATGAGAAGTAATTAATATTAATTCCTTTTCTATGAGTCCCTTTGTGGAAACTTAAAAGAAACCTCACCCCTTACCTGGAGCTCTCAAACCTGAAATTCCTGTGAAATATAGGAAGGAATGCCATTCAGCAGTTGTTGATTACACTTGTGTTCTCAGTCCCCAGGCATCAGAGTTGCCTCCCCTCACTTTGCTGAGATATTTCCCCCATTTCAGGTGACAACAACATTCTGTACCTCTTGCCACTTGTGGCCCACATCTTGTCCATGGGAATCACTCCCTTTTGTTTTAAAATGCTTTGGCCACTCCTAATACAGCCACCTCTCTTTGGACCCGTTGTTACCAGCCAGACCGCCCAACTCTCATCTTTTATACTCTCTAGACAGAAGTCACACACAGTCCATTATTTCCCCCAAACTGTAGATATAATTTATCAAGTTCTCCGAGAGAGAGAAGGTCTTCTTACAACAACTCTTTTTGTCACTCAGGGTAAAGAGGAAATACCATCAACTTTGAAAATATTAAAATACACTGTTTGCTCTCCAACAGCTTCCAACACATTATAATCTTCTTGTGCGTGAAGATTTTAGAGTTTTGTAACTAGGTCAGTTATAGTCTTTGTAAACCCTACATTGTGGCTTCTCTACTCACCTTGGAGTGTGGCATCTGTTGCTTTTGTAACACAGGAAAAGAGCTGAGCCTCAGAAAGGCAGTGCAGTTTGTACACAGCAAAGCATTAGAGGCTGTGTGAGTGGAGCTTCCTGAGACTGCCATATGTGGCAACAGCAAGAACTATTCAAAACAGTAAAAACAATCTAATTTAAAAATAGGCAAAGGAACTTAATAGATATATTTTTTCCAAAGAAGACATCCAAATGCCTAACAGGTTCATGAAAAGATGCTCAATGTCTCTAAACATCAGGTAAATGTAAATCAAAACCACAATGAGATACTTCATTACTGTTGCAATGATTATCATCAAGAAGACAAGATGATAAATTTTGGCAAGTTGGTGGAAAAAAGAGAACCCCTGTACACTCTTGGTGGAAATTTAAACTGATGCATTAGTATGGAAAACAATATGGAGTTTCCTCAAAAAATTAAAAATAGAACTACCATATTATCCAGCAATCTTAGTTATGGGTAAATTTCCAAAGGAAATGAAAATAGGATATTGAAAAGCTATCAGCACTCCTGTGTTTATTACAACATTATTCACAATAACTAAGCTATGGAAACAACCTAAATGTCTGTTAATGAAATTAATGAATGAATGGATAAAGATGTGGTATATGCATACAATGGAATATTATTCAGCCCTGAGAAAGAAGGAAATCTTGTCATTTGTGACAAAATGGATGGAACTTGAAGACATTATGCTTAGCAGGATAAGACAGGCAGAGGAAGATGGATATTGTTTGATATGTCTTACATGTGGAATCTAAAAAGTTAAACTTGTAGAAAAAAGTTTCTGGTTACTAAGGGTGGCGAGATGGTGGGAGAACTGGGAACATGTTCAGAAAGTACAAACTTGCAATTAGAAGATAAATAAGTTTTGGAGATCTAATATATAGCATAGTGATCATACTCAACAGCACTGTATTATACAACTCAGATGCTAAGAGATTGTATCTTAAATCCTCTCAGCTTAAAAAATAATAATTATGTGACCAGATAGAGGTGTTAGCTAAAGCTATACCATATTGTCATATATAAATGTATCAAATCATCACATTGTGTACCTTAAGCTTACCCAATGTTATACGTCAATTTTATCTAAATAAAAAAGAAGGGACTGAATCATGAATTAATTAATTAATTAAATATTTAGTACAATTCACAATGAAGCCATGTTAGCCAGGCCTTTCTTTGTGTAAAGTGATTTTAATGAATAATTTTATTATCATTCATTCTAAATTTTCTTCAGTGATATTTCTTGCTTTAGTAGAAATATTAAAGAGCCGCTAATAATAAAGTTAAAGTTCAACTGACACACTATTGATAATATTTAAAATAAATATAAGGTATATAAAATTTATAAGTAAAATTCTCTACTCCATAAAGAATCTATGTATAGCAATGAGAAAAAGATAAATACTACAAGAGAAATTACTAAGAAAGAACTGGCAAACTTAGGGAGAGTAAAGCCCAATAATATAACATTGTAATTCCATGTAGGATTATTACATGCTACATTTCTTGAGGACTACTTGCAATTGTGTATTAGAAAAAAAACATCATGTTTAGTCAAGAAATCAAGGAAGCACCCTTCTGATTTCTCTTAATGATTTATTGGATTATTTTTGGCAATTTGAGAACACGTTTTCCTCCTTTTCCAGTATTCTTGTGTGCTCTCTTGATGTCCACTATCAAGGGTTATTTGCTTATTTTGACATCATTATCTTATCTCATGCCTCATCTCACCTATTTTATGTAGGGACTGTATTAGGATATATTGGTTTTCTTAACACACAGGTCAAAAAATGTATAAAGGCTCATATGCGATAGAAGTTTATTTTTTGTTCACGTAGAGTCCAAAAGATGTTTCTTATTGATGTTTCTCAAAATGGTGATAGATGTACCCATGCCTCCTCCACCATGGGGCTCTGCCATCTTCAACGGAGGCTTTCAAGTGAGTGAGTAGAACTGGAATAAGTGAGTGAAACTGGAAGAGTTTGAAGAAAAATATATGGATGCTTTTATGGACAGAAAAAAGCTCTTTGTTGTTCATATAGCGCAGTCCCTGACATCTATATGGTAGGCTGGTGAACGCAGTCTAGGTCTCTGTGAGAAAGAAAATACAATCTTGGTGAATACCCTGTCTGTCTCTGCCATAATGTAAAAGAGAAATTGTGCTCCCAGGGAATGTTTTCAATAACACATATTAGTTTTCTCTTTTGAGTGTTATGAATTTAAATTCATGCTATTTAGCACCCATCACATATTCTAATTCATTTCAAAATCTAAAAGTTCAAATTATTCATGCTTGATTTAAAGTTTTCCATTTCTTTGCTCTGCTTTATTCTGCCTCTGCCATGTAACAAGCATCCACATTTAAAATGCAACCTTATTTTACCTATACACTCATACTTTTTTCCCACTTCCAACTATCTTGTGATTTTTTCTATCTAAAATCCTCTATAAAAAGTTTAATATTTACCCAATAATATATGTCTTCTGTAAATAATAAACTCACTAATATAGGTATGTGTGTTCTGAATATGTGTAGTTTTACGGACAATCAATAAAGACCATCTATGAATGAAGGGAACAACTGGGAAATTACCTAATGGCTGTCTTTTTTGCCCTAAAATACATCTCTGAATCCCTAGATGTTACTTATTTTCAAATTACCTTTATTGTTTATTATAGTAGTATAAGCCATGGTATTAAAAAATAATAATAAAGCCTAAAAACACTTACAATGGAAAACAACATGCCCATCCCCTATTTCTACCCTAAAACCCAGTTCTCTTAGTTAATGTCTCCATATTGTTTAGTCATTTCTTCTTGCAGTTACTTTTCATTGTTTTTCTAAACAATATTTCTACTGTTATTTTATTCCAAATGCTCAGAAAGATCTGTCATATACCTATCAAAATTTTTGCTGGAGTTAAACCCACAAAGCATCTAGCTATTCAGTCTTCCCCATTAACCTCCCCACTTATCCGTGGAGATCTCCTTACAGTGCTCATCCTCAAGCGTCAAATTAAACTTGGCACTGTTGGATTTGTGCCCAGTTAAAAACTGGGAATTCCTTTTGCCTCTCTTTGTTTACAGGATATAAATCTACTCACTTGCTTTGCAGAAGCTGGACACAAGAAAGGATGGATGTGCCAGTTAACATGTAGGTTTTTAATTAATTCTCCAGTTTGCCAAAGGTAATTTACTCCAGCTTTATGAAGTGGCTTATGCTCCCACATCTGGAGTATCTCACATTCAATTTACCCAAAGAATAAATCTTATGTTCCCTCTGAATATACAAAAGGATTGTTGCTGGATGGTTCTCAATGGGAGAGGGGACCTGGAGATTCTACCTGCTCTGTACTTAGATTTTGACAAGTCTTTTTGTCAGTCCCGGACTTCTTCAGTACTGAGATGGTTCCTTCACATAATGAGGCTTTCAGGGTTCTATGGAGAATTAAGTGTTCTGTGGCTTTTAGCTCTTTGGCATTCTACACTGTAGGCACCCAGGTAATAACTTTGCCTCCAATTCAGTTACCACTTCTCCATTTTCCTTTTTGTCTTAAAATTGTGTTGAACTATTAAATCTGTTGCCTTTTCTGTTTCTCGTTGGCCTCGGAAATATAGCCTCTTTTACCTTATTACTGGACTGAGAAAATATGTGGCTAGTCAACCTTCCATCATTCATGGAAATCCTTTCTAATTAAGTTTTAGAGTGATAGCAGAGATGGTAACATTTATGCCTGAGCTCTTGATTTTGTTGCCATTTGTTGTTTATTACTGAAATCAATGTTTTAATTCTCTAGAGAGTGAGGCTAATCACTCTAGAAATACCGAAAATTACTTTCAACTATTAATCCTAGATCCAAGTTGCACATATATAATATTCCATGCATTATTGCCCTAGGAACCACCTTGTCCTCCACTTAGTACTGTGTTTCACAGGACCTGTCCCAATAAAGAAGTGACATATCCCAATAAATTCAGCACCCTTTTATCACTCAGATCCACAAAGGCAAGAAAGGTTGTAAGGAAGAGGAGAAGGTAAAGAAGTGTTCAGAAGAAAGAGATCTTTGTACTTTGCCCACTTTTAACCCTAAAAATTAATACCACACTTTTCTCAATATTTTTCATCTTTATTTTAAATATATGGCATTAAAAATCCTCAGTTTTGCATACAAAATTATAAATCTCACTTAACCCTTATAATATGGAGGTATTTTCATTTGGTCAGGAATATTAATTGAATTATTTAACTCTTAGGATAAATTAGACAAAATATATTCTAATATCAAAAATATAGCTAAGATATTTTCTTAAGACAAAGAGTACATTGCTGTAGAGTATTTTGGGGATGAACCCATTACTGAAGAGCAAATGATATATTCAATAGATAATCGTATACCAACAGAAAACTGGAAAGTAATATATTCAATACTTCATAGATGATTACTTTGAAAACATGGGAATACAGTAGGCTTTCTGAATTTTGTGCTTCTATAATGTTCCCATTTTCTTAGGATATACACATGTAAGTAGTTTAATAATGAAAAATTAATTATGTCATATTTATTGAATATATGTCATTTGCTTAGCATGATGTCAGGAATCAAAGGAGTTGTAAAAAAGGAATAAGGGGGTAATTTGTATTATCATGACAAGAAACATTGACATAAACTACATAATTATACAAGAAAGTGTGTGACTAATTGTCAAAATTAGTGGTTTGTTTTAGTTCATTGAGCCAAAAGTTCAGAGTAGGATAGAATAGGAAAATGATTGAACTTGAGATGCATATTAATTGAGGAATTCTATTTGTATAAGCCAACTAGAGTTGTAGAGTATATTAAAGCAGGGGTTATTTAGGCTACAAAGACCCAAGAGAGAAATTAACATTAGCAAATCATTTTAATACTGCATATTCTTAATCTGAAAATATTCAGATTAATGAATAAGGTACAGTTAGCATCATGCTAAGTGACCATTTATACGGAAAAGAAGCATATAAGTAAAGGAAAATAGTGCTTGCTCAAGAAATAATGGAGGTTATATGAGGCCAGAAAATTGTATTTGTCTTTTTATTCCCCCACTGTCGGTTGGCATAGCACTTAGTACCTTTTAGGTACCTACATTATGTAGGATATTGTTAGAGTAGTTGTAAAAAGAGACCAAAAATTATGGCTTTTGTAAGTTACAAGTTTGTTTTTTCATTTATTTGTTTGTTTTTATATTTTTCAATACGAGGCTTAAACTCACAACCCTGAGATCAACACATGAGCTAAGATGAAGAGTCAGACACTTAACTGACTGAGCCACCTAGCTGCCCCAGAAGTTTATTTTTTTATTGAAAGTCCATTTATCCAGGTATATGACCTAGGAGTAATAATGTTTCTGGGGTGTTCCATTTGTGGCTCTGCAGTTTCTCAATGTGAATCTTCTAACATTTGATCCAATATTCCTGCTCCAGTTTCCACTCTCATAATTGTTTTTCAGCTAACAGATGTTGGAGAGAAGAATACCAAGCCAAAATCAATCAGAAACAACCAACTTGCATAGTAGAACGCAACCTTGACTGCCCATTAAAATCACCTGGGGCCTCCTTAGGACAATTCAGTTAGAACCTCTGCGGAATCAGTAAACACCAGTTTTAAGAGCTTCACTGCAATGTGCAACCAAGGTTGAGTACTGCTGAACTTAGGTGGACTCAGATTATTGAGTGGAAAGTGAATCTGAATATAAAGAATAGGTAGTTTCCATTGATGTAGAACTCACAAAAAATCCACATGGGAAATTTAAATACACAAAAACATATAAGAATTTCTAAGGGAATACATTAAGAAAAGATTTGCAAACACTCTGATCAAGGATTTGAATTTGGAAATTTAATAGAGTAGATGTAGATGGTCACATTAAAAACTAGCTAAATGATCTGGAATTTCAAATAGGATAAATATCTTAAAATTCATAGCAAAAATAAGAGATGAAAAAATGAGTACAAAGATAAATGACTGTACATATACATCAGCTATAACATGGGACATATAAGCCTTCCATAAAAAGAAAAATTTAGAGAAACATACAGTCAAACTCAATTAGTAGAGAAAAATGTTCATTATGTAAATAAGGAATTGACTATAGCTTGGGAAGCTTACATAAGACCCAGGAAAGATGAATGAAAAATAATTAAAAATTAAAATGAAATATCATATTAATTATCATTAAGGAAATTTTTGGATTCCAAAACTAAAAAGAATGGTCTTATAAATTGAGGACAAATATCTTCAAGAAATATTATTTACTTGGGGTGCCTGGGTGGCTCAGTCGGTTAAGCATCTGTCTTTGGCTCACATCATGATCTCAGGGTCCTGGGACTGAGCCCCACATCAGGATCTCTGCTCAGCGGGGAGTCTGCTTCTCCCTTTCATTCTCCCTCTGTGTTCCATCTCTCTCTCTCTCCCTCTCTCTCTCTCTCCTTCTCAAATAAATAAAATCTTTAAAAACAAGTAAATAAAATATTATTTACTTGTCAGGGAAAAATATAAGTATGCAAAGTTTCACAATGGGTAGCATTCATATCAATAACATGAGAGAAGTACTTGAGAAAATGTTCTAACTGATTGAAAAATATATTTTTTAAAAGTAACATTATGGGGAGAGCAAATAGGAAATAATTATTTTTTAAATATTAAATGTAACATTGTAAAGAAATTTCTAATATGTTTTGGAAGTACAATTTTAAAAGTATATTATCTATGCCCAGTAGTTAAAAAAACAAAAATGAGTTAACCAGGGAGAATAAGAATGCATTGGAACATCCTGCCACTTCACTGAATTCCTATATGAGTTCTAGCAGTTTTGGGGTGGAGTTTTTTTGCATTTTCCACATAGAGTATCATATCATCTGCAAAGAGTGAGAGTTTGACTTCTTCTTTGCCCATTTGGATACTCTTGAAAGAAATAATACATTATATGTTAATTAAAAAAGAATGCATTACGACAGAGTAGGCACATATTTTTCTGTAAAGAGCAGGATAGTAGATGTGGTCATTTGGTCATGTAGTCATTACTGTAACTGCTCATCTCTGCCATGGTAACACAAAGGCAGCAAAGGTGGGCATAGACAATACATAAACAAATGAAAATGGCTGTGTTCCAATAAAACTTCATTTATAAAATCAGGCAGTGGGACAGATTCGGTGTACAGGCTATAGTGGGATGATCTCTGCTCAAAAGAATATTTTTGGGAGGGAGGAGCAGATACAACAATGAAAATATAAAAGTTAAATGAGAGTAAAGAAAAAAAATAGAGCAACAACTTCATGAATGAAATGTGAGGAGCTCAGTTGATATGCTCCCCAGTGCAACAACCGTAACTGCTAAAAGTTATATATAAAGGAAAAATTTTGGAAATTATCCTAAAGGCATACATCAAATGGAAAAATATTTAGTCAAAAAATTCTAGTAAATCTTGGTAAGAAAATTGGAAGTCCATGGTACTTGTACCATAATCCATTTCCTGCTTCCTACCCTCAAGTCAATATGACCAAAACTCCAATCTGAGTAGGTATGGCTAAGATTAGGCTGCTTCATCTCCTAGCTCCCAGTCATGAACTCTGGATCTCTTTCCTCTACAAAAAAATCAGGGGCATTTATCCTTCTTACCCAAACTCACTCATAAGGATGTTCCATACCAGGAGAGAAAAACCAAAAAAGAATGTTACTGCTGCTGCCTGGTACCTAGCTGATAAAACATGGGTGTCATCCTAAGAAAAGAAGCTATTGTCACTGAATTTTATGTGATAATTAAGGATTCTGAAAAGCTACAAAGATTATCATTGCAGCATTACTTCTAGTTTAAAAATAAATTGGAAATAAAACTGTGTTAAAAGTAAAGAAATTTTAATCTTACCAAGAGTTAAAGCTTAAAGAAAATGAATGCCACATCCTCACAACATAATAAGAATAACCAAGAAAACTCTTCAAAAGTTTGAAGAACGAAAAAAAGAGTGGGAAATGTCATTATTGAACTATAAACAAAGGCACAACAGAGAGGATCAACAAAATTAAAATTACTTCCAAAAGACCCACAAGTTAATAAAATAAGTAGCTACAATGATCACAAAAAGAAAAAAAAAAAAACCACAAATAATCCATGAAAGAAATTGAAATAAAGGATATGTATTCAGTTCTTACTTACTTAAAGACATGAAAAAGTACGACATGAAAATATTTTATGCTGATATAATTGAATATGAGAGTGGAATGGCAATATCCTAGACAAATAAAACTTACCAATGCTGACGCAATAAAGAATAAAAACTCTGAATAGTCCTAGACCTAAAAAGAGGTATTACATCTGTACTTAAAGATCTTCACACAGATTGTCTCAGGCCCTAACAGTAAGATTTTACCCAACAGAGAGGAATATAGCCATTAATATAACTTGAAAACTTCTAGGGGTTATAAAGGAAGTGGAAATTCCCCAGCTTATTTTGTAAGTCCACCTTATATCCAAGCATAAGAGGAATAGTATGTAAAGGGTAATTATAGTCTAAACATGAACTTCAAAAAATTATTTTAAAAATTTTATCAAAAGTTACCCACACAAAAATATACTCAAAATGGATCAAAGACCTTAATATGAGACAAGACTCCATCAAAATCCTGGAGGAGAATACAGGTAGCAACCTCTTCGACCTCAGCCGCAGCAACTTCTTCCTAGATACATTGCCAAAGGCAAGGGAAGCAAGGGCAAAAATGAACCACTGGGACTTCATCAAGATCAAAAGCTTTTGCACAGCAAAGGAAACTGTCAACAGAACCAAAAGACAACTGACAGAATGGGAGAAGATATTTGCAAATGACATATCAGATAAAGGGTTAGTATCCAAAATCTGTAAAGAATATATCAAACTCAACACCCAAAGAATAAATAATCCAATCAGAAATGGACAGAAGATATGAACAGATATTTCAGTAAAGAGGACATCCAAATGGCCAACAGACACATGAAAAAATGCTCAACATCACTCGGCATCAGAGAAATACAAATCAAAACCACAGTGAGATACCACCTCACACCAGTCAGAATGGCTAAAATTAGCAAGTCAGGGAACGACAGATGTTGGCGAGGATGCGGAGAAAGGGGAACCCTCCTACACTGTTAGTGGGAATGCAAGCTGGTACAACCACTCTGGAAAACAGTATGGAGGTTCCTCAAAATGTTGAAAATAGAGCTACCCTACGACCCAGCAATCACACTACTGGGTATTTACCCTCAAGATACAAATGTAGTGATCCGTAGGGTCACATGCACCCGAATGTTTGTAGCAGCAATGTCCACAATAGCCAAACTATGGA
>CM052811.1:40792414-40924272 GCA_028533885.1 Nasua narica
AGATAAACCATGAGACTCCTAAACTCACGAAACAAACTAAGGGTGGCTGGGAGGTGGGGGGGTAGGGTTATGGACATTGGGGAGGGTATGTGCTATGGCAAATGCTGTGAAATGTTTAAGCCTGATGATTCACAGACATGTACCCTGGGGCAAATAATACATTATATGTTAATAAATAAATAAAATTTAAAAAATATATCATTTTGGAATAATTGTTCTGTAGAATTAATAAAATCTCAATCTTCCAGAAAATTTTCCTTTGAAAAGTTGTATGCTGATTCTTCTATATGTGAATCCAAAAGGCTCAGAGTAGCCAAAGCACTATGACAGAAGAAAAACAAAGTGGGAAGACAGCAGACCCACTATAAAGGATAAATAGACACTGGAATGCAATATAGCATAGTTACAGCAGTATGTTTGGTGCAAGGGTATGCAAACAGAACAAAAAAATAAAATAGAGATCAAGAGACAGCCTAACCAACACCTATATGAACACTTAATTCATTAGTTTATTAAGCTCTTAGAAAGATATCACTTCAGAGTAAAGAGGAAATGATGGTCTTTTTAACATATTGTATTAAGATAATGACTCTCAAAGTGTAAAAAAAACGTTTTTGACACCCCCAACACAAAAACAATTTCAAATAAAAATGAAATCTGAATTTAAAAGGCTAGATAGGATAGCAATTAAGGGACAAGGAGAAAACATGTTAACTACAAAGTTGGAAAGGTCTTATTACATAGAATACTAAAGCAATAATCACACAAGGGCAAATTTATCAATTAAATCACATCAATATTAAGAACTTTTTCATATTAAAATACTACTCATCCCCAAAAAAGGTGACTAGAAAGCCGCAATGCAGAAGATGTTTACAACAACAAAGTGGCTAAAGTTTCATACTTTGTAATAGATTAGAAAAATGATCACTAAGTTTGACTCTTGTATCCCAGCCTTTGGAATATGGATTTTCAAGTATTTCCACTGAGAGGAACAAACATCCTCTACCTCTAAAATTTGGGATAGCCTGGCAAATTGCTTTGCCAATGAAACATGGCTGAAGTAATGTTGTAGCACATATAAAATTAAGCATCAAGAGGTCTTTCATGTGTCTTCCTCTTGCACTTGGTTCTGCCCAGTCAGTTAGGTTAATAAGCTCAAGTTAGCCTGTTGGATGATTAAGGCCATGTGGTTTAGTCATCCCTATCATCTAACCTAAGCTAGCTAATCCCAGAAACAAAGCTGCAATGTTAGGCAGAATGAGTGATTGCAGTTACATGAGTGAGCCTACCTGAAATCAGTCCTAATTACTCATTCACAGACTGAGCAAAAAATTTTTTAACCTACTAAATTTAGGTATTTTATTATGCAATAAAAACTAATAAATAGTGACTCAAATAGGTACATAATTTAAGATGATACTCAAATGAATATCTTTCATAATATGAGTTAACAGTCACTGAGTGACAAGAAACAATGACAGTACCAAGTGTTGGCAGGACATGTTATTGCTGGAATTTTACAAATATTAATTTGTACAATAACTTCACAAATGGCAATATAATCAAATCAAATAGGTCTACCACCAGGTAAAATTCAGCAGACATGTATGTATGCTTTATCAAAAGACATGCACATAGTTGTTCATTGTAGCAATACATTAATACTTAGAAAACTAGGAACAAAGAAGCAAAAAAGATACTGCTAAGTCTCCACTCCACTTCATGTTTTCTCTACCTCTAGGAAGCAACACCTACGGTGAGAGTGATTCATTCCAATGCATGTTTTGTCTTTTCACTTTATATAAATTTGTAAATAAATAAATATGCTTTAATATTTTTTGTAATTGCCCCATTTTCATTGTGTTTGATATTTTAGCAACTAGCTTTTTAAACTTGAACTTATATCTTTGACACTTATCCATGATACATGCAGATAGAGTTCATTTTCATTACTATGTGCTCTTCCTGTGTTAGAATAAACTAAAATACAGTGAATTTATTCACCTCTGAGGGATATTTAAGATTTCCACATTTTTAGTCCTTATGAATAGAGATACAATGAACTTTCTTATATGTCTTTTTGAAAACATTAGGGATTCTCTGCAGTTGACACTTCAAAGTAGAATTGATGGGTAGTAAATTACATGTCTTTTCTTCTTTGCTTGGAAATCTTTGCCACATAATTACAAATTTTACTCTCTCCAAAATATAATAATTTCTCTTTCTCTATATGTTTTCCAAACTTCAGACATTGGTTTTCTTGTTAATTTACTCAGCAAAAAATGCTAATTTATTGTCATAATAACACTTATTAATGATTCATATAGGGTTGAGAATATATTTATTTGATCATTGATCACTTGGGGGTCTTTCTCTGTGAATTGAGTGTTCCTCTATCTTTCACTCATCGTGAGGTTTCTTTCTGAGTTGGAGGTGATCTGAGATATGAATAATAGCAGATCCTGAGTACAGCGTATATGCAAGGAAACCCCCATCAATATCTAAAGACTCTTCTGTAAATCTAAAACTTGTAAAAGTAGAGAAAGTTTATTAAATGTTAGGTTTCCTTCTCTTTCTCCATCTTGCCAAAGAGCTTCAGCTAAGTTTTGATATGCTTTGCTGTTTAAATTAGGAACTTAAATTAGTCTTGCTAAATATATCTGTGGTCTCTTTCTACCAATCTGAAGATCTGCTATGATGTTCCAAAAAATCTTAAAATAAAGAAACAAGAGTATAACATAAGAATGTTAGTGTTTATTTAAAGAAAATGATTATCATTTTACTCTTTATTACTTTTTAAAAACTTTTTAAGGCATTATTCCAATTTAGAAAATGTATGCTTCAGAAACAATCTGTCCCATGTACAGTGAAAAGAAGCAACACTGTCAAAAAGACAAATGCTTTAGTTCTACACTACCTACAGCTAAATGGAGGCCTAACCTCAGCAGGTTGTTGTGAATTCTGTTCCTGTTTTTCTGTTTAAGAACTACATTGCAGAGAATGTTTATGAGCCTGGAAGACTCCTTAAACAAAATAACAAGAATAATAGCAATAAAAATGATCATCTGTAACAACAAAGCTTGCCTTCCAAAGAGGATTTTTGCATCCTCTGACTTCTCTACTGAAAAAGCCAAGATACGGAAATATATTTTTCCATTGATAAAAACTAAATTTTTTTTCTATGAAGTGTTCAGTTCAATCAGTGAAGCATGCACCTCAATCAAGTACAGTGAATTGGGAAAAACACACAATTTAACTGCATCAGTAAAGCTTGTTCCTTGAGTTGTATAGCAATCTAAAATTTTGAGGAAATTGGGCATCTGTGAAATTATGCAACATTTTAATCAGTTATGCCCTGAAGTGCCTTGACAAGAGAGTAGTCAAATCAGTAAAATCTGCAACTTATTCATAGAATAATGCATATTGATCATTGTGTTTTGGTACTCTATTACCAATGGGTAACTGTACTTTGAAATTCATCATGTTTATTCCCAACTTTGTATTTGCTTAAAATCCCAACCTAACAACCATGCCTATGATTATATTTCATGTATACTTCCCACGCAAATACAAACATGATATATCCCAGAGTTCATTATTAACTACCTCTGGAATTCAGATAACACAGGAACAGATATTTAAGTAAAACTAATTGTAAATATGGACATGAATTCCGAAAACCCCCTATAAGTCAAAAGAAAAGTAAACTCATTCAGCACTTTGTAGCTGTATCAACCACACACAATTTCCGGAGTCTGTTCTTTAGATAGATCTACAAATGTCTCCACCATGACCTCACCAATTTGCAGAGAAGAGGCTCATGTTTGTCATGAGATTTGCTTAGTGAGGGGAAATAAGAGGATCTTTTTTACTATTTTAGATGAAGCATATAGGGCATAACACTAGCTTTTTTTCCTTTCGTAATGTAAAATTAATAATTTCATCTAATTGGAATCTTTATAATAGAAAAATTATAAATGTAGTGGGGCACTACTCTTCATTCACTCTCTCTGGTTATTTTTTGTTTCTCCATTATGATTAACTTTTTCAACCACTGATCTTTAATTTTCAATTCTCTATATTTCTAATTTAGATGATAATCACAGATTATTCTTCTTAACTTATGATTCATCACACAAGTACATAATTCACAAATATATACACCCACATGCATGAACACGCACTTTTTGTGGCGGATCAACTTCCAAAAATGTCAACAATGTGATTGGGGTTATGAATCACAGTGTATGTAAAAGGACCTTTAATGTTAATATAGCATGCACTGTAGGTTGTGGTTAGGTGCCAAGCCACCCACAGCCTCTCATTCAAAAAGTGTGATAACAAAGATAGAAGTATAAAGAAGTAAATGTTCTATGACGTAGTAAGAGCGAAGTGTGGGGATGTGGGGGTGTAATAGGGAGGACTAAACAAAAATGTGTAAAACCATATATAAGCACTGTATGCTACATGTAGACCCAAACCATTACAGACTTTTTAATATATCCTCAAGGCTTGCCTTCCTAAATGTTATAGTAATGAACCTATGCAGGAGTTAATTGTCAAATTAAATTGAGCTTTTTAGGATAACCTCATGCCCTGTAGCAGGCTATCACTCTGGAAATATATCAAAACGAAGCATCTTTCATTTGTAACTTTTGAAGGTAGAATAGGATGGCATAGATGATGAAAGACATGGCAATGTCCTGTCCAGCTTTCCTGGACATGAACAACTACTCTTTCTAATATTTAGTTATGAAAATTTTAGGTATCTTAAAACACAGACAGTATAAGAGACAGAAAGGGTGACTGCTACTATTCACTGTGTCACGTTCTGTGGATTGAAGATGTGTTATCCAATATAGCATGATCAATCAAAAATGTCTATCTATAAGTAAAGAATGATATACAAGGTAGAAAATGTGATTGCATACTTGGAAGCAACTTTTCACGAGCAGAACGACTTGATAGAAATTTAGTGTTAACTATGAAACATGCCTTGAACACACTAACAAAGAGTCTAACTGAGTTGAAGCAAAGTGAATAACAGTTTTGAAAACACAAATTAAGAAGCTGTGTGGTGTGTTAAAGGAAGAGAGATTTGATTGGTATGGCCAGACACTGATTATAACTAGAAATGATGTATGAAAGTTTATTATTAATATTAAAGTTCTGTATGTCATATTTGGAGGCCCTAAAATTGAGAGGAAATCATGCATTCAAAATTCTGAGAAAAAAGGGCAGAGTACCTGGGATACTGTGCCTTCAAGCATCAATATTCATCTATAAGTATATGCCCTAGTATATAATCCTACCAAATGCAGGATCAGTCAAGGGTCTACTATAATATTATTCTTCCACATAAGCGAAGAGTGGGGTGGCAGATAGTATGAATATATACTATTATTAAATGTTTAGTTGGTTTGTGCCACTGTCAGTTTGCTAAATTGCTTTGCACTTGTCACATGCTCTTGATGACCCTACACGACAGATCTCTTACTTGCTACACAAGGGAAATTAAGAGTGTGGTCACAGTATGCTTTTTCCTTCATTATGAATGCTTGCATTGATTCGATTTTTTACTGGTTTCTATTTTCTGTTTCTGTTCAGAATAAACTTTGTGTTAACCCTCACTGCTTAACTCCATCTGATCCTTCAACTAAACTACTTTCCCTAATTCATACTGAAATAAGATGTACTTCTTTCTAACAAATAATCTTATTCTTGATTTTTGTTGTTGTTGTAGTAGTTGTTGTTTTTCTTGATTCTTAACATCTCTAAGTTTTGGTAGAATTTCTCTTCACCATACCAACCCAGGATAGTCATCAAGTGCTTCTTAGTGCCAAACAATACTTCTGTTTTATTATTCACCTTGCTTTAGAAAAGTTAGATGGTATTATCCCTCGGACAACCTCCCACCCCCATATTCTGATTCTTGGTTTCCTCATCTGTAGCATAATTGTGTGCCCTTTTTCTATGTTAGGGTATAGCTGGGAACTAAATATGAATGTGTCTGTAAAAGTGTTTTGTATTGCTTAAGGCACACACAAAAATAGAAGGAGTTTATATCATGAAATACGATGCCCATTTTTATAGTGACGGGATGTTTTTGATAAGCACAGATATTTCTTGAATTTTCCCTTATTATCTTATTCCTAGATCCCATTCTGTCATTGATTTAGTTTTTCTATACATCTATAAGGAAATAAAAGAAAAACTTTTACCTGGGCCAAAAGTCATGATGAAATGGGTACGAAAGCAGGCCCCAGGCTCAAAAACAGTGGAACAAATTATTCTCCAGTTCTTGAACACTTTCATCAGACTACCTTCCCACATTACTTCTATCCTATTCATTTTCACACATCATGGGAGTCAATTTGCTTCAAACTCAAGTGTTCATATGCTGCTAATATAGCCTACACTTTGTTATCTCAGCAAAATTGCTCAAGGTAACTTTCATCATGTTAACCTCATGTTGTTCTTCATGTCCATCTCCACTGTCATGTTTATTCCTGATTCACTTTGCCAAATGTGATCTCCTTCTTCCCACCTCCTTAGGTCTTGGCATTCTCCTTATGGCACTACTCAGACTCTCACATTAGGAATCTGTTTTTATCTATTTCCCCTTTCCTTAACATTCTGTTAAGTTCTCTGAGGACAGGCTCTAGACTTATATATTTCTACATCCTCGTCAAAGCCTGCCATGCCCACAGCAGAACAATTAACATTTTGAACTGAATAAAACTGAGAAATGATTTAGAGTAATATACTATAATGAACCCTTTAGAAAGGCTATTAAGAAGTTTAGAACTCAGCCAAGAAAACTCTTAAGCCTAAATTATCAATGTGAGATTATTCTGTTAGACCTAGAGCAAAATTTCTGACTGAGAGGGAAAGATATTAGGTGTTTTCTAGAGACATCAGAGTCAGAAGATTTTACCACTAAAATATGGCCATTCTGAAAATTAGATGGTAAGAATAACATTTTTTTTAAAGATTTTATTTATTTATTTGAGAGGAGAGAGATCGCAAGTAGGTAGAGAGGCAGGCAGAGAGAGAGGGGGAAGCAGGCTCCACGCTGAGCAGAGAGCCCGATGTGGGGCTCGATCCTAGGACCCCAAGATCATGACCTGAGCTAACGGCAGAGGCTTAACCCACTGAGCCACCCAGGCACCCCAAGAATACCATTTTCGTTATAGTCTTATTTCTTTCTACTCTCCATGACCATGTTGTCACCACAGTGGGTCCCTCCTTCCAGACACCCATGAATTAACCAATTCTAAATCTATAAATTTAAAGTTGTTGGGTTTTTTGTTTGTTTGCTTGTTTTTACCTTCCAAAATGTTTTTTTTTAACTTTCTTTGGCACTTAAAACAATATAGGTATTGTAATTGTTCCTTCGAGTGGGCATTGTGGAAGGTGTTTCCCATATACTGATGTGGCAGTGAAATACAATGTTACCTTCTAATGGAAAGTTCCAAGTACACTTCCAGAACCTCCTCAAACTTTTTTTTTTTTAATTTTCTTAAAGCCTTTATTTGTTTAATTGACAGAGAGAGAGATCAGACATAGGCAGAGAGGCAGGCAGAGAGAGAAGGGGAAGCAGGCCCCCCGCTGAGCAGAGAGCCCGATGCAGGGCTCAATCCCAGGACACTGAGATCACGACCCGAGCCAAAGGCAGAGGCTTTAACCCACTGAGCCACCTAGGTGCCCCTCAAACATTTTTTTTAATTCTTGGTACTTAATGCTATCTCTCTGATTTAATCGCATCTTGGCACAGGCTGTCTAATTTTACTATTGCTGATAACACTCTTAGTAGCTTACATACCTTAAAAAATTATCAAGTCTTGAATACTAATTCCATGGAAATCCATACAAACAGAACCTACATTAAACTTCAAGAGTATTTTGATTATCAGCACCCAATAATCACCATTTCTATAGGCCCCTTGAGACAGGGAATGTGGCTGTGGGCTGTGTTTGTTCACGTGAAAAGCATACATGCCATCCTCTCCCTTTCTTCTTGTCCTATCTAGATAGAGGAATGGATGACAAGGAAAACCATAAAAACCTCATGACTAATATGTAGCCATTTTATAACCTGTAGAGAGTGCTGAACTACAAGGAATATTACTAGCATTTTAAATATTTCTGGTAGCTGTATAAGTCCTTGAGAACACTAAATTTATCCTATTTGTAATAGCTGAGCATTGTGAATTTTAAGTCCTATTGAGAATCTAGAATTACATAGTTTTGTAACTGTTTATTATGGCCCCCTAATATCTCTTGGTTGATAGTTTGTTACCTTATTAAAAATCCAAACTCATAAACTGTTGTATGGAATGTATATTAGCATAAACTTTTTGGTAAGCAATTTGATCATGGTTATGATGATGCTAATTAAAATGAAGTTGAGTATAGGACCCTATATATAAGAACCTATCACAGAACTTAGAGAAGAGAGGGAGTGAAAGGACCATAGGATGGGCATTTTCAAAACACAAATATGGTGCAGTCTCTTTCCTGAATATTAACATAATGTTAACAGGAGAAAAAGAGGAAAACAGGTTGAATATATGAACAATCAATGTATGGTTTTTCTAATAAAGTTTTATTAGCAGTATACCCATTATAGGTATATCCACTTATGCCCATTTGCTCACTTACTGTCTATGGCTGCTTTTATACTGTAACAGCAAAGTTAAGTAGTTGTTTAAAAGATCATATAGCCGGCAAAGTTAAGTAGTTGTTTAAAAGATCATATAGCCGGCAAATTTTAAAAATATTTATTATCTGGCTTTTTATAGAAAGTTTGCCTACCCCTGCTTTATATCATTCTTTCTCAATTCACCCTGTGTAAGATAACCCAGAGGACAATTACTTGGCCAACACTTTCTTAAAAGTATGATCTTACTTTTTTGAAGGAACAGGGATGTTTCCTAGGATTAAGTTGTTATATAGCCAGTTTAAATTCACAGGTGGAAGAATATATCAACAGATGCAAAATTTTGAATCCTGCTATATTTTAGTACGCTATTTCAACAGTAATTTGTATTTTGTTAAAAATATTTTTATTACAATTCAAGCTTAAATAAGCTCTGTGTCTGTCTGTTATGATACTTTCATTTTCTGGCCTTTTTCTGAAGACTTTTCTGAATAAAAAACAGATGGGATTCCAGAACTAGAGAAACTGTATGCATATTTGAGTTACTTATTTTTTTTAAGTACAAAAATAGAAAAGTCTATAGATAACATAAAATTAAATGAATAACCCAGAAGCTTAATATCTTGTGTTCACATCGTTATGATGAAAGTTGTTGAACTATTGTTTAGTTTGTATGCAATTTAATTGTGCAGTTACAAAATATGTGATTAAGCAATGCAAACACATTCTCTTTCAACAACGGAACTATAAAGATATGTAACACAGAGAAATATACCAAAGATAGATCAAACTCACAAAAGTGGAGAGATGAAATAGAATCAGGAAAAATGTTCAATATTTTATTCATGGCCTACAAAATTCTTATAGTTGATTAAGGTTTCTTACGGACAACATGGAAAGGAAAGTTTGCTCAGTAACACAGTTCATTGCTCACAAGCTAAACACAAGTCCATTACCCAAAAGAGACACAAATGTCCTACTGTACTTCAAAGCCAGGCAAGAATTTCCTCAGGAAAGCTCATAAAGAGGACAGAGTTACCAAGACCTGCTCCACCCCATTCAAGCAATAGCTGGGAAAAGAAAAGTTATAACAGCTCATTCATTATAAGCTGATGATATCAGACAACAGAGGACAATTCCTTTATTTGCTTGCTTGTTTGTTTGTTTGCTGTCTGTTTATAGCAAAAATAAGTTCTGAATGGGAGCCCAGTTCTCTCAACTTTACCCAGCTTTGAAGCATGGGTAAATGTTAGACTATGTATAAAATAAATTAATAGATTATTCATTCTACTGGTCAAAGAAATTTCCATATATGGCATTATGCATAAAACACATATATAACATAAATATATGTCGTGTATGTTTTTAATATATATATATATATATACATATATGTACACACACAATTTTATCTAAACTTCTTTTGATATAAAGGATGGGAATAACCTCACAACACTGAAATGACAACGATGTTTGCAAAAGGTTTCTCCTATTTAGAAGGGAATTATGGTTGATTTGGTTTGTTTCTCTGTGTTCTCTAAAGAGTTTTAAATAGTCAAGTGTTACTTCTGTAATAAATATAATTTTAAACTGCCATTTATCTTAATCTGTTCTTATAATACTACTTCACATTGTTGCCTTTTCTTCCCTTAATTAAATGTATTATATTTTATGAGGTTTTATTCTTCAAACATCCATTTATAATTTAGAGCAGAGCTGATCAGAGGTTTGAAGCACTCTTGCTGTGACAATGTAGTAGTGTGCTAAAATCACATGAGCAGACTTAAGAAATGTAATTAACTTCAGTGTGAGAGAAAGTGTTCACGGTATGATTATGTTCCACATTTCTACCTCTAATATAGGGTTAATATATCAGTTGGGCCTTATTTAAAGCCCTAAATTACTTAATAAAAATAGATCAGTTTTTTTTTGCAACCTCTACATAATCAAAGAAATAGAAATTAAGAAAACGATGACATAATGTGTTACAACACTGTGTTTATTTTTTTAATGCTAGTTTCAGAATTGGTGGAAATGTGTAGCAATTCTTAAAACATTCTCTTAAAACTATTACTGAATCCAAAACTTATAGATGGTATTCTGGCAATATGTATCAAAAGCACAACCTTTAACTAAGCAATGAACTTAGGAGCCTTTATTCATAAAATAATATCAAGGTGAGCCAAGATGTAGACATAAGCATGTCCTTAATGATCATTCAGTCCCAAAAAGCAAAATAGAGGGAATTCACCATCAAGAAATGGCTACCTGGGTTAATGAAAGGGTTCAGATACCAACAAGGGATTTTAAGGTTGGCAAGAGCAGGAAGTCTTCACCACTTTACGCTGGAGGGACAAAGGAAGAACATTACTAGAACCCAGAGATCCAGATCACCTAGTTTGACCTAAAACCATGGTAAGTGTTTCCAGTGGGTGCTGGAGCCTCATAGAAGATGAAGCTGATGTGAGAGGTTTCACCCAAAAGAAAAAAAGAAGTACACTCTCTCTCCTGCCTTCCCAAGTCCATTGATTCAACCAGGCAGAAAATAGCTGACCTAGGAGGACCCCCTACATAACCTGCAAGAGTCGATCTCCTGAGATACAGAGATCAGAGCCAAAATGGCTAAGAGAGCAAACAGGACAAGAACCAGCAAATTAGCAAAAGCTATTAATAATCTATGTCAACAGTTACTATACAGCCATATGATGGAACGGATAACATGCAGTCATGAAATATTATACATAAAGTAAAATATTCAAGATGTATTGAAAAACCTATATAGGAAATATATTTTAATATAATTTGACTACTTCACTTTTTATTTTTAAAATGCCATATTACCCCCCCTTCAATTTCTCTCTCTCTCTCTCCCCACTCTCCCTCTCTCTCTAACAAAACAGGGAAATAATTGGTCGACACATATTTAACACATATGATTGTTTTGTTGTGTGTTGATGATGAGGGTCATGTTTAAATGGGGTTAGTTGTGAATTATGTGCCTTAAACATACATGATATAATTACCTTATTTAAATTTGAATTGTTTAGCAACTGACAGGAAAATTCACAAATATATTAATTTAACATGCTCAAAGTATTAAACATTAGATATCACATACATTTCAATTTTAATTTGGCAGTTTTGTTTATACAGAATTTAGAAAACTGTGTAGTTTGCATTTTATCCTTGCATAGATTAAGATGTCCATATATCTGTATAAAGGGACTTAGCATCACAAAAGTATGCTATTAAAACTTTATTCTGGTTGGCTAGAAAAGGAAGAAATAAGGGTGAGAGTGAACACATTTTTGTTGTTATAAGGTGTGACTAAGTACAAAACCAGGAGTCTGATTATGAAAAGTGAAAAAGAAGGGAGATATCAGTGGAGGTGACTTTCATTAATGGTTACAGAAGTTTACACTGGTCTCCTGATGCAAGGCAGTGGTGTTGAAGAAGTCAACCACTTTATGACAAGGAATGCTTTCTGAAGGATTTATTATGTAGTAACACTGCAGCCCTTTCCAAATATTTGTTATCAGCATGCCTTTCAAATAGCATTTCTTAATTTATTACTAAAATGTCATCTCTACAGAGTGTCACACACATCTCCCCTGCCTGAGTGCCAGCAAAATCCCGCTCATCTCCTGCACAATCCTGAGTCTCATGGAGCCTTTCTTCCGGTTGTTCACAGTGTTTTCCCAGAGAGGGTCTTAGGTGGTACTCTGACACAACGTACCCAGAGTTTTGATGTGTTGCGGGTTGTGGCGGTCCCAGCCCCTGACTTGTAAGCACTTTTTTTCCCCTTCCTGCCTGCAATTCACGTATTTTTTAAGACTTTTAAAAATTGTCTGTAGTAGATTTTGAATTCTGTATCTTGCAGTCTTATTTTCCATAGTAGTGAGAATAAGCAAGCTTGGAGAAGGAGAAATAAGATAATGTGTTCATGTTTTGACATGTCGAGTTTTATTAATTTAATGAGCTATCCAAGTGGCAAAGTCTTGTTTGAAAACGGAGCTATAGAACTAGATTAGATTTTAAATCTATAACAATGAAAGTTGATTCAAAAATGTCATAAGGACTGTGAAATAATTCAGAATTTCTGATTGTTGCTAAAAGTAAATTAGATTCTCCTTTGCCTCCGGATATTTGAGCATTGTTCATTTTTAAAAAGGAGTTAAAGTATGGGTCTGCATCTTAGCTAAAATTAAATTTTAAAGAAAAGAATAATACATATACACTTGAACTTTGTTACTTAGTATATACTGTAAGATATTGCAACTTTTAGCCAATGTTTTCCTTTTAAAGACAAAAATTTGGTTTTTTTTCATCTTTTTCTCTCTTTTTTTAGAGGCAGGGGCAGTATTTTTTTTTTTTTTGAAGTTCTGAGATACATGAAATGGAATAAATATCAGTTGTTCTCAAAAGGAATCTTTAATTGGTATAATATTGAAAAAGGCAATGCCACAGAATTTTGTTGAAGTGGAAAGGAGTATTTTCAAAACCAATGAAACTATAAGGACAAACAGATGGTCATTTGGAAAACATTAAAATTGACATTACTTTTATTTTTTAGAGAATGTGGCTTCTTGAGGATATTTAATTTTAAAATATAAACTTAAAAAGCAACGTATTATTTTATAATTCTCTATTTTGTTTGACTCCATGTCAGTCTATAGATATTTGGGGGAAAGAAATTGAATTGGACCTTATCTTCCTGGTATTATAAATCTCTGCCTTTATCATACCAGAAGTGGGAGATAAGTTTTTCTGCATGCTTTAAAAATATAAAAACAGCAAAACCTTTTTTTTTACTTTGTACTTTCTCCCAGGGCAAATGGATGTTCAGTGGCATATATTCGAATTCAGTTTCTTAATTGATTAACATTTTCTATAACAATAAATTATTCGACACATGTAAATAATGAATACTTTTATCAGTGATATGTAATTGTTCTTCCTAGATCATAGATGTGTCTACATCTCTTTTTTAACCCCCTTGCCCCATTTTTTCGAAGCTTTTTTCTTCAGCAATGCAAATTTTGAAATTGACTAAGCAACACAAAAGATGTAACACTAAAAAATTTGACTTCCATATCTCAGTGGTTTACTTTAAGGAAAATTGAGACAAAGAATAGCTATGATTCCTACATTACCTAGTATTTAGTTGCTTATGTCTTATATAAAATTGTAAAATGTATAGAACTTTCAGAATATAAACTAACTTTTACTTTGAGCCATTGTCCAATAAAAATAATTTCTTTTCTGAAAATAAAGGCCTCTTTTGGGGTGGGCCAAATAAGCGTACTACTTGAATTAAATTAAGTTGTAGAAAATTACTTTGTTTTGCTTTGGTGTAAAAGATATATTCCAAGTCAATATGTTATGTAATTTTAGTGAGTACTTACACTTTACCTAAGAAATTTCAAGGTAAAACTAACAATGTCTATAACTTTCAAATAATAGGTATTGCTATACAGTTCTTCTGTGTGTTACTTATATGAAAAAAAAGAGGGTTTGTAATTGAAATGTTAAATAACATTAGAAAAACCTTAAAAGCCTTTTCCATGATCTACAGGGCACAGTATGATCTGGCTCCAAACTACCTCTAAAATCTTATCTTAACTAACTCTTCCATTAACTCACCCTGAGCAGACTCACTGAATTTCAACATATTCTTTCAACATGCTAGGCTTGTTCCCCTCACCGGGCTTAAATTCATTACGTGTGATATAGCAGATGCCTTTATACTTTGTCTTTTAATCTAGTCTCAATGCTAGAATAAAAGGAACTATAAAAATGTCCTCATGATTTTCAAATATAGGTACATATATTGACACACACACAAATAAATATGCAGACACACTTATTATTTAATAACTCCCTAATTCTTCATGTAATTTTTTGTAATAAAATTATCTGTCTAGTTTCTTCTTTATTAAAAATGTCATTGAGAAGTTCACAAAAAATAATTCAGAAAGTAGGAAAATAGTATTATATCCCTAATCTACTTTATTATTTGATCTTATAAAAATAGTGTTTGTTAACATAGAAATATTTGAACTTTATATTCAGATAATCAGCTGAATCCAATTTAATAATTAAGTTTACATCATATTATACCAGAGAAGGTAGTGTTTCCTGGGTTTCATATTGCAAGGCCATTGACAAATTTATTAGGACTAAGATGTTAGTGATGACATATCCTAAGTTAAAGTTATAAAACCTCTAAGGACTGTATTTATAGAAATAAGTTTCCAGGCTTAAAAATGAAGCAGAATCAGAGCATGGAAAATAAATTATTTCTAATGCTAATATTTATGATAAAAAATCTTCATAAAGACAGGGTATTAAAGAATATTATAGATCTATAATTATTATAATAAGGATTTAAAAATACTATTACATTTAAGTAAACTGTTTATCAGTGTAGTAACAGGATAATATAATATGTTCCAAGACTGAAATATCTTAGAAATTCAAGGTTGGTTCAATAATAAAAAAAATATAATCATTGATTTATTCATCATATTCTTTTTTTTTTTTTTGAGAGAAAGAGAGAGCGAGCACATGCGTGCTCACATGTAGAGAAGGTGGAAGAGCAGAAGGAAAGTGAGAGAATCTTAAGCAGGCTCCCCACTGAGTGTGGGACCTGATAGAGTACTCAATCTCACCTTCCTGAGATCATGACCTGAGCCAAAATCAAGAGTTGGATGCTTAACTGACTGAGCCATCCAGGTACCCTTAGCTTATTCTTACTAAGCATTTATGTGCCATGCACAGTTAAATGACCATGGAATACAACAAATACAAAGTTATTTCCTCTCATGAAACCTATACTTCAGGGTGCCTGGGTGGCTCAGTTGGTTGAGCAACTGCCTTTGGCTCAGGTCATGATCCTTGAGTTTCAGGATCGAGTCCCACATCGGGCTCCCAGCTTCACGGGGAGTCTGCTTCTTCCTCTAACCTTCTCTCCTCTCATGCTCTCTCTTGCTTTCTCTGCCTCTCAAATAAATAAATAAATAAATAAAATCTTTAAAAAAAAAAGAAACCTACATTTCAGAGTAGGAGAAAGAAAATAATATAAAGTACAATAAACAATATATAGCTAGCTAGAGGATGATAAATGCTTTTAAAAGATAGAGGGAGGGTTATATGGGTAGCTCAGTCAGTTAAGCTTCTCTGGCTGGAGCTCGGGTTTTGGGATTGAGCCCTATGTCCAGGCTCCCTGCTAAGCAGGGAGTCTGCTTCAAAATTCTCTCCCTCTGCCCCTCTCCCTGATCATGCTCAAGCTCTCTATGAAATAAATAAATAAACAAACAAATAAATAAATATTTAAAAATAAATAAATAAAAGAGAGGGGGATAGGAGGGATTGGAATTATTCACAATAATAGATATGGTGAGAATAAAAAGTATGAATATTGATAATTCAAATATTAGAAAACATTATAGATACTGAAAAGCATTTAGGAAGTGAAATATCTATGCCTAATATACAGGACATTGGTAAAATAGGAACAGAATAATTATTTTCTACCAAGAAAATATCTGGATCTCAAATTAATAGTCATTACAATTATATTACACTAATATATATGGTTTATATTCTTGTGTTCTGTTTTTATCTTGCCAATTTATAATCTTCTTTGTCCTTTGTGTTAATAATCTTGGATTGAACTCCTGTTCTCTTGTGGCTATATAACTTTTTCCATCCTAATTTTCAATCTTGTATTCTCTCATTCAATAAATTTTAGTAAGAGTCTACCAAATGTCAGGCATAGTTCTTTTGTTTAGGATATGTGAATGAATAAAATAGATACAAGCAATAATCACCAATAATGAAATCATAAAATGTTAGGAAGTGATAAAAGTTATGGAAAAAACGAGTATAGGGTTCATGAATTGCTATTTTAAACAGGTTGGTCAGGGTATGTTCTTTGAAAAGGTGAACTTTTAGCAAAGATTTGAAACAGATAAAGGGATTTTCCATGAAGATGTCAGAGTGAAATTGTACCAGACAAAGGAATAATCCAGTACAGAAGTATAAAGGCAAGAGGATATCTAGTGTGTCTGAGGAGAAGCAAAGAGGAAGGAGTGATAGTGGCAGAGTGTGTGAAGGGCAGAGTGGTAAATGTGAGCTCAAAGAGATACTGGGATTTTTTTTTTTTTTTAGATTTTTATTTATTTGAGAGAGAGAGAAAGAGTGCATGTGAAAGCAGTGGGAGGACAGGGAAAGGAAGAGAGAGAATCTCAAGCAGACTGTATGTTGAGTGTGGAGTCCCACCTGGGGCTTGATCTCACAACCCTAACATCATACCCTGAACTAAGATTTGGATGCTTAACCAACTGAACCATCCAGGCACCCCAAAGGTACGTTTTGTGTAAGTCTTTGTGTGTTATTATATGGATTTTGGCCTTGACCTTGAGTGTGGTGCAGAACAACAAAATGGCTTTAAAGGCAAGAAAAATTAGAAGTATTATATGTTAAAAGGATCACTCTGTTCTTTTAGATACAGACGAAAGAAGGGAAACAGGACTTTAATGCAAAACTACCTAAGAGATGATGATGAATAGAAAGTACCAAGATACTAATTATGAGTTTCTAACAAGTAATATGGGTCTGGATATATTAGAATAGTAGATCATCAGGATTTTCTGGAATATTATATTTGATGCTTTAGAGAAAAATGATCAGATATTAAGTTTGAAAAATTAGATTACAAATCATCATTAACTCAAAGGAGTAAATTATGTATAGTATGTATTTGAGAGGCAAAAACAGAAGTTCAGTTTGGATATGAAATATTGATATTTATTAGAACTCCAAGTGGAGATTTTGAAAAGAGAGTCAGATATAGTTCTGGATTTAGGGAAATAAATCTGAGCTATAAATATAAACTCTAGTGGGTCACTAGAATTTGGTAAGCTTTTAAAGATACCACAAAGGGAGTTAGTGTCATTAAAGCAGAGAAGAGAACCAAGAACTGAATCATGGGCTACTTCAATGTTAAGGGTTTTGAAAGAAAAGTTGACCGAGAAGGAATAATCAGTGAAGAAAGAAACACCACCAAGTGCTGTGGTATATTAGAAATTAGGTATAGAAAGGAGAGAGGGATGAATGGTGCCCAATGCTTCAAGTAAGATAGTACTTAAAATTAGCCATGCTATACTGATGTAACAGTTATGACCTTATTGATGAGCTAGACATGAACAATGGAAAAGTGGAAACAAAAGCCTGATTTGAAAGAATTTAGGAGGTAATTAGTATAAGGATTTTAAAGACAGAGACAATGTATAAATATGTATTTAATTATTATATTTATTATATATACTATATATATTTATTATTTAATTTTTATATATTTATTTTAATATATACAAAGAAATTTTGCTGTGTAAAGGAACAAAAAAGTGGGACATAACCTGGGAGAGAAGTGGGGCAATGATGGCATATGATTTTTACACAATATAGAGGAATAATATATTTCTATTATTGAAAGAAATGATGAAAAGGGGAGATAAACAAAGCAGGAGAGGGAAAATCCTTGGAGCCCTTCCTTAAGTAACTGAGAAGGGATGAGATCTAGTATGCAAGTGGAAAGATTGGCTTCATATAGAGCACAGATGGTTCACTATAGTAACAGGTGGGAAGGTAGATAATACGGGTGCAGATGGTAGAGGGTTGGGAAAAGAAGTTGTGGGAGTTTGTGGAAGTTTGTTTCTGATTGCTTAATTTTTTTTTCAGTGAAATAGGAAAAGTTCATCAGCTGAGAGTAAGCATCAGGGAAGATATGTCATAGGTTTTAGGTTAGACGTAGTTATCTAGGGAAATGATGGAATATATGGTTAGAAAAATACAGTATAATCATTGTACAACATTTAAAGACCACTTTATGATAATAGTCATGATTAAAGTAAGACGTGTCAATACAGCTCTTTTCCCTTTCTACAGCCACATTCAGTTGCATGGGTGTAGGTGTGGAGTAGGCTGAATTATATTTAATCGGGTGATTTTAGCAAGTGAGCATGATGATGCAAGAGTCAATCTGGAGGTGGGGAAACTGAGGATATTTGCAAGGAAGTGATTTGATAGTCATGGAATTTTAGGTGGGTAAGAAGAGTCAGAATGGTGAAAGAATAAATAGATTGAATATGTTAGTGTGCAAAGAACTGTGGAGTCAGGTAGTTGAGGGAGTGAGAATGTGATATATGGGTTTGTGGTCATGAGAAAATGTAGCAAATGAAATTTATGGAATGATTGCATTTATTGTAAAGAAGAATTGTACAGTATCGTCATGGAATGTGCGGTTGAGACTGGGTGATGGACAAGACCACTGAAAGAGAGAGAGTTAAAGGAAATGAGATGCCAGAATATTGGGAGAATCATCCATGTGTATATCAAAGTCATGGAGAATTAAGATATATAAGGAGTCTATTAGAGTCCTATTAGATGGATTAGGAGTCATATTAGAAAGATTTGAGGTGATCTAGAAACTGAAGTCATTGAAAAATTAAGGAGAAAGACTCAGTGGTGATTGTCAGCAACAATGAGGAATAGACTATCCCTAGACTTACAATTAGATCACAATTGTTCAACACCATTCTATGCCTCCTCTAAATTCCCATGTTGAGAGTTTGAACAACTGCATAATAATGCTGCCCCTCCATATCCATTCTGTGTTACTGAGGGCCTAGAATTGATATTAGCCCCACTCGTCAGTGTATGCCCTAGATAACAGTCAGCAGAGTCATAAGTTTAAGTTCCTGATATGACTTCCCAGGTGCTTCTGATGATAGTCTCTCCTGCTTCCCAGAACCTTCCCCTAGGGCACTCCTTAGATAAAACTCTGGAGCTTATCAAAACCCCAGCTCTTTTTGGTTTGAATTTGACCAATCTGACCTTAACTCTGGAACCCCAGAAGCACTCTACTCATGGTAGGACAAGCAGGGTAGGACGCTACCCTGCTGCTTGCACTCTGCCTTCACCCTTCTATCATCTCCCCATGTGACGCCTTAATTCTTGCTATATATCTCCTATATGACCTGTAAGTAATGAACTTTTCTATTTCATTTTCCTTTGGATCTTTGTTGAACCATGGCTTGACATCCAACACTCCACTTGGAACTCTACTTAACAAATGTTAATTTACACAGATTTTTTTTTAAGATTTAATTATTTTAGAGAGAGAGGATAGAGGTAGATGGAGAGAGAAATCTAAACAGACTCCATGCTGAGCATAGAGTCCCACGTGGGGCTCAGTTTCACAACTCTGAGATCACCACCTGAATATAAACCAAGAGTCTGATATTCAACCAACTGTGCCTCTCAAGCTCTCCTTTAACAAATGTTAATTTAATAAAATCACAGCATCCCATTATTTTACTACTTTCTAAATTACAATTTTAGGCTTAATGGATTTGCATTCTCCTTATTTTTTTCTTTTTTAAGTAGCATTTATTTGTATATTTTTACTTTTTCCTTTTTTTCTTTTGATAAAAATAGTTACAAGTATTTGTTCAGCTTTACATCTCAAAACTTTTGGAGTCTACTAATTACTCTTTCTTTTTAATGGTTGAATAAGTTATCATATATTTTTAATGTGGGTCTTTGTTTGGTAAAGATTCTGAGGGTTAAATACTTCTGGATATTTTAGGTAGACCATCACATTTGAATGGTGATTTGACTAAATATAGAACCAAAGAATTTATTTTTTCCTTGAATACTTAAAAAGTTTCATTATCTTCTTATATCTAATATTGTATTCAAAATTCTGATATAAACTGGATTTTCTTCCTCTGTAGTTAATCTGTATTTTTTTCTTTAAACTTAGAATCATAATTTCTAAGAACATTATATGTCTAGGTTAGTTTCCACTGTGTCATTCCTATTCATGATTCTATGAGCATATTAAATCTGAAGCCTTCTATCTGCCTTAATTCTGAGAAATTTATCATCATTATATCTTCTGATAATACAAATTTTTATTTACATTTCTTTCCTTCTGAGATATCTATTACCCAGATAGTGTCACTAAAATTCTCTTCTCCATATTGTGTAGTATTTTTTATATTTTGATTTCTTCATTATTTCATGTTGCCTCTTATTCTGTCTTTATTTGTATATGCAATAATATTATATAACATAAATGAGACACCACTTCCTTTTAAATCCTTGCATAAAATACTTACTGTTCATATCTTAGTTCACTGGGTAGTACCCAGAAATGGACCCTCAAATCTATGGTCAACTAATTTTGGACAAAGCAGGAAAGAATATCCGATGGAAAAAAGACAGTCTCTTCAACAATGGTGTTGGGAAATTGGACAGGCATATGCAGAAGAATGAAACCAGACCATTCCCTGACACCATACACAAAAATAGACTAAAAATGGAAGAAAGACCTAAATGTGAGACAGGAATCCATCAAAAGCCTAGAGGAGAACACAGGCAGCAATCTCTTTGACCTCAGCCACAGCAGCTTCTTGCTAGACATGTCTCCAAAGGCAAGGAAATCAAAAGCAAAAATGAACCATTGGGACTTCCTCAAAATAAAAAACTTTTGCACAGCAAAGGAAACAGTCAACAAAACTAAAAGGCAACCTACAGAATGGGAGAAAATATTTGCAAATATCAAATAAAGAACTAGTATCCAAAATCTACAAAGAACTTATCAAACTCAACACCCAAAAAACAAAAAATCCCATCAAAAAATGAGCATAAGACATGAACAGACATTTCTCCAGGAAGACATTTAAATGGCCAATAGACACGTGAAAAAACATTCATCATCACTTGGCATCAGGGAAATTCAAATCAAAACCACAATGAGATATCACCTTACACCAGTTAGAATGGCTAAAATTAACAAGACAGGAAAAAACAGATGTTGGCAAGGTTTCTGAGAAAGGAGAACCCTCTTACAGTGTTGGTGAGAATGAAAACTGGTGTAGCCACTCTGGAAAACAATATGGAAGTTCCTCAAAATGTTAAAAATAGAACTACCCTAAGATATAGAAATTGCACTATTAGGTATTTATCCAAAGTATAAAAACATAGTGATTTGAAGGGGCACATGCACCCAATGTTTATAGCAGCAATGTCTATAGTAGCCAAAATATGGAAAGAACCCAGATGCCCACCAACAGATGAATGGATAAAGAAGAGGTGGTATATATTTAAAATGGAATATTACACAGTCATCAAAAAGAATGAAATGTTGTCATTTGCAATAACATGGGTGGAACTAGAGGGTACTATACTAAACTAAATAAGTCAGTCACAGAGAAAGATAATACCATATTATTTCACTTATATGTGGAATTTAAGAAACAAAACAGATGAACATAGGGGAAAGTAAGGAAAAATAAAATAAGATGAGAACAGAAAAGAGGGCACACCATAAGAAACTCTTAACTATAGGAGACAAACAGGGTTTCTGGAGGGGAGGGGGTAATTGGGTAATTAGCATTGAAGAGGGCTCTTGATGTAATGAACACTGGGTGTTGTATGTAACTGATGATCACTAAATTATACCTCTGAAACTAATAATACAGTATGTGTTAATTACATTGACTTTAAATAAAAAATTAAAGAATAATTTAGCAAATAATGTTATTAAGAAGCCATAGTTAGCATTTAACAAAATCCAAGAAGTCATTTATAAAAAAACAAAAACAAACAAAAAAACCTCAGCAAACTAATGACAGGAGGAAACTTGCTCAACTTTATTAAGAATACCTGTGGGAAAATATATAATTTTTAAATAAATAAATAAATAAATAAATAAAAAGAAAAATATACCATTTTAGTCATTCTTAATGGTAAGAAACTGGATTTTTTCCCCTAAAATCAGGAACAAGGCAGAATGTACCCTATCCACAGTCATCCTCACAGTTACAGGAACAACAAGTACAATAAGATGAATAAAGGAATAAGTTTTACAGATTGGAAATAAAAAGTAAAACTGTCTTAGTCCATGGATAAAATGACAATAGTCTATGTAGCAAATGCCAAAGAATTGACCAAAATCCCCAGATCAAATAAATAACTATAGCAAGTTATAAGATTCAAGATTAATGTACAAAAGTTAAATGCTATCATATTGAAACTGAAACTGATATTCCAATTGGAATGTGAAATTAAAACACAATACAATTTATAATATACAGTTCCCAAAATTGAAATACTTAGGTGTAATAAAACAAATATGTGTAAGACCTATATGTAAGAAACTATAAAACTCTGATGAAAGAAATAAAAATCTAAATAATGAAGAGATGGTCCATGTTCCTAGATCAGGATAATCAATATCTTTAATATGACGATTCTTCCCCACTTGCTTTATAGATTCAAACAATGCTAATTATAATTCTAGCAAGCTATTTTGTGGATATCAACAAATAGATACTAACTAAAGTTTGTATAAAAATGAGAAAAACTCAAAATAGTCAACACAATGCTGAAAAAAGAACAACGATGAAAATAACTGACTAAATTAAAGTACAGAAATGGAAAGAGTGCATTTTTAGAGAAAAATAGACACATTGACAAATAGATGTGATAGCACAGAATATATTATAAGTATACTTATATGATTTTTCACAAAGGAGTAAAGGCAATTTAATAAAAAAGGATAGGCTTTTCAGCAAATTGCTCTGGAACTATTTGATGCCATATGTAAAAAAAATGAATCCAGATAGACTATTTTTCCACATAAACTAACTAAAAATGGACAATTGACATAAACGTGAAACTCAAAACTATAAAACTTTATAAGAAAAAAAGTAGCAGAAAATGTAACTGACTTGGGTTTGGCAATGAATCATCAAATAAAACATCAAGGGGCACCTGGATGGCTCAGTGGGTTAAAGCCTCTGCCTTCAGTTCAGGTCATGATCTCAGGATCCTGGGATCAGGGCCAGCAACCGCATCTCTGCTCAGCAGGAAGCCTGCTTCCCCCTCTCCCTCTGCCTGCCTTTCTACCTACTTGTGATCTCTCTCTCTCTGTCAAATAAATAAATAAAATCTTAAAAAATATATAACATCAAAGAGAAGATCTAAGAGAGGAAAAAAATGGCAATTTTGACTTCATTAAAATTAAAATGTCCTGTGAAAGATACTGTAAAGAGAATGAAAGATAAGCCACTGACTGGGAGGAAGCACTTACAAAATATATAGGTGATAAAGGACTTGTATCCAAAATATACAAGGAATAAGTATAACTCAATAAGAAAAAGTCTATTAAAAATAGGTCAATGATCTGAAAGAAGTATCTTACCAAAGAAGATACGCAGATGACAGAAAATATGAAAATATGTTCTATATAAGAAAAAGTCTATTAAAAATAGGCCAATGATCTGAAAGAAGTATCTTACCAAAGAAGATATGCAGATGACAGAAAATATGAAAATATGTTCTATATAACTTGTCATTAGATAATTGCAAATTTAAACAATTAGATACCAATTAGAATGACTAAAATAAAAACAAAATGTAGCAATATCAAATGCTAAGAGAATACAGAGCAACAGGAACTCCTACTCAGCACTGGTGGGAATTCAGAAAGGTACACAATTACATGGGAAGATGGGCAGTCTCTTACAAAGTAAAATATAGTGTCACTGTCTCATCCAGCAATTCCATACCTAGGCATTAACCAAATTAATATGAAAACTTAGGTGTAAACAAATACCTGCATGTGAATGTTTATAGACGCTTTATTCATATTCTCCCCAAACTGGAAGCAACCAAGATGTACTTGAAGAGGTGAATTGATTAAAACCAAACAAACAAAACAAAACAAAACAGAACAAACTGTGGTACATTCATACAATTAAATATATACTATGTGATCTGCCCTGGGACATTCTGGGCAAGTAACAGCTATAAAAGGAGTAAAAAGATCAACTGTTGCCAGAATTAGGGGAAAAAAAAGAGAAGAGGAATGAATAGGCGAAGCGGGGGATATTTAGGGGAGTGAAACTATTCTGTATGCTACTTTAGTCACAGATATATAACAGGCATTTGTCAAAACTCATAACAATTTATCGAACATAGAAAAGAACCCCAATATATAATATTTTAATAATATCATTTAGGAGATAGGGAGATCTCAGAAGAAATTTAGATGGTTTTAAGATACTATAACTCTACTGCAAACAAATGAAACAATCTCACTGAACGAGGTGGAGGAGAGAATGCTGAAACCAGCAATTGCAGGTGATGGAAGCCAGGTTTGTCATTGTTGGAGATGAGAATTTACAGATAAATTAAGGAAGCTAAATAATCCACATGATAATGGGATTGGAATTGGAGTTATTAGCATGAACTCATGTTTAGCTTAATATAACACAGAAGGTTACAAATAAAGTATGAGAAATATTCATGTGTCCATAGTAATACAAATGATTGCATAGATTAATAAGTGGGGGAGAAGAGACAAATCTCTTATACAGAGAATTCCAAATAATTTATCTATATACTCTGCCTGAAAGAAAAAAAGTATAACCGTTCAGTTGTTATGTGTGGGCTTCTCCTAGTGATTTCCTTCCAAAGAGCACAGTAATTAAAGGACGGGGTTAAAAAAAACCTCTCGTTCTTCAGTGAAGAAACCTGACAAACACTACTTTAGTGAGATGATCAAGACCCTCACCAATACTGATAAATCATGTTGATGTCATACACTTTTTATAAGATGTGATGAAAATGGCACTTTACCACAGTGATTGTTCTTCGCAAAATCCATAACCCATGTCTAATCATAAGAAGGCCATACACAAATTCCAATGGAGGGAGATCCTACAATATACCTCACCAGTGCTCCCATAATTGTCATCAAAAATGAAGTCTGAGAAATCATTACCATGAAGAGGACCTAGGGAGACACAGCAGTGAACTACAAAGTGAAATTATGAATGGAATCCTGGTTCAGAAAAATAACTTTAGATAAAAACTAAGAATATATAAATAAATTATGGACTTTAGGTTTTAATAATATATTGATATGGGTTCATTACTTATAACAAGAGTACAGTACTAATACAAAATGTTATTGTAAGGGTAATTGGATATTGGGGTATATGGGAATTTTGTGTCTTCTCATTATTTCTATAAATCTAAGTATTCTAAATAATAAAGTTTATTTTTCAAAAGTGGTCTTACAAATCATGTTTATCCATTGGCTGACAATGAGAATTCCCATCAAAGGTAGTAGGTAGAGAATTGATAACCCCTGGAAAACTGTTTCAGTATAATTACTAAATCTTTTCAAAGGCTAAACACTAATGGAATACTGATACAGGAGTGTGATGGTGCCTCCAATATCTCAGGTATCTGGTGATTTGGGGGAAGTATATATATTTAAAAGGATTATAGAATTGGACAGCTTTTGTTGGGTGCTATAGATACTTTGAATGAAAAACTGAAGGTGATGAATTACCAATTGAAGATGACATATTTTGAAAGCCAGGGTTTGTCTGAAGGCTAGGGCAGAAAAAACTAAGGATAAAGCACAAGGATTAAATGTAAGAAGAGCACAATTGCCAAGAAGGTTGAATTCTGAATTCTGCCTTATCAGTTGCACCATGGTCAAGGCCCTTGGAAGGAATAGAACTCAGAGAGGTGGGGTAGGGATAGTTAGTTTGATTCTCTCAAATAGCTGCAATCTCCAGATTCCTCTTGGTCATATGTGCATCAAATGAGGCCCGCACCTCTCTGTTAGAAGCTAGTGCTTACTTTGTTGCTTGAATATGATGCAGAAACCTCTGCCTTGAAAAACAACATACACTTTCTAATCCCTAGTGCACACTTACTACAATATCTCTTAGTTTCTCTTATATTTAAATGGGTAATTTCTTCAGATCGACTTCCTAATTTGCTAATTCCATATTCAGTTATTTCTAATCTTCCCTTTAATTAACTTGCTAATTTTTAATTTAAAAACAATATTTTAAAATCTATACCTACTCATTCATATTTATCTTGCCATTTTTATAGTTTCTAATTATTTGCTCATGTTTTTAGTCCCCCTTTCATTTAATTAATTTTCATACTTATTTTATATTCTTTTATGACAATATCTTTATCTATATAGATATTTATCTATACCTGAAATACTCATGGGTCTAATTCAAATATTTATTTATGTTTATTTCTAATGTGTTCATGTACATTTCTTTATTCAGGGATCTGTTTTTACATTTGGGTGACCTTGTAAGTCTGAGTTTAAGCTATGTTCCTCCAGAGAAAATTTTTAGTTGCTTTTTCCTGATACATTGGAGGACCGCTAAGAAGGGAGCACTTTAAAATGATGTCTGAGCTCATAGTTTTCAGAGCATAGACATAACATATATCATATCCTAAATATATAGAGAGCAAGGCTATGGGTACAAATTCTTATGGGAGACCCTTTATTTTCCACCCAAATGTACAGCTAAGAAACATGATTTTGCAAGAGAGAAAGTATTTTCTAACCTTTTTCATGGTGCACTGAAAGCATTGCAGTATCCTCAAAAATGTCAGTCCCATTTACCAGGTTTTTGTTGGCTCAAGGATTTTTGTCAGCAAGTATCTTCTGGGTTCACGCTAAGGTTGCACTGGCTGGTTTTTCCCTTACTTTCTTAACACCCAAACCTGTATGCTTGTGGAAAGAAAATGATTGCAGTATTTTACCCAGTATTTTTAGGTGTTCTGTAGCTGCAAAAGTTTTCAGAATATATAGTCTGCTATTTTTCTGAGGTCTGTAAATTCCACTGACGTCTACTTTTTAGTATTGTGGATGAGAAGTTGACTCCTATGCTAATGTTTTTTTTTCTTTTATACATCAACTCTCTCTGTACAGATTATATATTTTTCTTTTTATCATATGAATTCATAAATTTCACCAAGATACAAGTGGATTTTTTTTAAGTTAGTTCATCTGACACTCAAAATTTTTAATCTAAAAATCTCAGTTTGTTATGTTGGGGATGTTCTTCTCTTATTTATTCCTTGTTCAATTTATCACTTTTTCTTTTCTAATGAGTTATTTCCTTTAAGAACTACTTTTTAAATATTTTTTTCTTCTTTTCTATTCAATAAATTATTTTCTTCAGTAATGGCTCACTCTGGTTTCATATCCTCTAGATTAATACTACTTTTTTGAACTATGTGTCCTTCACTATAAGAAGTACTCTCTAGTTAGCCATTATTTGGATTTTTTGAAAATTCCTTCTATTATCTCATTATCTCTGTTTGTGAAATTTACATGGTATCTTCCAGCAGATAATTTTCTGAGACATATTATTTTGACTCTTCATAGAAGAGTTTTCCTGGTTCTGCAGTGTTATTGCCAGGGCTCTGGGTTCAAACTCATGGTTATTATTGTAATTCTTTAAATTCATCTTCCATTGTTATCTTGGTCTTCAATTACAAAACAGCAAATTGATGGTTACAACCCTCCAGTTAATTTCTGGGTCTTATATGGCTTTCTTCTAGTGATCCTCTATATTCCAGAAATGGAAACATCTCTCATCTCCATGTCCTGATTTTGTTGTTATTGTTTTTATTTTTGTTTTAATATAAAAGAACTTAAAAATCATCAAAAAAATCCACTCCTTGCTCTTTTCAAAGAGTTTTCAAAATTACTTTAGGGTCCTTTATATTGGTAGTTTTGAGGGCAGCACTATTTCTTAAAACAAGAGACTATATTCTAAGAGGGATAAAGGGGGTTGGACATGGAACAAGAAGAAGGAAACCAAATTCTGATTCCTTATTCAAGAGACACAGAAATTCAGTTTCCTTGATAGTGCCATGATAGGCTCTCTGGAATCTTTAATGTGTGTATAGGCAACATGTCAGATACAAGCAACCTTTGTTACTTTTGTAAGTGATCTCTTTAATGGGATGGGAAATGAATAAGTTTTTCTTAATTAACATATTGTGAGTAGATCTTGCTATCAAATGTGTCATTTGGCTGATGAATCGTATTTAATGAGTTGTAGGGAAAGTTATTTTATATTTCTAGTATCTTCATAGGTATTTTCAATAGAATATTAGGGAGATTTGACTAGGGACAACTATTCAAGTTCTCTTTTTAGAGAAGTCAGGATTTTATGTTTTTGTGCATGTATACCTGATCTTTGCATTAGAATCCATTTCTTCATCCACAGATTAGAATCTATAGATTTTTTTTATTTCAACTTGTATCTTTTAAATGTCATTCTAATACAATTTAAAAATTTTTAGTGTCTGTGTTTTAAAAGCTCATACACTTCTCACATTGAGAAATCAAACAGAATGATTTTTTTTAATTTTATTTATTTTTAAAGATTTTACTTATTTGACAGAGAGAATGAGATAACACAAGCAGGTGGAGCAGCAGAGGGACAAGGAGAAGCAGGTTCCCCGCTGAGCTGGGAGCCCGATGTGGGGCTCGATCCCAGGACTGAGATCATGACCTGAGCAGAAGGCAGAAGCTTAACTGACTGAGCCACCCAAGTGGCACCAGATTGGTTTTGAAAAAAGAATAACATCAAAGATGCTAAATATATTTTAGCAGAGCATGTAGATGTCAGAGATGTTTGCTAATTTCACAAAAATTATGGTCAGAAATTCTTAAATGCTGATGGTAAAATAATATAATGTCTTATATTTTGCTTATTTCATTCTCTTTTTTATAGAATAAAAGAAAAATATTTAAAATTAGTGTCACAGTGCTCACCTGCAAAACACAATTTAGCTGGTGGTTTGTATTTTCAAGAGTATAGGTGGTAAAAGTGGTTAGGAAGGTAGTGGTAGGAAGGTAGGTAGTGGTTAGAAAGGTAGGTTAGGAAGGTATAAAGACATAGGTGATGGAAGGAAAAAGCATTATGCTTCTTTGTTAGGTTGCTGGGAGCCCCATTTTCAATTCAATTTTGATTTGTACCAAACACATTTAGCATAAGTAAGCTTGCTTTATTTTTCTTTTCCTGATTCTATGAAAGTTCTAACTATTGAATTAAGCCTTTCTTAGCAGTAGTCTACAGTGACAGCCCTATGTTTCTGTAGGTGTATATGTATTTAAAACAAAACAAAAACAAAAAGCAGCATCAGTGATGTCCTCAGGATGCGAGACGGTTGCCTCGGCACTAGTGTCTATTCTGTTATTATCCGTACTGCTTCGCAAAGACTCACAGTTTATGCCATCAGATGCTATTGAATTGGGAGATGCAGTCATAAAAATTAAAATTGAAAAGATGTGAAAACTTTGTATTTCCAGGGAGCCTACGACCTACTGAGACTGAGATTGTGTCTTGGCTTTAAATTACCCCTCTAGTCAACAAAATCAATCAATAAATAAATGTAGACATAGATTAGACACACACACACACACACACACACAGCACAAGGCACACGCACACTGCATTTGTTCCTTGGGGAGATTTTGAGTGGAAGTTGGGGTTTTTGAATAGAATTATTTCACTCTAAACATAGTTGTACCTTATTCCTAATCTACTACTTGTTGATTTCAAAGAAGACTCTTAAATTCATAATGATTATAAAATAGAATTATATTAATATAAGGTGCCTTACAATGTAAATGTTTAACTAGTAATTTGTATACTTCAAGATAACTTGTCCCAGATTCCACAATGTTTTGAATTATTAAGTACCAAATATAACCTACATCACTGTAGGTAATAAGTGGTCTCACAGCAATCTTGTTCTTGTCATTGGTCATCTGATCAATAAGCTCAGCAGATGCATTCAATGTTGAATTGTGTTCCAGTTATCTATGGCTGCATAACAAACTATCTTCAAAACTAGTGGCCTAGGGCGCCCGGGTGGCTCAGTTGGTTGAGCAACTGCCTTCGGCTCAGGTCATGATCCCAGAGTCCTGGGATCGAGTCCCACATCGGGCTCCCAGCTCCATGGGGAGTCTGCTTCTCCCTCTGACCTTCTCCCCTCTCATGCTCTCTCTCACCGTCTCTATCTCAAATAAATAAATGAAATCTTTAAAAAAAAAAAAACTAGTGGCCTAAAACAATAGTCATTTAATATATCTTCTTATGTTGTGACTTTGTAATAACAGGGAACATTCTGTAGGGAGATCTTTTCTTTCCAGCATAGTATTGACAGGAGTCACTCAATGGTACTTAGCTTGTGGTCTGGGTGCTCTAAGATAGCTTCATTCATATGTCTGGCATTTTAGCAGAGATAACTTGAAGACTGGCACAGCGTTTTTTTTACTCCATGTAATCTCAAGGCCTGCTATTTGATCTCTAACAGGATAGCTAGACTTCTTACATGGTGGCTGAGAGCTCCAAGAACAAGTGTTTCCAGAAACCTAGGCAGGATCTGTTAGGCTTTTTATGATTCAGCCTTAGAAGTCTCAGAGTAACATTCCTCCTATAGTATATGGTCAAGGAAGTCTCTAAGATCAACCCAGATTCAAAGCAAGGAAATTAGACCCTTTCAGTTGGAAGAATGACAATGAATTTGAAGCCATCTTTAATCTACCACAGCTATGTTTGATCCCTTATCTTGGTTCCTCTCTAAGGCATCTTAGAGATGGGAATGTTGTTTTAACATTCAGGAACTAAAATAAAAAAATTGACATTTTCTGGAAAATGCAGTCCTCATGGTATTTCTAAGAATCAAAGGGATGCATAAGGTTAAATACATAACTTTTCCTCTGAGGATGAGAACATGATTAGGCAAAGCAAAGGGGATTCTAAATTATGAGATAAAAGAAACTATAGAAGAAGTGAATAGAAAAGCAGTTGTCATGGTGAATCTGAAAGACACAATGGAAGGAGAGAGTGAAGAGGTAAATTAGGACATCGTGAGATGAAATTCAGCAGGAGCAGAAAATTAGATCCAAACCTACTCATCTGCTGCTTAGAAACAGTAGCCAATTTAATTTTTTAAGTAAGAACTGCTTTTCAAAGCAAGATCAGCAGTTGTAGGTGTTGGTTACAGTTAGGCTCTGTATTTCATCTATTTGGTAATAATAATGAAAATTTTAGTTTGCATGGTTAAGTAAAGGCTTAAATTTCATTTAAAGGCTTAATATATTTCAGTTATAATTTATACTGTCTTAATGATAGCAAAAAAAGACTATAGCTGGAAAAGTTGATGAGCACAGTACAGATTGTTGCTTCTAGGACAAAGTGGTTTGCAGAGGATGGCACCAACATCAAAACAGTTTGGTAGTGATATGATTTCATGGTGTACAGATGTCAGAACAGAGGGGTATATAAGAGTCAAGAAATAAGGGCCACTAGAAGCTAACGGTCTCTAGGTAAGGGGGTGTTATCTAGGATAAGAAACCTTACATGCATTTCTTTAGCTATTTGGCAATGTGGGATATTAAAGTCAAAAGCAGGAAATAAAATGAAAGTTCTTGTAAGCCTCAAAAATCATCAGTGCTGGGCGCCTGGGTGGCTCGGTGGCTCAGTGGGTTAAAGCCTCTGCCTTCAGCTCAGGTCATGATTTCAGGGTCCTGGGATTGAGCCCTACATCAGGCTCTCTGCTCAGCAGGGAGCCTGCTTCCCCTTCTCTCTCTGCCTGCCTCTCTGCCTACTTGTGATCTCTCTCTGTCAAATAAATAAATAAAATCTTTAAAAAAAATCATCAGTGTCCCTGGGAGACCATGGAGACTGGACCTGTGGTAGGTCAGGCCTGCTGCAGCCCAGAGAAGAGAAAGCTGGTTCCAGCCAGGAAAACAACAACAATAAAATCATTGATGTCCTTGATTCAACTTTCTAACGTTCCACCCCCAAACTGTTGTTTCCTTGTTTACCAATATATAGAGGACTAAGGTAGACTAAGACCAGTCCAGAAATGCCAACTTGGCCCAGATATGCAGCAGACAATCAAGGTTTTCCCGTATCAGCACAGAGGGACTTCAGGTGAATTTCACTGTAATACATTTGACTGACCAGGACATACTTAGGAACACCTTTGTAGAAGTTGATGTAATTGTAGACATTTAAAGGGTCTACATTCTCTCATATATGTGCCTACTCAGCTGGTATAAGCATTAGGACATTTTATCAGAGATTTATATACATATATTTTGAATTATTAATTTGGGTAAAATGTTTCTTTATAATATTTAGTTGAGATATCTACCAATTAGTAAGTACCATACTAAGTAAAACACACTAGATTTACTTCACATACTTAAATTCTGATGAAAAATTTTAGTGCACTGGTCGATGAAATTATACTTAGTTAAGGATTGAATTCCTGTCATTGGGTCTATATATTTTAAACCTACTTTGGTCTGAGAGGCAGAACTTTGAGTGTTAAATTATATGCATTTAAAAAATTTATGAATAACTCTCTTGAATTTTGATGGAGCTTGAAAAGTAGCATTGAATAATACAGATATAATGTTTAAGAAAGTTAAAAATCATTATGCAGAAAGACAGATTACAAATAAGATTTGCCAAAGATATCTTTTTAATAATATTGTGTGATACAAATTGGTAGGCTATAAAATTGCTTATTTTTTTTTTTCTTTAGAAGGACTAACAGAATAGGAATGGTTTTCAGGTCAAGAACTTTTTTTTTTAAGATTTTATTTTTATTTATTTGTCAGACAGAGAGAGTGCATAAGCAGGGGAGCAGCAGGCAAAGGGAGAAGCAGTCCCCCTGATGTGGGACTATATCCCAGGACCCTGGGATTATGATCTGAGCTGAAGTCTCACCCAGGTGTCCCAAGAACTTTTTTTTTTTTTTAGAACTTTTCTTATGGATATCTAATCTGTCTTAAATTTCTTTAATACTTTATTATTTCCAAAGTACCTATACACCTCAATTAAGTACATTCAAAAGTCTTTTAATAGAAATCTTCCTGATGTCATAAGCAAGAAAATATGCAGTGAGGACAAACTCCTTCCTTAATATTACAATGCTAGGCTACAGATAAATCAGTTATAAAGTCAGACCTATTTTAGTCAAGGATAGGACCCAACGATCTCATCCTCTGATTGTTATTTTAAGAGTCTGCATTTAGCTATTAACATAATAGATTTTGGTATAAGGTCTGTGATAAACTATAATAGGCTTATTTAGATAAATAGAAATTTGTATAGTTCCTGCTAGGGGAATGGAAATAAAGTAGAGAAAGATCCTTCTTTCTATCACTCCAAAGTGATTTGCCAAGTAATCTAGCTGAAGTAGAAACCCAGCAGCTCACATAGATTCACTCAGGTATACAGAACCCCTTCAAACTGCATTAGTCTAGGTCAGGTCAGATAAATAAATCCCATTTTAATTAGTTAAATATGTGGAATAAGTGAAACTAGTAAAGTACAAATCTTATAAGATCAATATCCTAAAAAAGTGGGAAAGTGATTCAAGATTAACAATATTTGATCTTACCTTTCCAGAGGTAGAGAAGCAAGAAAAAAAGGTATTTCTAGAACCTGAAGTCTTGGCTTAGAAGGAGTTGAAACAACAGTGGGGACTTCCAATGGGAGCCGTGTCCATGAAAGGAAGGGCTGTTAATGGAGGATTTAAACCACAGTGCAAATAATGTGAGACATTGTAGACAATGTGAGACATTCAGCCCAAAATAGAAAAAGTGAGGGCATGAAATTCCTGTCTTCCAGTCTCTTGCTAGTGCCTCTCATTTATCAAATCTAAGTTAAAAGAGAATATACAAAAGTACCAGGCAAATGTAGTTTGTGGGGCAGAAGTACATTAAATGGGTATGAGATCAAATAGGCACACAAAGGGGTGGATTATTATATATAATATTTTTAAAGATTTTATTTATTTATTTGAGAGACAGAAAGAGAAAGCAAGAGAGACTGAGGGGAGGGGGGAGGAGCATTAGCAAGAGGGAGAGAGAGAATCTTAAGTAGACTCTGCGCTGAGCGTGGAGCCCCACTCAGGGCTCAATTCCATGACCCGGAGATTCTGACCTGAGCCAAAATCAAGAGTGGGGTGCTCAACCAACCGAGTCACCTAAGTCCCCCATGTATATCTAAGAATCATGGTCCTTTGTGTAGTAAGTATTCGCTGGCTAGAATTTAAGTTTGATGTGCAGGAATTCTTTTAAATAGTATTTTGAGTAGTCTATCAATTTTGCTGTTTGAATTACTTTTACATACTTCATATGGGTAGAGAGAATATTTTATGCTGTATCCCAGAGCCACTGCATTCTTGGAAGAAAACCATATAGCTAAAGTGTGGTTTGGTCAATTAGTGGATGATTGGTAGTTCTAGTTTAGGAGACCAATAAACTAATGGTCTCTGGTTTGTTCTTCAACTATCTTTCTAAAAAACTATGACGAGTATCGATGAGAGGGAGAGAGAGATAGAGAGAGGGAATAAATAATGCAGACTAGGGTTATGATGTGATGAGCTATTAAAAAGGAAATGAAATGGGGCACCTGGGTGGCTAAGTTGGTTAAGCCACCTGGTCTTCGACTCAGGTCACGGTCACAGAGTCCCAGGATCAAGCCCCACATCAGGGTCCCAGGAAATCTGCTTCTGCCTCTCCCTTCTGCCTCTCCCCTCTCCTCACTCCTCTGCTCATTCTCTCACTTGCTCTCTCGCTTTCTCTCTCATATAAATAAATAAAATCTCTCAAAAAAAAAAGAAAAAGAATTTTCAAAGCTCAAAATCTGGTAGACTAATATCAGAATAAGTCCATGATATAGGGGTGGTGGGGATTTTAGAAAGGAAGGGATGACAGGAGAAGAGGCATGGGATTTAAACTGAAAGACTACATCAAATAACTTTGATTAAATGAGGGCACTTCTATTCTCATATCAGGAAAGACATAAAAGAAAGTGACCATTAATTGTTCTGTTTGGACCCAATAACTCCTGACATTTAAATTATGGCAAATGAAACTGATAGAAAAAAAGAGTTTGGAAATGGCATTGGGATGGTGCAATCTTGTAGCTGATTTTAGCTAGTAGAAAGGAGAAATTGTTTCAATCTATCTCAAGTTAAAATTGACTTCCTAGAAAAAGAATAACATAATGGTGACCTCAGGCAAGTGTGGATTAATAAAATAAAGGCTTCAAAATAGGAGAAAGTTATCTGAGAATAGTGATATCCTTTAGTCCTCCAATAGTAAGCAAGTTCTAATACAAAAAACAGTTTGGCTGAAATGAAAAACAAAACAAAACAAAAAAACTCCCACACAATTAAGTACTCAAAAAATAGGGTTAAATGGAAAAAAATGTGATACAATTCAGGTCTACTTTTCACTCACTAAAATTTGGTTAGTCTTTCTAAGCTAATATCATCTTATCTTATTTTTTTAAATTCTTATAATTATCTATCAATTCAATTTCCCCCATAGCACCATTCTACCCCATAGATCCATTTTGTCCAAACTCTTTTGAACCCCAAACTAGAGTCACTAAGTAGATGAGAGTTTCTAAAATTTTTTTTAAGGAAAGAAGAAAATTGGAGGTCACTAAACTAGGTTTCTCAGCTACAACAAAAAGTTCAATTAACAGAAAATGATTCCTTACTAGTTTTAGCTTTCAACATAAAAAAATACCAAAGACAATCTAAGCAGGTCTGTTATAAACAGATCCTATTGAGTCATGTGTTTTGGAGAAAGATTGGATGTTGGCTGATATGATCTAACAACTGTGAGCTAGGAATTCTTTTTGCATGCAGTATTTGAAAATAACTTCGAAGATCAATTCTAAATTCATAGTTGAAGTCTGCATTTTATGTCCCATAATAAATTTTTCACACGTAAAAAAGGAAGTAGATGAAGAGGATATGAAAGGAATATATGAATAAATGTTTTGGATCTTAGGAAAGTTAAAGTAAAAGGAAGTTAGTGAGAGACAACCCTTCAGAATGGTGGTCATTTCTGTGCAAACCTTTAACCAGAAAATAAATGAGTTAGAGTGAACTCCAGGAGTGGCCAGGAGACTGCAGATACTCAAGACTGTGTTATATGCAGGATATTAAATTACTGGGTGTTTATATTCTTGAAGAAATAAATAAGATGACACAGGAACGACTTCTTCAAATACTTACAGTGTCCTGTAGGAAAGGGAAAGAAAAATTGTATGAGACCCCAGAATACAGATCAAGGATGAAAGAGTGAAAGTTCAAAGTAACATCTCTGCCCAATAAAACAAAGAAAGCCTATCAATAAAAGCTACCAAAAATTAAGATGAATTTAATGATTGCTTAGGAAGAATATAAACAAATAATACTATATTTAGTTGTGAATGAAGAAACAGAGAACTGACAGTAGGTAATTTGTAGAATTTCTTCATCTCTTTTCCTGTGATTTGGTGAAATGACATAAGATTAGAAGATAGTGTAGAAAATTTTACCGAGCTAGGAAGTATAGTACCAAACGAAGTATACCTTACATAAATAATTTTCAAACTGTGGGTTGTAATCTATTAGTAGGCATGAAGCCAATTTAGTGGGTCACAACAATATTGTCAAATGAATTAAATAGAATAGATCAAATAGAGGAAGTTTTACCTAACAAGAGTAAGCATTGCTTTGTAACACTTTGTTTGTTTGCTTCCTTGCTTTCAGTGTTTGTGTATGTACTCTGTCATAAAGTTGTTTTGTTTTCTTCTTTTTTACCCACTCTAGACCATGTTGTAAAACTTTTGAAAAGACCATCTTAGACCATGTCTCTACATCTAATTTGCACAATTTTGATTGAATTAGATAGTGGAATAATGGAAATATTCTTATGAACAAGTGTTAAATTGCTTGATTTTTTGCTCAAGGAATTCATTTTGATTATTTTATTTACCATTAGCATCATTTCATATCACTGGTCTATTCCCATAATGTTTCTCCCTTGAAAGCTAACTGCAGTTTCTTTGCTTGAGATTTCACTGAGACTCTGAAATAGAGGAGTATTTGGAGATTAATATTTCATGCCAGTACAGTTAAAACCCTCAGTGCTCATTTAATTTTGAGATTTAACACAGAACTAAGTTAAGAGGAATTGGTGGGAGGATGAGCTGTAGAGCCAGGCATCCCTGGGTTCAAACAGTGACAATTATATTTTATTTAATCTTGGACTAATTACTTTGCTTATCTGATCCTTAACTTGCTATACATATATAATGAAGAAAAAATTAAGAGTTTTATTTTTATGCCATTTTCCTTCCTTAAATTTAGCTTCGTTAGTGGCATTCTGGTCACAGAGAACACTAGAGTCATTGTACCTACAGATGGAGTCTTCATTTAAAAAAAGAGAAAAAAAGAAAATGGAGTCAAAATTTCTTCCTTCTGCTTTACTAGGATGTTATGTCATCTACTCCCCAATGTTCAGTGAAATACTATTAGTCTGAATCAACATTGTTGGGAATATTTACATCACGGAAAATTGCAAACACTACAAATTAGGCTTTTTTTTAAGAGTCTGTTGTTATGTAATTGACATCATACCAAAGGATTTTGTCATTAGATTTCAAAAGCATTGCTGGCCTACATTTGTCTAGGAGGCTCCAGATTAGCAATTTTTAACTTTTTCAATTTCATTATTAAGATATCCTACCCATCCTCTGTTAGATCAGCGGACTTCAGCCCCTTTCGAGGGTGGATCAAAAGAGTAGTGTTTTAGGATGGCTGAAGGTCCCCCAGTATATGGACCCATTCCATACCACTGTCTGAGAACCACTGAACGAAATGCTATACTTTTACACAAGACAAGAATAACCCAATAGACAAGAGACATCATGAATAATTCTTGAGGCAATTAATATAAAATATTTTTTATTTTGAGGCAATTAAAAGAAAATATTTTTGCTGCATATAGTAATCTTAAACTTATTTCCTTTCCATTTTACTGTGTTTTTTTTCTTTTATAAGAATACGCTTGTTTTTCTCAAGTTGAATAATTTACTCCTGCACCATTTCATCTGAGACTCAAATCAACATGTTGTGGGAGGAAGATTTCCATAAGATTGCCCCTGGATCATGCTTGATTTATGAAATGCCTTTCTTTTCACTCCTCCACTCTTCACTACAAACTTTCACTATAAACAATAACTTTGTCTTAATGCTGAATTTTAATGAAAAGACCAATGTATAATGAAGTAAAAAAAAAAAACATCATGAATCAACAAGGGATTCTACTGATAGCTTCATATCCATGTACAGAACACATTGATTTTTATGGTGAGCTACTTCTGCATTAAAAGGGAGTTCATATATAGGGGTTTCTTGTCTACTAGGATGGCACAAATACTAGGTATTACAGAGATAGAGTAGAAAATTAAGTTTTTCTTTTTCATTTTTTTTTTTTTCAAATTAAAGAGTCAAGAAAGAGAATGACTGTTAGACCTGTGGAAGTAAGAGCCTGTGGCAAACTACCTGCTTATGTCCTCTGTGGGTACAGTTCTTAATGTAGTTCATTCTGCTATTATTTCTGTGAAAAAATACATATATAAAATCTTGAGGTAAAAAAGGTTTGAGAATCCATCTTGTTCAACTGCTGTATGCTGATAGACACTTTTTTTCTAAGAGGGTCTATTCTCTTTTTGGAGATGCTATCCTAACATTTCTGCTGTAAAGGCAGGCATTAAGAACATCATAAATGTACCCAATGTAAATGTCTCTTATGTTCACTTAAAACTTCTCCATGGCAATGGAGAATAAGTGTCAACCACTGCCTAATAAACTGTCTACTTATGGGGGAAAGTAACCAATTCTCACTGGTGTTTCCTTTCTCTAACCACCCCCCCCACACACACACAAACAGTAAAGCTAAATGGATGTGAACTAGTTTCATTTCAGCTTTTATCATTTTTTTGACACTTCCAAATCTGCACCCCAATTTTTTTTACTCTAGGAAGTAAAATTTATACTTTCTCCTTATCTAGTTCAGTATATATATTTTTCCCTGTTAGAAAATTAAGAGAGGTACATAGGTATTTCTGACCCTCGGGTAAAAAATTTTGTTTTAAATCCTTCAATTAAGTACCTGACTCTACTTTTGACAAAGTCAAATCAACAGTAAGCTGAATAAATATAAAATTAACTTGTAAAATATCTGGATATGGAGACTCTACATTTGCCTTTCCAGTTTATGTTATTCAATTTTTTAAAAGCATAATCCCACTTTTTTAATCCAGGAAATTAATTCTTTAGCAAGCATATTTTATTATGAATGATTTATTATGTTAGTGCAAAAAATTTACCAAATTCATGCTTATTAACTCCAAAGCATGCTGTATAAAGTGACATTTCACTATGCTTGAAAAGAAGTGGCGTCAAATTTCATGTGATGTATTTTTTCTATGTTTCAATAAGGCAGTATTTGAGGAAAACAAATTATGTACAATTTAATATTAAAAATTATAGCCATTAGTGTTTTCCTCTTATGATAGTTGTCCCATTTTATTTATATATTATACATATATAAATACATATATGTAACAAATTAGAGATTCCTTCTAAAGACAGTATACATTAAATGCTTTATAGACTGTCTCTATAAAGCCAGATTATTTTGGTCACACTCCTGTGGGATATATCAGTAGGAAAGAATTTAAAATTTAAGTAAGTACACTGAGAAATTGATTTACCACTTAATCTTGTCTCTGTGCATTATAGCAATAAAACATTATTCAAAATGTGACAGGTATTCTAATACTTGCCTTCGAAGCAAGAATTGTCTATATAATAGTTACTTATATTGATTAAGGATTAATGTAGTTTGAAACACTCTGGAGGGAATTACAGGTGGACTAGAAGTCTTTGTTTATCAGTTATGAGAGTCATTGTCTTTGAACAAAATTTGAACAAAATTATCTCTAAACTTTTTTATTCTTTTTTCACATTTAACATTTATGTGCATTTTGTTCCTTCACAATTTCTCTTATGATTATTGATGTGTTTTATGGATCACTCCATTTTGTAGAATGAATTTTTGTAAGAATCTCAATTTCAAGTTCAGACTAAGATAACATTTGACAATCTCATGACTTATTTTCCAAGTAGGAAAGGAAAGTGGTCTTATCCCTCCAGTTTTAGCATAACCCATTATGATTAACTTCTTTTTACCTCTAAAGTTTGTTTTTTTATTGAGTATGCAGATAATTTGTTTTAGATTTGTTTGTTTTAATTTTAGAGGTATTTTATTTACATGCCTGTCTCCATAATAGAAAGAATGTATATTCTCTGAAGAAAATACCATGTTGTCTTCAGTTAGATCATTTACAAGGGCCTGAGATGTGGATTCTGTTCAAGTTGCCAAAGGGGTGTTTCCCAGAGAAGGGGAGTAATAGGACCAATGTAAGGTGGTAAAAAGCTGAGCAAGTATGTAGTTCTCAAGTGGAGACTTTCTTCATCTTGATCATGCGGGGAAACTCTGGAACATGACTTACGCTTTCAGTGTTAGTCCTCTCTTTGAACCAAAAAGGGTGAGTCTTTTGTTAATCATTCAGTCATTGCCTCTGAACTGTAACTATTGTTTACCTGAGGACATTTCTTTGGACTAGGAAGCTAGTAGAAGCCTTTAGTAGTTTACACTAACAAGGTCTGTTATATTACATTGATGGTATCAATGTAAAAGTAGTCTGAATGGGTCACCAGAAGAATCTGTTACAGAGATTTACAAGGAAATTAATAAACTTAGATAAATAATAGATAAGCAGATTTATATCAAGTAAAAAAAGTTGATGCCTTGGTGTATAGATTTATTTTTGCCTAATTACTATATTGATTTATATTTATTTGAATAAGAATGCTCGTCAGACTAGGCATGACCAGACATTATTTCTTAAATCCCTATAGTCCTATATGCATTCACCTCACAAATTTTTATTATCTCCTTGGATCCTGAAGGCACTTGGTTCTGGCAAACATAGTGTATCTATATTGGAAGGACTTAATTGTGATAATCGAGTAAGGGTTAGACTACGATACTTGTGTCTCAAAATGGAAAAAAATGCTCAGTTACCTCTTGATACCACCACTTTTCAAATCTCCAGTTATACTTCATAAAATCAGAATTAATCAGAATTGTAAAGCTCATAAAACTGCCTGATTTTTTAAATAAAATAAAATATGAATAGTGCCTAGCACATAGTCAATGGATATATATCTTTAGATATTATCATTTTTGTTAAATTTGCTAATATTGTTACTGTCATCAGGGCAACCTAAAAGGAAACTAAAGCACAGAAAGAAGTGATTTGCCCAAGATTGTCCAGCAAGCAAGAAGAGAATCAGGACTTGATTAACAAGTTTGGGATCAACAAGTCCAACTGGATCAATAAGTTAGACTCGATCACAAAAATCTATTTCCTCTTCTACAATTTCTCCCTTAAGTCCTTATAATCAATACTTTTCTGTTTTACATCAGGCAGTTTCCCAAGACCTGACCTGAAAGCAATACCCACCTTCATTACTGTCCTCTGCTTTGAACCTAAGCCATGAACCTAATTCATTCCTTGTGGCTCTCAATGTCCGTCCTGCCATGGAACTGGTCTGCTACTGGCCATCTGCCTATTGACATACGGTTAGAAATACCTTTTTCTTCCCCTTACATTTCTATTAATAAAATCTCTCCTCAGTGTCCCTAATTCCAGAGCAGGGTGATGCCATCTGAGGAAATGAGTAAGTGACATGCTGAGATTTTGTTTTTCTTTTTGGTACCAACAGTTCAGGTATTTGATCTTTTCTGACAGAAACAGTATTAAGACCTGTTAAGGACTGAAGAACTAGTGGCCTAAATCTAGAGACAAAAAGCCTGGATTTTTCTGCTTTACCTTTATTCAAATCTGACCATTTCTTTGAATTCACACATTAGTCTCCCTTGTGCCAAGCTTAGATCTGAATTGAGACATCATCATGACTCTCTTCTTATCTCCTGAGCTTCTAGTCTCTATTTCTTCATTTTCTCAGTTTATCGATCAGTATATCATCCTCTATCATCCTTTACCAAAATTCTTTTTTCTAATTAATAATATCTATTGCCTTCATTAGAGTAAAAATACATGCACAGAGGATTATCATGAAAAATAGTAGTTCCATGATCCAAGTTCTGCCACATCAGTCCTCCTCTACAGAGACATATATTCACAAATATTTGTAATTTTCTTGCTACCTATGTCTCTAAATAATAGTTTATAATGATATTTGTTAAAGTGCCACCTTTATCCATTACCTATGATTTATATAATGTGAGGATTTGTATAATTTACTGTATTAAATGTCAAATGCCCTCCTTTGTGCCTTGGAGCCTCTCTCCCAGGGACTTCTAGGATCTATAGAGCAACTGTAACCATAGAACTCATATTCACTTGTCACTAAAGTTAGATCTGCTATTTACTGATAACCATAACCTTCCTTTTATTTTTACATTTTCACACATAATAACATGAATGAATCTCAAAAATATCCTGCTAAGTGAATGAACAAAAGACTAAATATTTCATGACTCCATTTATATGACATTTCAGGAAAGGCAAACAATACAAGGGCCAGAAAATAGATTGACACTTGACACTGGCTGGGAGGTAATTAACTGTAAAGAGCCATGGCAGAAATATTTGGGGTGAATTGAAATGTGTGTTTTTATTTTTGCAATGGTTATAAAACTGTACACCTGTCAGTATTCACTGAGTGGTATCATTAAACAAGATTACCTGTATTATATGTTAATTATATTTTAGTTCAAAATAAATGGTGTTTTTAGTTCTATATTATTTATTGTGTCCATTCAGATACTGTAAGGAAGACTTCTTAGTATTTAATATCTGAAACAAAATAGAAGTTTGTTTTGTTTCCTATAAAGTCTGAGTTGGTATAATGTCTCTACTCCAAAAAGGCAGCAAAGGCAGTCCCATCTGCCACCTTCAACTTTCTGTGGTTGAATAAGACTACTCTAGCTACTGCAATCATGCTCTATCATGCCTCAGTTCAACCAGTAGAAAAAGAGAAAGGATAAGAAAGAAAAAAAAAAAGTTCTTTTGAGGAACAAATCAGAATTGTACTTAAGGTTTCCCATTGGCCAGAAGATAAAAATAAACACAGATGACCTATATGAGAAAAAAATAGGGTATTTATTCTTACAAGGGAGGGAGCCATCAGCATTTGCATTTGGGAGAGACTCAAAGGCAGGAAGGGGATGAGAAAGCTTTATCATGAAAGAAAAGGAAAGATTCATGTATAACTGGATCTTTTGTTTTGGAGAACTTGAGGCAGGGCAGGCCAGCTAGCAGTGATCATGTTATGTGATTGGTTTGGAGTCCATATTTTGTTTTGTGTGGTTGGTCCTGAGCTGCATGCTGGGGAAGCAAGGCAGATAACCTAGTGATTGCTGACTGAATCCCGAGTATTCTGGGCCAATTGCCATGGACTTTGTGGTTTGGTTTCCCAAGATGGTTGCTGCAGATTTTGTGAGTCAGAGTTCCATTGCCCTGTTGATTTGGCATTATCTGTTTTTATATTGTCTCTCAATAAATTGGTCTCATGGCAACACTGATAAAAAAGGATGTTAGGGAATACACCTTTTTTTTCTTGGTGGCTATTACCCAGCTAAATTTCTATTTCTATATAAAAAGAGAACTCCCACAGCTAACACATCTGGGCAGTGAACTATTTTGGCACGTATTTGTTTCCTTACACAGAATATATTCAACCCCGCCCTAAAGTAGATAATTGCAAAGTACCAAAAACTTATTATGTATAATACGAAGTCTTGGATCTTTGATTTATATGCAGTTTTCAGGTCCATATGTGATTCCCTTTTGTTGAGAGTGTATGTAAATTAAAAGCATACCCAACATACAGTGGGTAAGTAGGAATAGGATATTTGTAATTCAAACTCCCAATAAGAGAATGAGAAACATAAATCTTACCATTGAATTAAATGATCAATTCTTTTAATGGACAAATTGCTAAGACCTCTCCTACTCCAGAAGAAAAAGAAATTTCTTGGTGAGCCCATCTGGCCCCACTGATTATGATCTCTGAGCAGTAAGTCTTCAACCACTTTCTTCTGTGGTTTCTAACTTAACCTAATGTGAGATTGTTCTTTGTCCATTACCTTCTCTGGCTCCTCTGAAGTAGGCATTAAAGAGTATGACCCACTTGGGGCCAGTTTTCTTATTTTCTACAAGTCTGTTTTGAGGTTCTCTTTGAGGTTTTTTGAGGGGTCTAAAAATCACAGGCTTTCTCCACCAAAACTAGTGGTATTTTTGTAATATAATTTCTTCAAAACTTTACTGTGTTCCTGTCTGTTGGAAATTGGGAAATTCTGGGGCAATGATATTTAGAAATCATTCAGAGCCTAAAATCTCTGGTCTTTCATTTACTAGACTCTTGCTCTGCCTATCAGAGTCACTCTCAACTTAATCACATATAACTTGGGGCCATCTGAAACAATAGGTTTGAGTGGAAAGAAAAAGATCTTTATTTCAGGTATGCTGCTTGGCTGGCTCCCATTACCTGGGCGGAAACAATTACTGGAAGATGCTTCAGAAAAGCTTAAAGGCACAATCTTATTCCTTGAGAACCATTTCTTATATTAGCTTCAGTTCAGGCTAAGCTTCTTCCCATTCTTATAGACTTTGGTCATATTGGAGTTAAAGTTATAGACAAAAAAGGATCCTTGTCAAAGTTACTTGCATAATATCTTGCATAATGCCCAGATTTAGGTAAAATCCATCCCTGCTCTATAGGATTTTTGTAAAAGCAGAAAAAAAAAGTAGCTACATGCATAAATATTCTTAATTTTTACCACTCATTTTCCCTGAGAATTATAGTCTCTATTGGCACATGGTTTACTTTATTAGGTATTATAGGATCCTCAGCATTCACTTTCCAGACTGTGTCTTTGATGTTCAGTGCTCAGCTGCTAAGCTACGTTACATATCCTAGGTTTTGCCATGTAAGCATTTCATTTCTAGGTACTAAATTCTATATTGGTTAGGATATCATTTCACTTGGTAATGCAAAGAGTCAAAATTAACAACGATATAAATAAATTAGACATTGATATCATTTTCATATAAGCGTTGAAGATTTTATGTTGGATTTCCATGTTAGAATTCAACATGATAGGTTCTCTCTAACTTGTTACTTTTTTTTTTAAGATTTTATTTATTTATTTGACAGAGAGGAGAGAGATCACAAGTAGGCAGAGAGGCAGGCAGAGAAAGAAGGGGAAGCAGGCCCTCTGCTGAGCAGAGAGCTTGATGCAAGGCCTCAATCCCAGGACCCTGAGATCATGACCTAAGCCGAAGGCAGAGGCTTAACCCACTGAGCCACCCAGGGACCCCGTAACTTGTCACTTTTCTATACTCAACAAATGGCTTCCATTTCATGGAATGTGAAACCACTCCAGTCTTTCCCACCATTACAATGAGTTAGGAAGAGGAAAAAAAACACTGGTCATAACACATCATAATAAAAACACAACTAGAAATTGTGTATAGGCTAAATCATGTGTATATGTCCACACTTGGATGAAAGGTAATCTAGGAAACATAAACTTTATTTTATCAGAAAAATCTACTACACATAATCCAGAACTGTACAAAGAAGTTAATTACGCAAAAAGAAAATGATACTAGATGGAGACCAAAGTCTCAAAAAATTGAGAATACAAGAAATGACAAATATATGTGTAATAATAATTTTAGTAATATTAATAATAGTAAATAATAATAAATAATAGTACATAGTAAATAACAGTAAATAATAAATAGTGTAGTCATAATATTAGTAAGTATTAAATAATAGTAAATATTAAATAATAATAGTAAATAGTAAATTTTACTATTTTATAATAGTAAAATAAATAGTAAATAAAAATAAATAGTTAATAGTAAAAATATTAAATAGTAAATAAAATAGTAAAATAGTAAATAATAATAAATAGTAAATAGTACAAATAGTGTATAAATAATAGCAAATAATAATAAAAATAATAAATAGTAAATAATGGTAAAAATGAATAGTAATAATAATAGTAAAAAATAGTAAATATTAAATAAATAAATAGTAAAAATAAAAATAAATAGTAAATAATAATAGTAAATAGTAAAAATAGTAAATAAATAGTAAAAATTAAGTAGTAAATAAAAATAGTAAATAGTAACAAAAATAGTAAATAAATAGTAAATAGTAAATAAAAATAGTAAATCATAAATAGTAAATAATAGTAAATAGTAAATAGTAAAAAAAGTAAATAGTAAATAAAAATAATAGTAAAAAGTAAATAATAATAGTAAATAGTAAATAAATAAAAATAGTAAATCCATTTTACTAGTAAATAGTAAAAAAGAAAGGGTAAATAATAAATAGTAAATAAAAATAATATGTAAATAATATTAGTAAATAAAAATAGTAAATAATAAATTTTTAAAGGATAACTAAGTGTTGAAAACAACAAAATAACAAAAATACATTGTGAGATATAAAATGCTTATGGAAATAAAATCTATGACAATAATATCTCAGAGTATGGGAATAGGCTAAAGGAAGTATATTTTTGTAAGGCCCTTACAGTATGTGTAGAATGATGTATTATTTTATCATAGATAGTAATAAGTTAAGTATGTAAATAAAAACCTAAGAACAACCAAAAAATAGTGGACTATGTAAAAAGGCAAAATGAGATAAAATAGATAACATAATCAGCTACTAAGGAATAATTAACTAATACAAAAGCAGTAAAATAAAGAAACATTGGATTACTTTCCCATTTATATGAATTTTTGATGAAGGAAAGGCCACAGCTAGTTTCAGGAATGGTGGCTAACTCTCATAGAAACTCATTGTTGAACTGACTTGAATAACCCGTGTATGTAAGTCGGAAGACCATCACAGATAGAAAGTAAGGAGGGAAATTTCCTAAGGAAGAGAGCAATAGAAGACTACTGTTTCTTACCTGTGAACTTGGGCTAAATATTGGTTTAATCTGTGAAATGCACATGCCCAAAGAAAACTCCAAGCAACACAGTCAAGTCTATAAGAACTAAAGAAAGATTTTTGCTGTTCCTATCAGAAAAGAGATAATATATTTTATTTCAAGTCTAGGCACAGTTTTATAGCCATTAAAACAAGTAAGCACACAAACAAAAACAAGACACATTAAAAAGCACAATAGTATCCAGAGTCTCTACAATGAATCATTCACAATGTCCAAGATACAATCTAAAGTTATTAGATGTACAGGGGGGAAAAAAAGAAAATATATGACTCATATAGAAAAGGAATGACAGTTATTTATTTATTTATTTATTTATTTATTTATTTATTTATTTGAGAGAGAGAGAGAGAGAGAGAGAGAGAGTGGAAGGGACCATAGTGGGAAAGAGCAGATGAAGAGACAGAATCTCAGGCAGACACCACGCTGAGTGCGGAGCCCCATATAGGTCTTGATCCTACAACCTTGATATGATGACCAGAGCAGAAATCAAGAATCAGACACTTAACTGCCTGAGCTCCCCTGGTGACCCAGGGTAGTCAATTCTGACAGACCTTCAAATGAATTAAATTTTAGATTAACAGAAAGAATTATGGCAGAAGATATAACATGTTTATAATAAATGAACAAATGAATATCTTGGTAGAAAATAGAAAATTTTAAAAAGAATCAAGAGGAAATTCTACAGAGAAATTAAAACTCCTGAAATTGAACACATTTAAAGGGGTCAACATCACTCAGCACAGGGAGTATTAATTAAAACCGCAGTGAGATGCCCCCACACCAGTCAGAATGACTAAAATTAACAAGTCAGGAAATGACAGGTGTTAACAAGGATGTGGAAAAAGGGGAACCCTCCTACACTGTTGGTGGGAATGAAAGCTGGTGCAGCCACTCTGGAAAACAGTATGGAGGTTCCTCAAAAAGTGGTAAACAGAGCTACCCTATGACCCAGCAATTGCACACTACTGGGTATTTACCTCAAAGATACAAATGTAGTGATCCAAAGGTGCACATGCACCCCAGTGTTTATAGCAGCAATGTCCACAATAGCCAAACTATGGAAAGAGTCTAGATGTCCATCAACAGATGAATGGATAAAGAAGATGTGACATACACACACACACACACACACACACACACACACACACACACACACACACGGAATATTATGCAGCCATCAAAAATGAAATTCTTTCCATCAGCAATGACATGGATGGAACTAGAGGGTATTATGCTAAGCAAAATAAGTCCATCATAGGAAGATAATTATCATATGATCTCACTGATATGAGGAATTTGAGAAACAAGACAGAGGATCATAGGGGAAGATGGGAAAAAATGAAACAAGATGAAACCAGAGAGGGAGACAAACCATAAGAGACTCTTAACCTCAGGAAACAAACTGAGGGTTGCTGGAGTGGAGGGGGGTGGGAGGGATAGGGTAGCTGGGGGATGGATATTGGGGAGTGTATATGCTATGGTGAGCATATGAATTGTGTAAGACTGATGAATCACAGACCTATACCCCTGAAACAAATAATACATTATATGGGGGCACCTGGGTGGCTCAGTCATTAAGCATCAGCCTTCAGCTCAAGTCATGATCCCAGGGTCCTGGGATTGAACCCCACATCGGGCTCCCTGCTCAGCAGGAATCCTGCTTTTCCTCTCCCACACCCCATGCTCATGTTCCTGCTCTTGCTGTTTCTCTCTGTGTCAAATAAATAAATAAAATCTTAAATATATATGTAAATATATTGTATGTTAATTTAAAAAAACAAAAAATAAAAGAAACAAAAAAACACTCCAAATATTAGATGAATTTAGCAGCAGATTAGAGATGAGAGGGAGAAAAAAAAGTAAAAAAACTTAAAGATAGAATTATAGAAATTATCCAACTGGAAAAGCATGGAACAGATTAAGGAAAAATACAACAGAAACTTTAGTACCTGTGGAACAGTATCAAAAGTTCTACTACAATGTAATTAAATCCCTAGAGGGATAGGAGAAACATTTTGGGGATGACAAGGTATTTAAAGAATTAATGAGCAAAAATTTCCAAATGTGCTGAAAACCATAAATTTACACATTCAATTTACACTGAAAAAAAGAAATAGTATTATGAATTACTACTGACTTCATATTAGAAACAGTATAGATCATAAAACAGAGGAAAGCAAATAGCAAGATGGTAGGTATAATTCCAAACATATAAAAAAATTACACCAAATATAGGTAGACCAAATATTCTAAATAAAGTGAGAAATTACCAGACTGTATAAAAAAACAATATTCAATTATATGCTGTTCATAAGACATGAACTTTAAATATTATTAAAAGCAAAATGATGGGACCACATAGAGAAAGCTAATGTGTCTAAATTAATACCAAGCAAAATAGAATTTAAGACAACTATTACCAAAGATAAAATGTTATGCTCCATTTAGTAAATTCATTAAAAAGGAATAATAACGACCAATGTGGATGAAACTAATAATTATATTCAAAATATATGATGTAGAAACTGACAAATGCACATATTTAGAGGCTTTAACATTCCTTTCTCAGACATAACAGATTGAAACATTATAAGCCAATATAACCTAGCAGATATTTATAAAACACTATACTGAACAAAAATGACATAAACATTTTTAAAGCATACTTAGATTATTCAGTAAGATGGACCATATTGAGTCGTTTAAATGAGTATCAATAAATTTCAAAGATTTGAAATTATACAAAGTATGGTCTCTTATTACAATGAATTTAAATTGAAATCAGTAAGTCAGAGAAAGACGAATACCATAGATTTCACTCATATTTGGAATTTAAGAAACAAAAAAACAAGTGTAGAAAAAAAAAGAGAGAGACAAACCAAGAAACAAGCTTTTAACTATAGAAAACAAACTGATGGTTACCAGAGAAGTGGGTGAGAGAAATACATGATGGGGATTAGGAGGGCATTTGTGATGACCAATGGGTACTGTATGGAAGTGCTGAATCACTAAGTTGTACACCTGAAGCTAGTATTACACTGTATGTTAACTAAAAAAGAATTAAAAATTAATTTAAAAAATAAAAATCAGTGGGGCACTTGGGTGGTTCAGTCGTTAAGCATCTGCCTTTGGCTCAGGTCATGATCCCAGGGTCTTGGGATCAAGCCCCATCCAGGCTTCAGACTCCGCTGCATGGCGGGAGCCTGCTTCTCCCTCTCCCCCTTCCCCTGCTTGTGTTTTCTCACTGTCTCTGTCAAATAAATAAATAAAAATCTTTTAAAAAAATCATAATCAGTAAAAAAAATCTGTAAAATTTAAAGTTTGAAAATTAAGCAACTCACTTTTAAACAACTGATTAATTAAAGAAAATCACAATGATATTTAGAAAGTATTTAAAACTGAATGAGACTTTAAAATGTCATATTAAAATATGCATGGTATGTATTTCTTCTATGTACTTATCACCACTTAGCATGTCATCAATTGTATTTATTGTGTTTATTTTTTCATTGACTGTCTCTTTTCCTTGAGAGTAATATTCTTGAATGTAGGTATTTTTTTTTTTCTATTTTGTTCATTGCAGATGCTAGGACATTGACTGATGCAGAATTGGAATTTAGCAAATATTTCTTGAATGAATGAAAGAATACTGAGACCCATGTTTAGGATGTCACATGCTCAATTTAACAGATTTAATTGGGAGGATTTTATTCCCTTTATTTCATTGTTCAAATGAATGAGCATTAATAAATTGCACTCATTGTCTACTTTGATCAGGCATTGCTCTAAACTCTTTTTATGCATATTTCAGTTTTTTTACTGAAAATAACTTAATGTGAGAGGTACTATTATTATTATCTTTGTTTCAAAAGCAAGGACACTGATAGAGTTTATAAATTGTCCAAGGTAAAGAAACCAAGAATTATGGAACCAGGAATCCATCACAGGGCATTTGATTTCAGAGTTCATGTACTTACCTATATTATTTATCTATTGTTGTGTATCAAATTAAACTAAAACTTAGCAGCTTATTATTTCACAGTTTTTCCGAGTCAGGAATCCAGACCCACATAGAAGAGTCAGTATCTCTTATGTGGCTACAATCAAGGTCTTGGCCAGTCTTGTGATTATCTCAGGGCTTCAGTGGGAAGGACTGACTTCCAAGGTCATTCAGTTGGCTGTTGGCTACTTTCAGACTGTCGCTGGCATTTGGCCAGAACATCAGCTCCTTGGCACATAAGCCTCACCAGAGGGCTATTTATAGCATGCTATCCTGTTTCTCTTAGAATAAGGGGCTCCAAGAGAAAGAGAAACAGTGAGACAGAGTTTATTGGAAGGGGTCACAATCCTTTTCTAATTAATCTCTGAAGTGACATCACTTTTGCTACATTCTATTCATTAGAAGTGAGTCACTTGGTCTAGTCCATACTCGAGGAGGGGATCTCAATGAGGGCATGAATTCTAAGATGTGAGGCTTATTTGGGAACCACTTAGAGGCTGTTTATCTCAGTTTCCATTCTGGGTGGATAGATGTATTACTGAATCCATAAGTGAGTGAATGAATGAATGAACAAATGAAAAAGCATGTTGCAAAAACATTGGAACATGTCACATGTATCAAGAATACATTCCTAAAATAATGTTTAAAATTTACTTACAAGTGCATATGGAACTTGAGTCCTAAATTCCTCATGAGAGTTGCAAGGGTATGTTTTCTGTTGCCTGTAGATAAAACAAAGCTCATCATATTATTGATCACTTAGCTCTTAAGGCCTGTGGAAATCTAGATATCTTCTTATGAATACATTTTAAGTGACTGGAAGTCAACCAACTGAAAATAGTTCATGTATGGGATTCTCATGGCAACAGATTTTAAGAGTTTTTTTGTTTTGTCTTGTTTTAGAGAAGGGGGCAAAGAGAAGGGAGAGAGAGAGAATCTTAAGTAGGCTCTCCTCCCAGTGTGGAGCCCAACAGGGGGCTCAATCTTACAACCCTGAAATCATGACGTGAGTCAAAATCAAGAGATGGGTACTTAACCAACTGGGCCACTGAGGTGCCCCTAAAAGCTTTTTATCCTAAATGTTTTATTGGTTCTAAATTATTTGCCATTAATCTGATTAAATAACCTCTTGTTCCCAAATGATGAGGCAGTAATTTTTTTTACAACTATGTTTATGTTAATTACAAGGTAGATGCGATTTAATCTCAATGGGAGGAATATTTTCACTGTTACTCCCAAGCAATAATCTCTATATCCTTTATATCCAGGCTTCAAGGAGTTCCTTAGCCACCTAACGATTAGGTATTTTTTTGAACAAAAAATTTTCCCACTAGTTATTTGCATGACTCAAATTCAGTTGTTATCATTGAAGGAACTTAAAGTTTCTCCACTACTATCTTAATAAATACCTGTTTCTAAAATTTAATTATATTTCTGGTATGGAGGAAAGAATGGAAGTCTGCAGTGTATGCATGCAGTGAACTGAATGTTTATTTCCTTTGCAAATTCATATGTGGGAATGTAATCCTCAGTGTGATGGTGTGGACTTTAGTAGGTGATTAGGTCATGACAGTGAGGCCCCCATGAATGGGATTAGTGCCCTTATGAAAGAGAGTGGATAGTTCCTTTATTCCTTTTGCCTTGTGAGGACAGAAAAGGAACATGGCTGTCTATGAACCAGGAAGAGGGTTCATACCAGATACCAAATCTGTCGGCTCCTGGATCTTTGTCTTTCTGGCTTCAAGAACTATGAGAAATAAATTTCTGTTGTTTATAACCCACACAGTGTATAATGATCTGTTATAGCAGCCTGAATGGACAAAGACAATGTGTCATTAAATAAAGACTTGCAAAAATATGATTTATCCTCACCCTTCTGAAGAGTAATTAGCCTAAATCAAGGCCTGCAGGACCAGAATGAAAGAGAAAACACAGATTATATTGTAATTCATCTTCCTGAGACCACAGAAAAGACTAATTAACAGTATGTAGAAAACACAGCAGTGTTAGCCTGAGAAATAAGAATTGACTGTAAAGTATACAAAAATTAGCTCACTTTTACACTCACTTTTAGATGGATTGTTGGCATATGAAGACAACCATGGTGAAGGTTTTGTATAGATAATGGAAGGACTAACCTACAAGGCCAATACCAAGCCCAGTGGAAATAATTTTGAAGATACCAAAATTTCAGGTTGACTAAAATAAGTTTTTTCCTTGAGTCCCTGGTGATAAGCTTATGTATAAAAGAAATTCTGATTCTCCTCAAACATCACTTTTAAAATATTAAATGCTGTAAGACAGTGGAGTTTTATGGAGAAAGATATATTTGATCATAAGAACAAAGCATTTGATAGTTGCTATGTTGTGATTCAAATGTAAAGGTTTTAAAAAATTTTCTCAGACATGCCAAGTCACAGAAAAAATATGATCTCTTTCTGAATTATAAAATAAAACTATAATAAATATGCACAAACAATGACAAAGAAAGATACATTCCACTTGGAGATGGATTACAATGAATAACTCATTAAAGGGAAAGTCACAATACCAAAACATTTAATAACAAATTATTAAGTTTGATCTTACACTGAGAGAGCTTAGAGTAGAAATGCAAAGCCATTTCCTAAAAAGAAGTTTGTGATTATAGAATTCCAGTGAGTTTGGCTCTGAGAAAAATAGCTCTGAGGCAAAACGGAAATTATTAATTTGTGTGTGTGTAATTTCCCTTTCAACCAATATAAAACTGAAAGGCGAGTTCTGTGACTCTTTTCCTCCTATGATATAGTAGAGTTTAAAAGTTGACAATTGGAGGTAATGAGGCTTTTATGAACTTTTAGGCACATTGAGATCATGTGATGTGTCTCAAAACAAAGGCCAGGTAGAATTTTTTAATAATTTAAGGAAAGGCTATTTCATTTGTTTGGAAAGGGCAGAGAGATCAGTGGGACTTGAGAACAAAGTGTGGTGTGAGGACATTCACCCTATTTACTAGCAATGCCCCTGAAAGGTGGGAATACATCAGGAGGAATGGGTGATTGTGTGTCTAGGGAGGTGTATACATTTAGGAAGTTGCCTCAGGAAAGATACAGAGAAGAGACAGACAAGAGGTGAAGTAGGGATTTGGGCTTGAGCAAAGAGAGTGCAAGAGATAAACCTTATAAACCAACAAAGAAAAGTCTGTATTAGTTATCTATCACTGCTTGACAAATTATCCCAAATGTTTGCATCTTAAAGCAATAAGCATTTATTACATCACAGTTTCTGTGGGTCAGGAATGTAGGCATGGCTTAGTTGAGTGAGTTTTGGCTCAAGTCTCTCCTAAATTTTTGGTCAACTTGTCAGATGGGGCTGTGGTCATATCTGAAGCCTTGTCTCAAACAGCTGATGGAGGGAACTTCTAAGCTCCTTCATGTGGGTTTTGGGAAGCCTTGGTATCATCACCCTGCGGATTTCTCCACAGGACTACTTCACATCATGGAAGCTGGCTTCCCCCAGAATGAGCCATTAAAAACAGAGTGTGAAAGAGATTACCCAAGATAGTAACTAACGTCTTTTTATAACAATTTTGAAAGCGAAATATTTCTTTAGAATTTGTTAGAAGCAAGTCAGAAGTCTAATCCACACTTATGGGGAAGGAGGGATTACCTAAGGATATGAATAATAGGATGTGGAGATTATCAGGGGCTGTTTTTGAGGGTACCTACTGTGGAGTACTTTTAGCATTTCCCAGGCATTTTACTAGCAAAATAGTAACTAGGATGGACATTTCTACTTGTCCATAAGGATGGAAGATTGTATACCCACGTGATTTAGAGGAAAGAAGAAAATATTTCTTTAACATTGTACTTTTGGGGCTAGCATTTACAACATTACAAAAAAAAGGCATCAGTGTCAATGGTTGTTATCAGTGAGGTCTCAAATATTTTCAGTGGTTTGGACAATCTTAAGAGAATCAACAAAAGATGGTGAAGCAGCAAGAATCAGGAAAAATATAAAGCCATTTATACCTCATCTCTAAAGAGGCAAAGGGATGAAACAGTGATGTGACAACTAAGGAAAAGTGGTAGATGTGGGACAGAAGGAATGCTGCAGAATTTGTTAAGTTAGGTTGAAAAAGGTACCCATGGCCCAGATCAGATCTCATTCCCTCCACATTTCTGCCTTTCAATGGCAAGACAGCCTAAGTAAGGAGGTCAAAAGAGGTCATGTTCTCATGGGAAAGAATAGATATGAAAGTTGTAGATGGCATCTGGATGGGAAAGTTAATAATGACCATTATGGTGTATCATTAGGCCACTTAGTTTCTATTATTTTAATTTGTTTAAATCAGTGGTTCTTTATGTGTGGTACAGAGTTAATAGATACTATGAAGACATTATTTCACTTCACTATTTTCTCTCTCACTTTCTTACTTCCTCCCACTCTTCCTATCTGGTTTCTCTCTCTGCCTTACTAGACTTACTTATAAAGTAAGTAGAGCTTTTTAGAGGCTATGCAATATGTTATATCACAACACACTGAAAGCAAAAGTAGACATGAGAATCCATCTGTCTTACATTAAGCAGGCATTAAAGAAACTGAAAAATGTAAAATAATGTCAGTTCCTGTCACCCTATCATGGATGTTGCCAATTAATAGGATGGTTTTTTAAATATAACATTCAGCATGAAATCAAAGATAACCAAGCACAAGAGACAAAACAACATGAATGGAAATGAGTACAAACAACAAACAACAGAACAGACCTACAGTTAATACAGTTAGCAGAATTATTCCTGGTATTAAAATTACTGTGGAGATAAAAAAAAGAAAATATAAACATATCATTGAATAATTTGAATTTTAAATTGGCATTTCCTGTGTGAAAAATAAACCAAAAACATAGTGGAAAGATTTGAGAATACACATAGCTAAAGAAAGAATTAATCCCACCGATAAGTCAGAATAAAATATACATAACCAAGCATGGTGACATGAAAATATAGAAATTATACTAGAGAGGGTAGGAGACAATGAAAACTCTTACATATATAATTAGGGGATCAAGAAAAGAGAGCAAGAACAGGGAGGAAATGTTTCCACTAAGCACTAAATTATCCAATTGCAAGACAACAATGAACTCATAAAAAACAAAAAGCAATCCATAGCCCAACAACAGAAGAATTGTAGATACCCAGAGTAAATGAGAGAAATTTTAAGAACAATCAGCAGAATAAACATAGCACTTTTCAAAGAAAAAGTTTTTAGATTCAGAACTATCTTCTGAAAGCGAGAGTGGCAGCAGAAGATAGTGAAATACCTTTGATGTACTAAAAGGAAATAATTTCCAATCTTTTGTCTCATATGTAGTGAAATTTTTTTCACAAAGATGATATTTCACACTATTGAAATTGAAGTAACTCACCAATACAGAACCCATAGTCAAGGTTATTTGTAAGCAGAACTAAAATGATACTAGGTGATATTTTAGAGGTTAATGAAATAATGAGGAATGACAAAAAGGTATAAATATGGGTAAGTTAAAATGAGTATCTACCGTACCGTATAAAACAATAGTAATAATAATAATGATAATGATATTTTGGGCAGAATATACATTAAACTTATTAGAAAAATAGAGGTTGGTAGGCAGGATGAATAGATTATGATTTTTGAAAGTCTTTCTTTTATTATCAGTTAGCAGAAAATATCAGTTATTATTATAGTTTAAGAAGTAAAGAATGCATGATTTTAATTTTAGAGTAAATACAAAAGCAAATAGGAAAATAGAAACATTCTGCCAACAGAGGAAAAAGTGGAATAATAAAATTCAATCTGGAAAAGAATACAAAATGCATGGTAAAACAGTAAATTTAAGTTAAATGTAAATTAAATATATTTGAAAATTGTGGGTGTTCTTGTATAATACATACAGTTACACTGTAATGCTTTTATTTTGTTTTTTGTTGTTCTGATTTATTTTATTCTTCCAAAGGATTTATTACAGTAACAGTTTTTAGTCAAAATGAATAATTATTGTCAGGGAGAAAGAACTGGAGACCGATAAGAGAAGCATTTTATAACTTTGATATAAAGTTTATAATTATGCACAATATACCATATAGCATTATCATTAACAAAGGTTAAAATTTATGCATGTTAATATCAAAAATATAAACCAAATTATGAAGAGGAATTATAAAGAGCTAAATTGGACAAATATGAAAAAATGGTTAATGTTATTACTAAATAAATAATCCAATTTAGATTAATAGCAAAAAAAAGCTGGTCAGCTATGTTAACAGGCAATTCAAAAATGAAAACTGAAAATGGTCAATAAAGTTAAAGATTTAAAAATTGAATGAGATATTGTGTTGTCTAATTAAACTTCAGAAATGTTTGTTTTTTTTCTCTTCTAAGATCATGTGAATCTGATGAAAGAGGGCCTCCCAGACAACCCTTATAGAGGTTTAAACTTTTAGCAACACATATCAAAATCTTAAAAATAATCACATATTTATACTCAATAATATCTCTTTTATGAATTTACCTTGAAGAAGCAGAGGTTAATAAACACAAGGATTTCTGTATGAGAATGTTCCTTGACCTACTGTATTATAATTCTGAAACCAATCTAAATGTAAATATTATTCAACTATAGAGAATAGATTTAATTTATTATATTGATAGAATATAGCTTCAGGGCAGCATGCATTTTTAAGGAATAAGTAATTATTATTTGTAAATCCTAATATATAATCTATTGAATGGGTAGAACACAAAAATGAAATAAATGATTTTCAATTTTATAACAAATATACATGTAGATATTTTAATAAAAATTCTCAAAAAACAAAATAAAGAAAAATTCTCAAAGTTAGATACAAATATATAATGATCTTTCCTTGGATGTATATTATACCTAATTTTGTCTTCATCTTACTTGCATTTTCCACATTTTATAATTGAAAACATATAGTACGTTGTACAAAGAATGTTCATTGATAATTATGATACAACATTGTTAAAGCAAAATGGTGTTCAAGCTTACTAAGTCAGTGGTGTGTTGGAAATGTCTTCTATTGGCCTGCAAGACCCCATTTGTGCACCTTTCTCTAACTCTATGCTCACAAATGTCATGTTGGTTGCTTGAAATTGACCATAGTGAATGTTTACATTGCAGATATCTGAAAATGCTGCAAATCTGGCTTTTTTATTATAGATAGTTGTCAAACATTTACAATCATACCATAGTGCTAAGAAAAACCAAATAAAGGTATTTCAGACAATATATTTAGTGAACAATTTATAATTCTCCTGAAAGAGATAATTAGATGTCTATATATTTATTTCTTCAAAAATAATAACGTTCATATTTATTAGCAGCTAGCAAACATCTTTCATGACTTTTATTTTCTTATTCTTGTCATTTTCGTTGCCTTTTAAGACAAGTTATTATTTTCATTTATTCCTAAGTCATTTTTGTTTAATGTTTACTCTCACATAGTTATGCAAAAGACCTTAGCAAGATTCACACCTTCAGCCGTCAATATTTATGAAGTAAACAGGTCCTAGAGCAATAACTATACATTTGGTTGCACATAATAACATCATAAAATGAGAGATATATAAATATAACACATATTAATAAAACCACATCTTGCTGGGAGAAACTCAGGCTTTTTAAATCACAGGTGCTAATGAGACCTTACCTGCTGAGAAGAGAGAAGCTGCACATTTAGGTAGATTTATGGATATAAAAAACACTGTCGACTTTGTACCAATGTTACCCAGTCTAATCAATGAGGATTAAAATATAATACAGAAAAAAATATTATAGTACTTGCCATTTTTAATATGGGTTTAAAAACATTTGTGTACATTCCTGTCTTCATTTTGGTAGCTCCTCATAAAAGAGGAAACTTAGTTTTTTGAATTGTAAATAATTAGTTCTATAATTCATGGTTACTCAAAATGTAGTCCATCTATATGTACCATCAGTATCACCTACATTTGTTAGAAATGTAACTCCTTAAGCTCCTTGCCAGACCTAATAAAGTAAAATCTGCATTTTAACAAGATACCCATGAAATATATATAAAAGTTTGAGAAGCAGCATTTTAATCCATTCTCATTGACCTCTTAACAAATAAGTCCTTTTTACTCATTTTCACATCAAATATGTCAAGTTAGTTTATAAGTCAACTATTTTGGATGAATATGATTTATGTTATATTATTTGGTTCTTTCTTTTAGATTTTTATTTATTTATTTGAGAGTGCGAGAGTACAAATAGCAGGAAGGGGAGAGGGACAAGCAAACTCCCCACTGAGCAGGTAGCCTGACATGGGGCTAGATCCCAGGACCCATGACCTGAGACAAAGTCAGACACTTAACCACCTGAGCCAGAGAGGTGTCTTGTGGTCCTTTTTTATATGACTATAAATTTGTAAGGAACTAAACATGTAGTATATGTTGTATGTAATGCTATTATGGAGCTATTTGTGAAAATAGAAAAGATCCATGTCTTTGAGGGTCAGATTTTATTTGTATTATAGTATTACTACTACCTAAGCATCTCTCTCTCTCTCTCTCTTTCTCTCTGAGTCTTTTGGTTTATAAATTATAAGGACTGGTTCATATATCTTGGGGAAATTAGATGAATTTATAGGTAAAAGCAACTGGTATATATTAGTTAATAGATATGTGTGCATTCAACATGAATTTTCCCAAGATGTATGAACTGATCCTTAAAATTTTTAAGCCAAAAAACTATGAGAGAAAGAGATACTGTCAGAAAGGCTAAAATTAACAACATAGGAAACAAAAGATGTTGGTGAGGATAAAGAGAAAGGGGAACCTCTTCATACTGTTGGGAATGCAAACTGGTGCAGCCATTCTGGAAGAGTATGGAGTTTCCGCTGCAAGTGAAAAATGGAACTACCTTATGATCCAGCAATTGCATTATTAGGTATTTACCCAAAGGATATAAAAAAAACTGATTTGAAAGGATACGTGCTCCCCAATATTTATAGCAGCATTATCAACAAAAGCCAAATTATGGAGAGAGCCCCCAAAATCCATCAATTGATGAATAAAGAAGAGGTGTTATATATATATATATATAAAATGGAATTTTACTCAGCCACCAAAAAGAATGAAATCTTGTCATTTGCAATGACATGGTCAGAGCTAGAGAGTATTATGGTAAGCAAAATAGTCAGAGAAAGATAAATACCATATGATTTTATACATATGCAGAATTTAAGAAACAAAACAGATGAACTAGGGGAACAAACTAGAAAACAGACTCTTAACTGTAGAGAACAAACTTAGAGTTACTGGAGGGGAGATGGGGGGACCAGTTAAAAGGGTGATAGGTATTGAGGAGGGCACTTGTGATAAGCACTGGGTGTTGTATGTAAGAAATGAATCACTAAATTCTACACCTGAAGTTAATAATATACTATATGTTAACTAACTAGAATTTATTTATTTATTTATAAGATTTTGTTTATTTATTTGACAGAGAGAGAGTACGCACAAACAGGAGCGCGGCAGTTGGGGAGAAGTGGGCTTCCTGCTGGACATGGGGCTGGAATCCAGGACCCTGGTATCATGACCAGAGCTGAAGGCAGACGCTTAACCTACTGAGCCACCCAGGCACCCCAGCTAACTGGAATTTAAACAAAAACTTGATAAAGAAAAAAAATGTATTCATTCAAACCCATTAGTATCTAAATTTGTAATGTCTGAAACATTTGCCCTTCTTAATTCTCTAAGTCAATACATTAGAAGCATATAATTTATTTTGAACATCAAGAATCTGAGCCACTATAGAAAAGTCAACTAAAATTATTATATAAGTGATGAATCACTGAATTCTACTCTGGAAACCAATATTGCACTGTATGTTAACTCACTAGAACTTAAATAAAAATTTTAAAAAAGAAAAAATGTTGTTGTAGATAATTAAGAGTTTTTTCACCCATACTACCAAAAAAAAATCTTATTCTACTTGGCTTGATACTAAGAATGCTCATTTTATCAGCTCACATTGGTAGTTTGAGATTTTAAGTTACTTTGGATAAAATCTAAGGAGAGATTTCTATGCATCTTGAATCTAATTTCAAGCAAATGACTGTAGTGTAATCTCCTTACATCTATGACCTTAAAAATTCCAATATCAGGAGGTATTGGATCTGGTATGTAAATAATCTTGCGGTCAACAAGGTTCCAGGAATTCTTTCGATGTTCCTAAATAATCTGTCAGCAGGCTCATGGGAATGGCATAAATTCCCTAGGTCTTGATTGAGTATCATACACTTTAAAGTAGAGAACATTCCCTTTTAGTCTCTATTAAATTAAAGCCATCTTTAACAATGTCCATCTCGGGGAGATCTGAGTGGCTCAGTCACTTAAGTGTCTGCCTTTGGCTGAGGTCATGAATCCAGGGTCCTGGGATCCAGCCCCACAACCAGTTCCTTGCCGACTCCTTGCCTGACAGGGAGCCTGCTTCCTCCTCTGCCTGCTGCTCCCTCTGCTTGTCCTCTCTCTGACAAATAAATAAAATCTTAAAAAACAAAACAAAATAAAAAACAATCTCCAGGTATCTCAGACCTGATAAATCAAATGTCATTCATTCATATGTAGAAATAACTGCGAGAGTGTAGACTAGTATTTGTTGACAAAACAACGTATTTATATATTTCATATGTTCCATCTGGAAGAAAACAAATCAAATTAACAAAAGTGTCAAACTCTGATGAAAATGTAGATGATTATTTTTCACTTTTTATTTCCCAATAAATGATTAAAAACAAATATGTCATCATGGATAGATACTATAAAAGGTTATTTTTAAAACAAATCTCAAATTCAAGCTTAGAATTCCTTGGAAATTTTGTGCAAAATATCACAATAATTTTAATATGTTTATATATATTTTTCTGTGCTGAGCATAGGGAATGTTATTTTTTCCACTAGTTAATAAAAGATAATATAGTTACTTTAAAGCATTATGGGTTAATTCAGCCTTACATATTAATATGAATAAAAAACTCAATCCATCAATATTTCTGTGGAAGAAATGGCATTGTAATCTATAAGAGGAAAAAAAACATGTTCCTTTTTTTGCAGAGTTCATCTCTGAATGTCAATAACTTAGTTATGTTTGCCAATAGAAAAATAATGAAACAATAAATCAAGGTAATGCTTAATGCACTGTATAAAAGTCAGTTTAAGTTTTCACAAGCGTTGTTTTCTTAAACATATGTTCAGAAGTTAAGTAAATACATAACTGGATAGAAAATAAAAGTAACAATAGTACTCAGTGAATATTAAAATTTAGTCATTACTGTATTCAATATTTTCTATAAGTAACATGTCTAAGGATATTTTCCTCTGATTTGCACAACTTACACAACAGTAATTGATTTGAGCATTTAAAAAGGGTTTGTCATTTTTAAGTAACTTCCACAAAGCAAACCACATTACTTGAACAGAAGTACCAAATTACTAGAAGTATATTGGTATAGTCATGAGTTTCTACAGTTTCATATAAGTTATACAAAAAGTACATAGTTTAAGATTTATTCTTACTTTACAGATGTGTAATTTTCCCATTTTTACAGGGTCGTGCACTTAATATCTGATAGATCTCAAACCCAGACCTCTTCTGTCAAGTATCATGTGTGCTGCTATATATCATTTCTTTCTTAGTCTCTTAATCTTCCTTCTATGAACTTTTAGATTATTCTGACACAATTTACCATTTAATAGCATAGTTAGCCATTTTAATGAATCGATAGCCTGTGTGATTCCCACTGGACATACAGTGGCAAAAAACCAATTGGCACGATTATTATTTTTTTGTATGAGAAATAAGAATAACAACAATTAAATAGAGGTAATATTAAACACAAAGGCATCGTATTATTAGTTTTCCTTTAAAAAAATTTAGATTACACTTCAGTAATCATGGGACAATTTTAATAATAGTACAAAGAATAAATGCTGCAATAAGACTAGTACAAGATAATTCAATCATGCATTTTCCATTCTTTAATTATATGGCTTGAGTGCTAACCATGTGCAAAGCACTGTGATTCTCAATATGTGGGCTATCAGAATAATATTGTTACATCTCATAGAATATTCAGAGGGAAGATAAGACCAAAAGCAATTATAATGATGAAGATTTTAAAATTTTAGTATAATAAAAAAGACAAAATTAGCATGATGGGCATTTGGAAGGGAAGGAAAGTTTTTCCCCTATGGAAAAGGGATAAAAATTATAATAATATAACATCTCTTAAATGTGCAGGAAGGCTTCCCACAAGAAGAGGAAATGAAAGTTGGTTTTAAAGAAGCGATAAGATATAAGAAATCTCACTGTTATATAATGAATCCAGTGACTTTTGCATTAGTTTGTCAGGAACTACTGCAGCATTTTAAACCAGGGGATAGAAGTATTTGTTACATGGCTTGATTTTTACATTCTGAATTCTAGGTCTTATACATCCCACTTTCGATGTTTGTCATTTAAGCGCTCACAGCAACTCCATGTTGTTGTGCAATTACTTAGAAATCCTAATGTAAAGGGAACAAAATATGGCTTTCTCAGAAATGAAATGAACTTCTGACATGATGAGAAACAGTGCGGTACGTGAGGTTAAGTCTGATATTAACTTTTTCACATAGCAGGTTAACTGGGTTAATTGTCAAGACTGTGAGTGACACTTTCATTTAAAGTGAATTGTAATAGCACTTTCTAAGGCAAGAGAGATCTCAAGTGATTCAAATCTACAATCAAAGTCATAAAAATAAGTGATTTTAAAAATAGTGATCCATAAGAATACAGTTTGAATTCATAAACATTACCTATTTTAAACTTTATTTGCTAACTGATGGGTGGTCAAGAAATGACAGTGAAATTTAGCTAAGTTTTTTTAGAGTCAAAAAATCCAAATAAATGTTTGATGTATCTTTATGCAACCAGTGGAAAGTCACAAATATCATTACAAGAAATAACATATTTTGTGGAACATAAAGGAAATAGTACACTGGTTACATAATTAAATATTAATTTTTCAATACATTTCATACTTGCTGCTTGTTACTTAGCCCTTTTTCCCCAGACAATGCCAGAACACGTTCATGTTCATTTGACTTTAGAAATTCCTCAATGAAAACACTTGAGGAATTCTAAGTCAATATTGCCATCAACAATTAAATAAGTAATCACTTTCCTAAATATCACAAAAAATTATAGTTGTTACTGCTATTAAACAATCACAAGAGAGTGTATTAGAAATGAGATTTGGCATGCTATTTGCATAACTATACAAAAATAAATGGTGGTCAAGGCCTAATGTAGCTTTTTGCATATTAAAATTACTTACTTCGGTTATTACCAATAATTAGGTTCTTAGCAGTCTCTCAAAGCAAATGAAGATGTTTCAAATAATAAGGACTCAAATGAGAATGTAGCTAGGGTAACATAAACTTATACTCTTTATTCAGCTGTAAACTCATTGAGGGGAGGAATTGTATTTTAGACCTTCTTGTATCCTTAGAAAATTATTCTCTAATTATTGTCATGGATTATATATGTAATATTTGCTGTATATAATTAATTACCGATTTAAGAGAGAGAGAAAAAAAGTCTAATATTAAGCTAGGTACCAGGGGTAGCAGGATTCAAATGAGAGAGATAAAGGATAAAGGAGCCCTTATCTTTACCTTAGTTAAATCAACAAAATTAAAGGCATATACTTCAAAAAGAAGAAAAAAAAAACGGCGAGAAATTGGTCAAAAGAAAAATATCCTTCAATTTTTGTGGCAATGAATATTACTGGTATTCTTTATCAGAATCAGGATTTCATTCTTAATAGTTTTCCTTAATCCATATTTCTTGTACTTTGTAGATATTTTAGTTTTCACATGGTTAGTTTTTTTCTTTCCTATTAAACAGTGTCCATTGTAACAAACACAAAAAGAAGAAAATAAAAACAAAGTCAATGCCTCATCAATCAGATAAAGCCACAGTTAATATTTTATTAATATCCTCCAGATTTTTTGTATCAGTATGAAATATCAGTGTTCACATGTACACTCATACAAACCTGCGCGCGCACACACACACACACCACCATGGAAGAAAACTTTTCTGATTTGCTACCTATTTTTATACTTCCATGGGTATTAGTGAATATGACATATTCCGTCACATTTTAAGGGTCTCATACTATGGAAGTAATGTGACTTTAAATGAAAAAATATGTTTTAATTCAATTTAGCATATTTGAGAGACAGAGAGAGAGAGAGAGAGAAGAGAGAGAGAGAGGAGAGGGGAAGGGCAGAGAATCCTTAAGCAGGCTTCATGCTCAGAGCCAGAACCCACTGGGGGTTGGATGTGGGGTTCCATCTCGGGTCCCTGAGATCATGACTGAGCCAAAATCAAGAGTCAGCTGCTGACTCTTGAGGCCTGGAAGCCATCCAGAGGCCTGGAAGCAATATGACTTTAAATGTAGGTTAACATCTAATATGGTTTCAATTTTTGCTTCTGTGAACATAGGTTCTATGAACATTTTGTTACTTTTTATTATTTATTTAAAATAAATTCACTGAAAAGGAACGATTTAGTCTAGAAATACTTTTATATAGTCTTTTTTTTTTTCTTAATTAAGTAAGCTCTGTGCCCAAACTGGGGCTTGAATTCACGACCTCAAGATCAAGAGCTGCATGCTCTATGGACTGAGGCAGCCAGGCATGCCTTCAAAAAATACATTTTAAAACTCTATTTCTAGGGGCGCCTGGGTGGCTCAGTTGGTTAAGCATCTGCCTTTGGCTCAGGTCATGATCCCGGGGGGGTCCTCAGATTAAACCTACTGTGGGATCCTGGAATCAAGCCCTAGGAGGCAAACTCATCCCTGCTCAGTGGGCAGTCTGCCTCTGCCCCTTCCCCTCCCTTTGTGCATGCTCTCTCTCTCTCTCAAATAAATAAATAATCTTAAAAACAAAAACAAATCATTTTAAAAGTAGACATCTGAAAGGATTATCAGTTTTTATTCCATTTAAATATATATGACAGTATCCATGTCAGTTCATTTTAGTAAGCAATGAATATTGCAACCTATTTTTAGCTTTGATTATTAAACAGAAAATATGACATCTAGTCATTTTAAAAATTCCATTAAATTGAAAACTTATCAAAGTGCAACACTTCTTTAAACGCTTATTAGTCATTTAAGTGATTTCTAAATTACTTTAAGTGTGCTTATTCCTTTTTCTACTAGTTAATATTTTATTGATTTATAAGAGCTTCTAATGAAATAGTAATATTGACCTTTTATCTGTCATATATATATCAAGTATTTCTGAAATTCTTTCTTGCTTTTTAAATAATTGCTACATATTTAAATATGTCCCTCAATTGTCATCACCTCTGTATCATTAGCTCTTCTCTAGCCAAATTTCTATACATCTTCACATGTTGCATTCTAATGTTGTTTTTTTTTTTAAAGATTTTTTTATTTTATTTATTTTAACAGAGAGAGAACACAAGCAGGCAGAGAGGCAGGCAGAGGCAGAGAGAGGAGCAGGCTCCCTGCCGAGCAAGGAGCCCGATGTGGGACTCAATCCCAGGACGCCGGGATCATGACCTGAGCCGAAGGCAGCTGCTCAACCAACTGAGCCACCCAGGCGTCTCGCATTCTAATGTTTTAATAATTCTCCTATTACATTATATATTTACTCATCAATAAATAGAAATGTTTCTCTTCTTTCAATAACCATAATATTTATCTTTGTTTTCTTACCTAATTGAAGCTGCTAGAATTTCCAGAAAAAAATGTTATACCATGCTTATGCTCGCAAGAATTGTGATCCTAATTTAAATATTAATAATGCCTCACCATTAAGTGAATTCAATGCCTGTGTGATGCATGCATATGTTTCTACAAATGTTTATATACTTTTTATGGAATGGTTTTAAATTACAACCAAGAAAATAATTAAAATTTCTCTCTATACTATTTATAGCATTAATTGAATTAAATTTCTTATAAATTAAAATGTTCATAAAATAAATCCATCTTAAGAAGAGTTAATTACTTAATGTAAAACTAATTCAATTGTCTAGTTGCATATGTACACTACCCCAATTTTTTTCTCATGATATTGTTGCCATCATATTATAGAATAAAGGTAATTAAAATGAAATAAGATTTTTTTATTTAATGTTTATTTAATGTAAGAACATTTAATGTTCTAGGAAACATTAAATATCAGAAATTAGCTAATACTAAAATATTTGAATAAAAGAAGTTCTTACATGTCTAAGCCTTAGTATTTTGGGAAAAGAAAGTCTCTTTAAATGTATTTTTAAAAATTTCTTCTGAAGTTAATGGTATTATTCAATATTTTTGTATATTAAGTTAGACTCTATTTTCCCAGAGAACTGTCCAGTTTAGTGTTCTTAGCTTAAGTTGAATACAATAGTCTCTGATTTTAAAATAAAATAATCATTCTAATATATATCTTTTCTAAATGTTTATGCTATGTGCATTCCATTTTTTTGATTAGACATTTATAGAACTATAGCTTATCAGTATTTTAAAAGAAATAGCTTTAAAAAACTTTTAAAAACAGCTTTAAAGGATAACATAAATACCATAAAATTCATATAATGAATTCATAAAATTCATTATAAGCATTGAACTGGTTTTCAGTAACTTTATGGAATTGTACAATGATAACCACAATCTAGCTTTAGAATATTTCCATCATCCAAAAATTTCCCTCATAACCATTGCCTTTTCTAGAAATTTCATATAAATGATGTCATCCAGTGTGTAATCTATTGTGTATGGCTTCACATACTGTTGAGTGAATGAATCACGTAAATTAAATATATTTCAGCATTTATGCATTTATGTATTCCTATTATCTTTGTATTTATTCTTCCTGTTTTTCATAGTAGCCTTATTTCCTTATTGGAAAATCCTCACTGCCTACAAACCCTATCAGATGAGACAAGTAATCATGGATTTTGATTCTTGAGGATTTTTTGTCTGCAACTATTTTTTGTATCAAATACTTTTTAAGTGAGGGTTAACTTGGAGAAAGCAGAAATAACCCTAGTGTTTTTAAGTTAGGAAATGATTAATACAGAACATTAGTTTTTTTTTCAAGCTTTAGAAGAGTCGGAGAAATACTCTGTAAATGGAATTGCTAGGACCGACTTTTATATTAACATTGTCAATCCGGCCTAATAAAGATGGTGTCATCTCTGTACAATTACAAAGATGAGAAATAAGGAAGCTACTTCTGGAACTATTGTCCCAGAACACACAATTTTATCTGTGATGTAGACATCAGAAATCTGCTACTATCATAAGTGGATGAACCATCATTTAGATCCAAGGAGGATATTATTGTCTGACTTCTGTTACCCAGTAATTCCTCAACTATGCTGGAGAAGAGAGACATCAGAAGCAGACAAGGCAAAACCTCCTCTTTAAATCACACCCAAAATCCTAGCTGTGAGATAGGGAAAAAAAAAAAATGGATTTTTAGCTGGCCTGCTGCTTTAGTACCGATGGACACTGGGAAGAGGATGGAAGAGGTGCTGATCTATTCAAATATATACCTCATTCTGGGTATTTCTAGGTGCGCCTATGATAGTATTAATTTTTACCTCAACTCAGTGAGACCAATGGATCTGAGCATATAGATCATTTATCAGCTCTAGATTTCTATTACCATTGTTGTGGCTGCTGTTATTATTGCTTTCTTCCCCTTGCCTCTCCACTCACTTGTTAAATACCATAATTCTGCTTCAGAATAACTGTGTCAATTCATTTACCTCTCCTATTGCCTAATAAATGATTACTGAGACACAAATAAACCCAAAGCATCACTGAAGCACTTGGAAGGATGCTATTGAAGAATAAGTACATCTGAGAAATTTCTTGATATAAAAGAAATGCCATTAAGTTAACACCTGATAAAACTGCAATCCCATACAGCATACACATTACAGTGAGTTTTCCCAACATAATAGCCAATTTCAGTATATCTGCTTCAGAAGAAGCAGAGAATGGGGGAAAGCGATGGAGCAGCCAGCAGGGTAATTAATTACATAGTTTGGGAAAATTGCCTCCTCCTTTTAAGCTTGTGACTTCTGACCTCAGATAAAATCCAGAAAATTTTCTGTTTTGTAATGAGAATCAAACATCACAATCTTCCACTGTTGGCCGTATAGATGAGAGAAAAACATATGAATACCTATAGGTGATTTCCAGCTTCCTGAATGGATGCAAATTAAAGCTTTCTCTGGAGACTAATATGCAGTAGTGTTTATATCAGCACTGTTCATTACTGCTCCAAACTGGAAATCACCTAAATGCCCATGATCAGGGAATTAATGGATAAATACATGGTGATATACTAATAAAATGTATTATTACGCAGCAGTGTAAATAAACTAAATGATGCAACATGGAATAACATGAATGGATATTGGAAACATTCAGATAAAGTTGGCAGACATACACTCACATTACATGATTTCATTTACATTAATTTCAAAGAACAAACCTAAGTGGTGGTGTTTGGATGTTTAGGGATCCTTCTTTCCTTCCTTCCTTTCCTCCCTTTCTTCCCTTTCCTCCCTCCCTCCCTTTTTTTTTTAAATTCAGATGAGAAACCACGTGGGCGCCAAAGGGCCTTCCTCCCTGACTCCTTCTAAGGAGCTCCGTTCACATCATCTGTAATGCAATTCTCAATGCTCCCGCAATCCTTAAACCCATTCTTCCACAACTTGAACCCTCGGGCTTAAAGAGTCTCTACAAATGCGCCCTGCTCAGTACCTGAAGGCTTCCTAACCCAAACGCGAAGCATCTGTTGGACCTGTGGAACCTCCGGAAGCCAGACTGAGTGTGTGAACTGCGGGTGCGCGGGCCGGAAATTTCCAGCCTTCCGGGAGTCTGAAGAGTCGAGAGGCTTCGCGGGCTTCTGAGGAGAAATCCTGGGCCGCTTTCCTACCTCTGCCAAGGTCCAAGGTCCAAGGTTGCAGCACCCCAAACACGCCTTTGGGGTGTGTTGGCTCCCCATCCTGGACACTGCCGTCCTTTGGGCCATCGTTAAGGTTTGTTCTTTAAAATGAATATAAATTAATGTATATTCCTATTTATGTACAGGAATTAATGTAACGTCGAAATAGTAATTGCTTTGGATTGGATAGAGTACAGTGAGGTTTAGAGAAAGCCTGAGGAGCACTTGTGGGTTGTCTTTCTTAACCTGAATGGTGACTAATATTCGCATTGTAGTAATTCATAAACTGTGCTGTTTGTTTTGTGCATTTTTTGTTTAGGTGTCTTATTTTATGTTAGAACCACAAAGACGTTTAAATATTGACGTGAAGCCTCTTTAAAAAAGAAGGCCGGCTTCCCCTTTCCCCGCACAGGTTTAAAATGGCCTGCCTTCACATCCTTACTCGCTTTGATAGCCAGGGCTTCCATAATTAGCATCAGCAATCTGTGACTTTCATTTTACTCATGAAAAATCATAACCCAGTTACATGTCTCTATGTATATGTATATCCAAGAAATAAGGACTATAAAGCTTTTAATGATCACTAACGGAATTGGGACTGTCATCAAGGCAGAAAGCAAGAGAAAAAAAAATTTTTTTTAAAGGAAAAGAAAAGGGGCACCTGGGTGGCTCAGTCGGTTACCCATCTGCTGCCTCAGGTCGGGATCTCAGGGTCCTGGGATTGAGCCCCACATCCGGCTCTCTGCTCATCGGGTAGGCTGCTTCTCCCTCTCCCTCTATGATCTCTCTCTCTCTCTCTCAAATAAATAAATAAAATCTTAAAAAAGGGGGGAAAGAAAATCAGCCTTTGGAAGAAAAAAACAAGGGATTCTGTGCATTTGAAACAAAAGAACCAATAATGAGAGAGAGAGAGAAACAGGAAAAGAGAGAGAGAGGAGAACTCTCTTTAAAACAACAAGCTCATTAGGTAAATGTTAAGTAGTATTTAGGATAGGGGTTGAGAAATACAAGAGCAAAAGTATAGTTACCATGTTAATCATATGAAAAAGCTGAGGCGTTCTTCCATAAAATAGTCTAATACAACGAAAAGGTAAAATTTATGAAAGAAAATTTGAGGCCCACAAGTGATCCATGTTTTCAATATTCATATCCTTTTATTAGTTATTAGCAAATCCAAATGGAGAGAGAAGAGAGAACACATATGCACAAATACAGAAGCATAATTGAAGAAAATATGCCAAAACTTAAGAAAAAATCATGGAAAGAGACCAAAGTGTCTTTCAAAATTATCATTAATGTGAGACAAGCACATTAGTATGTTCAAATAAAAATTGAACTCAGAGATAAGTAGAAGTATTAATTGTCCTATAATCTGACAAAAGGTGAATATATTTACAGAGAAATTATATTGTGGTTGTTTTCAGAATGCTTATTTGGGATACACGATGCTGAAAGCAATGGATCACTACCTTCAAATTCCAAAAATAAATATTTGAACTTAGCATCCTATAGTTGGGCAAACTTTGATCAAAAGTTAGGCAAAATATATATATTCTTGACAAGTGGGGATTCATAGACTACATATACCATATATCTTCTCTGAAAAAAAAGTCCTTAACTCTAAGAAAAGAGAAGACATGAATAAAAGAACATGAGAATCCAAGTAAGTATAAAAACATGTAATTATGTCTAAATACTAAATAATTGCATGTGATTCAGCTGGAAAATTTAAAGCAAATGTTAATAAGAATTCCAAAAATAGAGGAATCGTAATGTTTAAATGAATGAATTTTCTTTTTTTCCCCTAAAATATATAAACAGAAGAAAGAAAAATGATTAAGGGAATTTTTTAAAAGATTATTTATTTATTTATTTGAGAGAGTGAGAGAAAGCATGAGAGGAGAGAAGATCAGAGGGAGAAGCAGACTCCCCATGGAGGTGGGAGGCCAATGCGGGACTAGATTCCTGGACTCTGGGATTATGACCTGAGCCGAAGCCAGTGACTTAACCAACTGAGCCATGCTGGCACCCAGGGAATTTTAATAAAAGGAGTGAACAAGGATATTTTAGGCAAAAGCAGGATCTATAATATTAATATTTAAAAATGCACATAATAATATCAAACTAAAATTGTAATTGTATTTTAATACGATTAAAGATACAACCTGACAAGATTAAGTTTAGAAACCTCTATGCACCCTAAAATTCGATGGTAAAACTATTAGATATAAAAGGACAATGAATAATTTCAATGAATACATTTAACAAACCTCCCTTCTGAAATAGGTAGATCAAGTCAACAAAAACAAAGTCAGAATACCTATGGAAGTATTAAGAAAGATATAAGCATATCTGGACTTATTTAGATGTATTTAGAGTTTTGTAATTGAATCTGGCAATGAAATAACATATTTAGCATATATTTAGCATATATTACAGTACTTTGCTTATTTAAGACTGATTCTTGTTTCGTATTATTCCAATATTGATCTGACCATTTCTGAGACAATATCAAGTTGTTTTAAATATTATAACTTTAGAGTGGTTTCATATTGGCCAATGCAAATTAACCATTATTATTTTTCTTAATACAAAATGTTATAGTTAGCCTTGCATAGTTCTCATTTGGTTGAATTCCAGAGGTGATCAAATTGGGGATAGTGATTTTTACCTTTATACATGAAAATAAGGAAATGTTTGTGATGATAATATTGAGTTTTCCCATCATCTACATATCTTGCTTTTTGCCTCTCACTAAACTTTGTAACTTGCTTCTTGTTTTTTTCCTATATTATAGAGGAGTTTTCTCTACTCTGTGCCATTAATTAACATCCTTTCATCTGCCTTTTTTTTTTCTAAAAGCACACTGTCCATTATTGCTCACCTCCAGTGCTTCTTGCTGCTTCTTTGAGTTATTTCCTTTTGTATTTCTTTACAGAAAATTAAATGTGTCCATCAAAAGGAATCAAGGCATGAGTTTAGTTCCCCATCTTGAATTAAAAGCTACTAAGTGTGTTTAATTTGTATTTTGCATTAGGAATCCAGCCACAGGAATCTTTTTGGTAGGAAAGGAAAGCCAGCAAACTCAAGTCAGTTTTTGTCTGGGTATATGTGTTTGGAGCTGTAAGGAGGATCATGATTAGTTACTATATAAAGAATATAAAGTGTTTTGCATAGAATTTCTTTTACTTGTTTTGATTCAAATCATGTCATTTTGAGATGCATACAAAAGCTAACAAAGAATTGGATTTGAAATTATTCTTTCTAGCAAATATTATCAAGAACGATGACAAAAATCTGAGAATGTGTCTTTCCAATAAAGGTAAAATTTACCTAGAAAATTACCTATTACCAATTATCTAGTAGTTGACCAAATGATCACAAATATTTTTAGTTTTAATTCTGTAATTGTATATCGCTTTAACTTTACTTATCAAAGATTCTTAAGAAACATCTATTATTTACTTAAGGGGAAAAAAATAGTTTCACTTAAGCAGATGTCTCAACTTCTTCCACTTGTTTCAGTAGTTTAAACAGTTTTAGAAGAGGAGAATCTGTAGAAGAGAGAGCTTAAAAATAATTAGCAGGTCAATACTTCTTAGGATATAAAAACAGATCACTCTCACTAAAAGCCTCCAGACAATTCATCATTGTTCCATTTCACAAGCCCATGAGAAGAAAGACTTGAGTTTACCAGAACAATGCAGTTGGTCAAAGTACGGATTCTAGTGCAGAAGTACTCTGGATTTTCCTAAGTTAGAAATGACAGTTAATTTTCATGTACATGAAAATTGACCTACGTTAAATGATGTCTTATAGAATTTATTTATTTATGAGCATAATATTCAATTATTTATTTTAATACATTGATATCATAAAGATTTGAAAAAATTCTGTCAATGAACCCTCTTATACTGATCGATTTCTAAGGAAAAGACATTATTTTAGCTGACTCTTTCCCTTGTGGTTGTTACTAATTAATATGATAAATATGATGCAAGGTGGAATAATTTGATCCATTTTATTGGGGGATGCTACAGTGTTCTTTGTGCTGAGAAAAATCAGAAAGTTTTTGAATGACTGCTGCATGACCCCATCTCCACACGGACTGCACTTCCTTTTTCTGCCCCATCTATGTCATGTGTGCCTGTGTTCTTTCCTGGTCTAAAAATATTCCCTCTCTTGCAGAATATTTACAAGCCTCAGTAGACTACATGTTTCCCATACTTGTTTGTGTTACTGCTTCTACATTACAGAATACATTCTTACCACTCCCCAGTTCCATCCATATTCATCTCTCTCTGAGGGCTTTCCTGGTCATTGCAAGTCTTTCTTTCAGTTCTCAGAAGGTTGCTTGCATTTATCTTCTGCAACCCTTATTAGATGCAATTCATACTAACTTATATTTTGTATTTTCATCAAATCATTGTTTCCCAGGCAAAACCTAAAAAAAAAAAAAAGAAAGAGAGAGAGACTGTGATTTGTACTTTCAATCCATCATAATACCTAGCAAAATTCTGTATATATACAAGCCTCATAAAATACCAAACAAAATACCAAAATGTACATTAGTAGCATTTAGAAATAGGATTTTGCATTTACTATGTCACCCCTGAATTTGGCTTACTTTTTAATGTGTGATATACTTACAACTGTGAACAAGTCACGTTTACAAATGTCATTTATAATATATATTTATGTATCTGCAAAAATACAATAGAAATGTAATATAGGATATAATATATAGATTATATGTATAATCTATAATATAAGATAGTTTGTATCTAATATATAGTATTTTTATGTATAATAGTAATTAAATTTGATAAATTCTTCTATTTATCCATAAACCCACTTATTCATTGACCTTTTCAATTAGTGTCTATTGATTGTATACTTTGTGTTTCATAGGAAAATAGAAGTAGCTATGTAAAGACTCAGAATCAACCAAGAGTCTTGGAACCTTCATGAAAATAAAAATATTTCAATATGTCTGTAGTGTTGTATGTGAAAGATGCTGAGGTATATTGCTGGAGAAGTGTCTTTTTAAGTCATGTTAAGGTGTTTAGATGTTTTTCAGAAAGCAATAGAGCAACATTGAACAGTCCAAATCAGAGGAATTTTTATGATTAAATTGAAAATATGGATTTTGATTCTACCTTGATTCCAATCTCAGTCTGCCACTAGGATTTATTAATTTGTGGCAAGGAACCTCTATGCTTCTGTTTGCTCCTTTTAAAATTGGGGTAGTATTAATACCTATCTTACAGAATCATTTGGAGGCTGAAATGAGTTAATATTTAATGCTTAGAAAAGTACCTAGCACATGGTCAGTGCTTATAAATGTTGAATATTTTTATTTTTCTTTGAAATACTTATTTTTACCAAAGAATGGAGAGTAGTAGAACATAGGAAACCCAGGGAAAGAAGGATCAACTAAAATCATATTACTGTAAATGAAACAAAAAAAGTTGGTAGATTCTGATTCCACCATGACTATTACGTCACTTCCACTAAATTGGAAATTGAATCTGTCCCTGGTCACTTTAATCTCCTCATGCCACACTAGAAGAGACAACAAAGGGGAGCCCTGTGCTGCCTGGGGGATTTGATTTTCACTCTTTTTTTTCCCAAAGATTTTATTTATTTATTTGACAAAGAGAGACACAGCCAGAGAGGGAACACAAGCAGGGGGAGTGGGTGAGGGAGAAGCAGCGTTCCTATGAAGCAGAGAGCCTGATGCAGGACTCAATCCCAGGACCCTGGGATCATGACCTGAGCTGAAGGCAGCCGCATAACAACTGAGCCACCCAGGCACCCCTGATTTTCACTCTTAAGGGCAAAAAGTATCACTCTTTCACAAAGAAAGCATAGAGAACTATTAGTGAGACCCTGTGAACCCTAACATTATCATATCTAGTAGTAAAAGTTTTTGGAAATCTATAGTAAAATAGCATCACCAAGTATTCAGACCTCTTAAGAATGAAGATTCAGTTATCCACACTGATAAAGAATCCCAGTGAAAGAATTCCCTGAATGGGAAGGAATTATAAAGTGAGTAGTAGAGGAAGAAAATCATAAAGCCCAGTAATGGCTCCATGAATAATTGCAGAAATATGGACTAAAGAATTTGCCTCCATGATTTTCCTTTCTCTATCATGTGTATAGTGAATAAATAAATACATGTGTGTGTAGATATGTGTATATACATATACCATAATTTATTTACATATATATATTAAACATGGTTTCATATTTATATTATAAATATGCATTACAAATATGCCTTTAAGTTTTTTCATCTTATTATTCTGATTTTATTTAAGCATTGTAGTCATAGTTAAAATTATAATTTACTTCTTAAATTATAAAATATCAAGTAAATATAGTTATTTTATAAAGGAGTGAGCAATACTCAAGTGATTTAGGAACTTGAGATGGATACAATAACTGTTGAGACCTCCAGTTGCTCTATTTTCCAAAGGCAGTGAGAGAATTATCATTTATCTGAAGGATAGTAACAATATGTTGGAAAGGATATTGTTGATGTTGGTGGAAATAGTGGTGTTTGGAGGCTTTTTTTTGGAAAATGAGGTATTTTGTGTGGGATAATCAAATTGTGGATTCCAGGAAAGACGTGATTTGAATCCATTTTGGAACAATTGCTTTCTATTTTTAAAATTTCTGTCTATATGAGTCCATCTTACCTAAAGGGCCAACTAAATGTTCATCCTCACTCAGATTCTCTTGCAACACTGGTTCAACCTGTACGTTAGTTCTGTCAATCTGGCATGCATTTTTAAGGCTTGGGTTCAGAGCAATGTGAGTGCTAATTGAGAATTGGTCTTTTGAGAAGTGTTAGCCATCATGCTTGGCAGTTGTTTAAGTATAACATATGGAAAAAAGAAAGATGACATCAGATTTGCACTTTGTAAATATTGTTTAGGCTGCCATTTGAATGAAAGATTGGAGGAGGGGGTAGAGAAGAGTACACAAAGATGAGGCATTTAGAAAAATTGTTGGGGTAACCTAGTCAAGAGATGGTGGTGATTTGCACTTGGTTTGGGATGATGACTCTGCAGAGAAGCATGCTGACTGGAAAGGTACTTGCAGGTAAAGTTGGAAAAGCTTCTTTATGACTTTATAGGAATGATGAAAAAGAGGGATTTAGAAATGCTGAATCCAAAGCATAGGACTAACTAGATGGATGTCACATGGAGTGATCATATGCTGTGAGCACATTTTACAATGTATTTTTTATTAATTATTTTTTATTAACATATAATGTGTTATTTGCCCCAGGGTACATGTCTGTGAATCATCAGGCTTACACATTTCACAGCACTTCCATAGCACATACCCTCCCCAATGTCCATAACCCAGCCATCTTATCCCTACCCCCCGTACCTCCCAGCCACCCTCAGTTTGTTTCGTGCGTTTAGGAGTCTCTTAAGGTTGTCTCCTTTCTGATCCCATCTTGTTTCATTTTCTTCCCCACCCCCCCACGACCCCCCACACTGCCTCTTAAATTCTTCATATCAGAGAGATCATGTATTTTTTAAAGTAATATGTTGGCATAATTATTGTCTACTATGAATAAAAAATATCTGAGAAAGACTTATAAAAATAATCCATTGACCAAAGTAAAGTTAGTCAAAATATGCCGAGATCTCCCCCTCAATCCAACAACATAGTTCTTGTCTACAAACTCTTCATTTTGATAGATTCCTTTGAACCAAGATTTCCTTAAGAATTGCTTTTATACATGGGGGCATGTGCAAATGGAAATAAAATACTATATGTCAGTTGTTCCTCTGAGCTTTACCATGGGTAATTTTTGTCCTTGAATGAATTACTTTACTTTGAAATGAATTATTTTCATCAAGTAACATGTTAATTTTACAATTAAGAAATTAGCTAATTGACCATATTTTTCAATGTCAGTAAGAATGCAGGTTTCTCTTCTCAAACTGATAGATATAAACCAATTATAAAGAGAGATTATTTGAGTAGGTTCTGGTTCAGAAGAGTCAACTCATCTACTCTTATGAATTAAAAAAATTAACTAATGTTTATTTCTCTTCTTTTTGAAAAGTTTTTTTCATGATTCAGTGTATGGAAACATTATTTTTGTTTGTAGCAAGGATGAATTGTGGCTTTAGCAGAGTACTTTCATTTCCATAGTACTTTGCTTTTATATGATCTCATGTGAAGTGATTTTATTAGCTGTGTGCTAAAATAAACTAAATACAAGAGATAAAGATATAAAGTAGACATTTCTCTTCATAAAAAAGAGCAATAACAATTCACACAAAATATATGTATCTGTGTTTAAATTTGAAGATTGATGTTAATTATCAAACACAAATATTATCAGTACCATTACTAAAAATATCAGTGACAAAATTATAAATTTTGTCTTAAAAGATTATATTAGTATGTTCTTCATGTGCATCTGTTTAAATATTAGAAACTTCAGCCCATTATGCAATGTTTAAGCTTTAACATAATTAAATTGACTATAAATATTATAAATTAGTTAAAATTGTATTTAAAATTTAAAGTGTTGGGCGCCTGGGTGGCTCAGTTGGTTGAGCCACTGCCTTCAGCTCAGGTCATGATCCCGGAGTCCCGGGATCGAGTCCCATATCGGACTCCCGGCTCTGCGGGAGGTCTGCTTCTCCCTCTGACCTTCTCTCCTCTCATTCTCAGTCTCTCTCTCTAATAAATAAATAACATAAAAAAAAATCTTTAAAATTTAAAGTGTTTATAATGCAGGCTTTTAATTTCATTTTGGTTTTCCAAATGAATTTTTTTGTACCTTACTTTTTTTTTTAAAAGATTTTTTATTTATTTATTTGAGAAAGAGAGAGAGTGAGAGAGAGCATGAGAAGGGAGAAGGTCAGAGAGAGAAGCAGACTCCCGCTGGAGCTGGGAGCCCGACTTGGGACTCGATCCCGGGTCTCCGGGATCATGCCCTGAGCCGAAGGCAGTCGCCCAACCAACTGAGCCACCTAGGCGCCCCTGTACCTTACTTTTTAATAATTGTCTAATTTTAGTTTAGAGCCTCTTTGCCTTACATTGTGAAAGCTAATTTCTGTAATCTTCATAGTAAAATATATAGAGTAAAATATATCACCTCTTCAGATGGTTTACAATTCATAAAGTGTCCACATTTAATGATAATTTTATAGATATTGGCAATAAAATAATTTATTAAATTATTTAAAAAGATGAAACTAAAATCACATGAATATTGAGTTCAAGAGAAGATGTATTATACATTAATGACACAGACCCTTAGGCAGAGTTTTATCAGTTGTGAAAAAGTAGTATTCCATACCTCATCTATTAATTTTCCTTCCCATTTTCCTATGTCTTCCTATCTGCTGGCCAATCTATTTCAAGTTGAGTGCTATTAGCATTGAAATCAACCCAAATATGAACTTGCTAAAATGTCTTATGCTTTAAATATCTATTCACTTAATTATTGACTTTTCCTACAATCTATTATCACTATGGCCTGATATAGTTATCTTCCTGTCTTGCCTTGATGCAGAACACATTTATTGTGGGTGACTAGATATCACATCTACAAGATTTCAACTCAGTAGGGCCAACAGCCTATATGTTGGCTTTTGCTCTAAGTTGTGCTATTTAATCGAGAAATGATATAGTGCTTTTATGATACCAAACAGTGGTCTGGACTGAGATGATCTTTCCAAATTCACAATAGATTTCCATTAGACATTTTAGTAGTTGATTTTGGATCATGACAGACTTGACCCAGCTAATCTTGGCTTCGCTGCTCTGAGGATGCTATAGTCATGTTTTCTGGGTTTTTTGTTTGTTTGTTTGTTTTTGCCTTCTGAGTATTTGAGACAGAAACAAAACAAAACACATTTCTGAGGAATCATGTATTTAACTCACATAGACAAGAAAAATTCCAAATGTCATTGTTCAACATTTAAGAATAGTGTTAAGTTGGATTAAGGGTAGGGAGAAATGAGGAAAGAAAGGAAGCAGGGAAATCATTAAGTCTAAGTAAAATGCAATTTGGAAGATACTTGAGTATTGGCTCTGCCAATTTGAGAGATGTCAGAAAAAAGGATGCCTAATACAGTAAGTGTGTCAACCTCCTCAGGAACAATAGCCCAGTCATATTCTGATTCTAGGAGCCAGGCTTCCTGACTCTGTGTTTTTTTGGGTAATTTACATGACTGCTGTGTTTTTTTGGGTAATTCACATGACTCCTTTATATTTTATTCCTATTATCTATATGGAGGGAAATACCATATGAAACTTCTATAAGTAAGAATTAAGACCTATAAAGTGCTTAAAAATATGCCTTTGACTGATGATGATGATGATGATGATGATGATGATTTCAGTGAGTCTAGATTAACATTCAGAACTCCAAGGTCTACTGTATAATTACATTATTCTGGCTCAAGTGATCTAAAAATCCAGGTGCAACACAGGCAACCAAACGCCAAACTTTGATTGTATTGGAAATGAGTATGCATAGGTAGAGAGAGTGTAAGGGAAAAGATAGGAATACAATACTAGGTGGCTCACTTATTATTACTTCTGATGGCTTTATGCATCTGGCAAAAATACAATAAACAAATCTCCCTGGTATTTCACTGTGCTACTGAAGCCATTCTGTCTCAGACTTGGCTTGTACTTACCTGGATTGCTCTGATAACCTTCTGAACTATACTAGTTTTTTCTATTCTTTCCCACCTAATTCATTAATATTCCAATACAACTAGTGACTAACAGTTGTATGGAGTCTTACAGTATTTAAAATGCTTACACATTAATTATCTCACTACATTTAATTTATCTTATATGGATGGACAACTTGATTATTCTTAAGTACAGCTCCAACAGAATCAATACCAAATTTTTCCATTATTCCTGTATTTATGAAGGTTATTACTATTAAATTTTGTTTTGGTTGTCAAATCCTTTATTGAAATATTTTACTTTGTAATTCTAAACTAGCTGAGCATTCTACTTTACCACCATTGATGTCATCAATGACAATGACATCATGAGAATAATCAACATAACAGCCCCACAGATTGGGCAGTCCTCAGGATATTTTTAATGGTTCCAGAGAGTTGTGTGGCTAAAAATGACTAAAGATTGGGGCTGATTTTAACAATCTCATCAAAAATGGCATTTCCAGGGGCGCCTAGGTGGTTCAGTGGGTTAAAGCCTCTGCCTTCAGCTCAGGTCATGATCTCAGAGTCCTGGGATCGAGCCCCACATCGGGCTCTCTGCTCAGCAGGGAGCCTGCTTCTTCCCTGCCTGCCTCTCTGCCTACTTGTGATCTCTCTCCTTTGTCAAATAAATAAATAAAATCTTTAAAAAAAATGGTATTTCCATTGTGCTTAATGTTTTTATGCTTCTTTCTATCTCTTGGTGGTTCATGGAGGGCTTTGATAAGCAAGGTAGAGACAGAAGGTAGACTTCAATCTGGGCTTGTCTGTTAATGAATAGTTAGTTTCGGTGTCATCCTCAGACCCTTCCAATTGCTGTTGATTAGCTATACCATCAACAGTCTCTTCTGGAGATAGACCCAATATGTAGATCTTTGGAGCCAGGTTGGAGGAAGCACTGACTTCCTTGCCAGTGTACCTCAGGTATTCAACTTTGATCTACTTGGCATTGAATTTAGGTGGCCTGGTGGAGGCATCTGGTATTCACATGAACCTGAATTTGGACAACTGAAGATAGTTGTACCTTTGTCTCCTCTGAGCCAAAAGCTACTATTAAATTTTTAAAAAATCATTTTGACAGTAACTTAAGTTTTCATTGAAAATTTAGGGAATAAAAATATAACCTAAAAAATACCTATAAAGGCATCACTAAGCAATTAGTTCTCATTTTTTATTTTCCATCTTCACATTTCATCCATTTTGAAATTATGTTTTACAAGGTGTGAAGCAACCATTTTTGTTAATGGTTAGACAGTTAAAGCAACACCACTTACTGAATAATCTGACATTTACCACATATTTTAAAACTTTAACATTATCTTAGTCTGCATTTGGATGATTTCCTAGCTCTCTATTTCTGAAATTTTTCTCTTTCATAAAATTCACTTTTAGTCTGAGTACCAGAAAATTCTAATTATTAAAGCTTAATAACATATTTCAATAACTTAAAGAGCACATGTTCCCCTATGATCATCTACTTCACAATCTTCCTGACTCTTCCTTACACAAATATATTTTCATTGTTAAAGAGAGAGCTAATGAATAGATATGTATATGTATGTGTATGTATATGTGTGTGTTAACCTTGATATAAAGTTAGGTACATATGTTTCAATTAGTATTTACATGTTAGGAACTAAATGTTTTCTTTGTGATTAATTTTAGTTTTTCTTAAATAAATATTTAATTCTAAAATCACATTTATATAACAAGGTCTGTTCCCTTCTAAAATCTATCTAAAAGTGTATACTAACAAGTTTTCTATTTTTCTGTCTATTTAGCCATCTATCCATCTAATGTTGTATATGTGCAAGGCTATTAATTGCAGCATTGTTTGTAAAAGATTATAGTAGAGCCCTAAGAGATATCCGTTATGAACAGAACTGGAGAGGAGAATAGCAGCTATGCAGGAGCAAGAAACTCCACCTGGATCTTTCTCTCCTATATCTCCTGCAGAACATGTAGGAGAGCAAAATTTGCCACTGCAAAATGTGTCTCCTTGGCTGGTGGATTATTTTAGACTGATTATTTTTAAGAAACAGAAGGCTGAGGCAGAACCTTTGACCCTCTCCCTAAATGCCTAAAAGTATTTAGATAGAAGACTTTTTCTAGGAAGGGAGTTACTACTATAAATAGCTATAGTATGATAGGAGTAGGTATGGTAGACGGGGAGGAACCTAGCAAGGCCTATTTGATCAAAGTCCTCTCTATCTCCCATTGTTTCTAGGTGGCTCAGCAAACATTAGTTTACCAAACATTTACTCTTTCCATTCTCCTATGAATCATTTTCCTTCCCTTTGTAGCACTAAAACCCTACTCCCTTTCTCCTTAGTTCAAAATGATGTATATACCTCATTTTGCTAATCTGTGTCTTGTCAGTTTGTTTCTCAGACCATCCAGAAGAAACTTGAAGGGTAGAGGTTTGTCCTCCGCAACAAACAAAAGTTTTAATCTGTGTTGGGAAAGCAACAATCACTACTTTTCCCTCTCTTTCCCTTTTTTTAGGATACAAAATTTTACTATACATAAAATTTTAGAAGTAAGAAGATAGAGTGCAAATATCCTTAATTAATCCATATCCCTGTGGGCAGGTGGGAAAAAAGTGGACCAAAGGAACTGTTGGAATGTATTAGGAAACACATAGGGAAACTGGGAGAAGAGAACAGGGAGGGGAAACTGGGCAGGAGTAATTGCTGAATCTGGAGCTATAGATGGAGGCGAGGCAGGAGAACAGAAATATCCACACTCATTAGCACCCAGGGAGAATACCTTGTCTAAGACTTATACTTAATCAGAGTAGCTAAAACCACACTCTACCACCAAGTTAAGAAACCACAAATAAGAAGAAACAGCACAATACAGCCGGAAGATAGGAGAAGAACTGAGCAAGCATGTAGTTTATTGTGGCACTATTTGTCTATACTGTGCAAAGTCATCAAATTCCCGAAAGGATACCTTTTATGTAGGAGAGGGCTGGTTTAACAGAACAATACCTGTTTTTTTCTGAGTTTTAAGTCTTTTCTTTGCGCTGTGCCTCAGAGGAGTCTCTTTGCATAAGCAAATTCTTAGATGAATGGAACTTTTTCTGTAATATTTATTTATGGAATTACTTTGACATATAAAAAACTCAATTTTTAAATAATTTGTCTTGATGGTTTCATGTAGTCTTGATAGTTTAATGATTTGTAAATTCATTTTCCATTATTTTCTTCAGGATTATTATCAGAGTTTGTATTCTCAAATGCCAATTGAGTGAAACGAGCCTTAACAGTTCATAAAAACTCATAATAAAGTAGAGCTTAGAATTATAATATCTTAATTTGGAAGACAGTTGACATAATATTTATTTTGCTAGTTCTCTTACTAAAGTGACCACAGGACATGAAGACAGACATCCACTAATTCTCGCTTCCCAGAGGTAGCACCAGAGTGCTCTGCCAGTTACAAAGCATATACCTGATGCTGGCCTTGCTCCCCTACATTGTCACTTAGTTTTAAAAAATAAAAAGTATACTCGGTCACATGACTATTTTAAGGTTAAAGCTTTGAACCATTGTCCTTTGTGTTAATAAGAGAATGAATTCAGCTCTGTTAAATGCTGCCAGATGGATGGCCCATTAGTTGCTCATTTGAGAATTTTTTAAACTTTCTATGTTTCAACCTGGGGGAAAAATATCTACTAGCACAAAATCTCCACAAAGCCACTGCTTTCTGTCACACATTCCATTTGATGATAGCCTCTGGATACATTAAGATGCATCATTGCAGCTTTAGCTCCTGAGTTTATCATATGTATCAGTTGCAGCAGAGGGTTGTATTCAATTTTTCACACTATTTGAACAAGTTTTGAATATTAAAGAACAGACACAAAGAAGGACCACGCTACCGGAACTGCTGACAGGGCTTTGGGTCCAGTTAATTGCTGTAAACAGAACGGTTTCTAATGCTCTTTTTAGTTCTGTGTTTGTGCCTGCCAGCAGGGCTCAATAGGGCCTTTATAAATTCCCTTTTTATCTCTGACTCCAGTTGATTGACATGTGAACCATGCTGTTGGTGTTTGAATAAGTGCACTGGATTTCTATAAAGCTATGAATATTTCCTGAACCTTACACAACCAGATCTAAATACTACAATTTCAGCTATAATTCTTTAAGGCCTGAAAATCATTGGGCTGAAAAGCCAAATATTTTCATATTGAGTTCATTACTTAAGTCATTGAAAATGCATTCAGCTGGTAGAAGTTTGGTGGTAGGGGATACTTATTGCAACATTTACGAACACAGCTTTTAACTACTTCTTTACATTTTTGCTTGTTAAAACATAAAATGATGTTTCTATTTTGATTTGCATTCTGATTTTTAGTTAGTAATGTTAAGAAAAATATCCACATAATACATTTTAAGTTTGTTTTGTAATTGATTATAGTATTAAAACTGTAAGTAAGCCAGTTACTAATGATTTTGAGGAGATACTGTAATTGTGATTTTTCCATTGAGATGACATAAAACATTTGCATTTGAAAATATAAATGATCTCCTGTTGCTCTCTCTTGGTCTTGCTCCTTCTTTCTCTCTGTTTTTTTTTTTTTTTCTCTTTTGTCCTTTACCTCCATGATAGCTAATTCTAATTTAAAAAGTAAGAAATTTTATCCATGGATAATTCTATGAAACAGTGGAATGATACTATTTATAGGAATAGAACTAAAACAAGATGTATTATGCATTTTGACCCAAAATTATCTGTTTAAACAGAGTAGAAATCTCTTATGTGAGAGATAGTAATTAAGACCTTTTTCCCCCCTATTATACAAATCCTTTTTAAATCTTTCAAAAGAACACTGTGACAGGGTGTAATCCAATGTGGATTGCAAAGGAAAAAAAAAAGTTAGATGTGTGATACCAAAGACTTTATGCTGCAGCTTGCACAATTCTGTGGCTAATCTTTTTGAAAAGCAACTTCAAAATCCTTCTTAAATGCAGCTGTACCTTTATTTTTTTTTCCCATTCCTTTGCAAAAGTGTACTTTTTTTTCCCTCTGTGGCATTTAATCTTTTTATAAACTGATTTAACATGAAGTGGTTTTAGGTGTTGGAGTGAATGTGGGCAACACAGTTGATGAGTAGTTCTGTCCATCAAAAATCAACATTTTCTCTTCTGAAAATAACATAGCTGCCTGAGAGATCTCACTTCTTGGGAAGGGAATAGTTTGCTTCCTTATAAACAGCACTTTATATTTTCTACATATTATTGGGGATCTAGGGTTCTTTTTGGGTTTTGCATCTAGCGTTCTTTTTGGGTTTTGCATCTGAACAGAAAATATCAATTCTCAGAACTCAAACTACCTGTCTATATGAAATTAACTTGAAAGTGTAAGGCAGAAAACATAATGTGAAGCATCACCTTCCTTAAGGATACAAAGTTTTGCCTTGATCACTACATGCATTTAGGATTTTCTGGCTAATAATCTCAAGGTCTCAGATTCATCATATGTAAAATATGGGTTTAGAGACAGTGTCTTAATTGGCTTTGTAGTCTACAACTGTATGTTTGTTATCTAGTAAAGATGTGCTGTTATCTTTCTAAATGATAAAATTATTTCCATGCATACATAGCAGTGTTGGATAATAATGTATGCTTGTTTACTTTCCTGATAAAATGACGAGGGTGTTTTTACAATGTTATTTTATAAAACTATTAATTTTAAAAGCATTCACAACACAGTGAGTGTCCAGTTAACTATAAGACAGTGAAAGAAATAGTAAATGCATGCTAAAACATAAAGGTTCTAGTCATGCTTTGGCAAAATCAATGATTTAAAGTCAGACTAAATGATACTTGAGCTGTAGCTCAATGAGGTTCTCTAACCAAACAAAATGTTGTAGTAGCTACATCCTTTTAGAGACAGAATATCAGAGAATTAGCCAATTTCAGAAAAATGGAAGGAAATACAGTTGTCCAAAAGGGAAACTTTCTTTATAAGGGGGCTGTATATCCAATTGTTAGGTTATATACCTTAAACTTACATATAAACTTTGGAAAAGATAATTGATTAAAAAAGAAGAAGAAGAAAAAGAAAGAAAAGATTCTGTCTTACAGCCTTTTTTTTTTTTCTTTCAGCCTTTTATAAGAACCTCTAGGGAAAGTATTCTTGGCTATATAATGGATGTAAGCAAAGAGACAAAGACCAAATAATGCTTTTGTATCATTTTATGGTTTTGTCCAAGTTTTATTTCACTTTCTCTTTCAAGCTTATAGTCTCAATGGGCTCAAGCACAAAGAGGGGGAAAGGCCAAGAATAGGGCCTTTTAAATAATGAGAATTCAGGTTTAAACATTATATGAGATATTTTAAGTGCATTTTCCAGTGGAACAAACTAAAAGCAAATCAACTGGATGCCTTCTAAGTTTTAGCAGAAAATTTACTATGTGAGAATCTATAATATTGGCTAGAGAATAGTTGTGATAATGCAACCTATACTCTGCCCCCCCCCCAAAAATTTAAGCCAGTAGGAAGCTTTTGGGTGGAAGCTTTTATTATAGTGTGTTGTTTTCAGTTCGCATCATCATGAAATAAGCCAAGAAGCCAAAAAATCATCTTCATACAGTGATTTATATATATTATGAATAATTATTGAACAATATTTGTAATGATTTAGAAATGATGAACATTGATTTGGGAACAATTTTTTGAACAATTTTTTGGGAAAAAATTGAGTTTTTATTTGTTTCCTTGTACACACAAAAATATCTCAGGTGAATGAAAGATCTTCACAAAGAGTACAAAACAAACACATAAAGACACACACACATATATAATAAATCTATAGCTATATACATTTATAGGTAAAGATATATAGTTATAGATATCTGAATAATATTTTTTGAACTTGATAAGCAAAAAAACAAGTCATCAAGAAACCGTTAAAGCAGGGGCACCTGGGTGGCTCAGTTGGTTAAACAACTGCCTTCGGCTCAGGTCATGATCCCGGAGTGCCGGGATCGAGTCCCACATCGGGCTCCCAGCTCCATGAGGAGTCTGCTTCTCACTCTGACCTTCTCCCTTCTCATGCTCTCTCTCTCTCTCTCCTAATAAATAAATAAATAAAATCTTTAAAAAAAAAAAAAGAAACTGTTAAAGCAAACCATTAAAGCAAAGATTGAGGGATTTGGCCATATGAAAATTAAATCAGTTTTTGGGTAGCAAGGACAATATGGACATTCTGAAAAATAAGATATTCTGAAAAAAAAGAAGACTAGAAACATTTATTTGAAATATATATCACAGTTTTTAAGTTAGAACATAATTATATAAGTAGCTCTTTCAAAGCAATAATTAAGGAATCAGCCCCATAGCAAGAAAGGGGCCAACTTTCTGAACCGTCATTAACTATAGACATGAGTTGGTTAACGTAAGTAAAACAAATGAGCCATAAAATAAATGAGCACATTAAAGTTATTAAATATCTTAAATAATGTGTACAATTTGAATTAAAAATTTTGTGGACTACCATTAAGTTAAGTTAAAATATATATAATTGATAATTGGCATGATTATGGGAAAGCACTCATTCTGTGTCCAACTAATGGAAGCTTAAACTGGAATAACTCTTTTGGGTGATTTGATGAACAAATAAAAAATCCTTACCATTTTGATCTGCCAGTTACACTTTTTCTGTTTATCATAAATACTGGCACCAGAATACAAATTATGTGTTCAAGGACATCCATTTTATAAAATATAGAAAATTTGGAACAGAGTAATGTCCATTACTAGGGAACATTTTAGACAATATTCTGCTTACTTAAAGGAAAATGATAGGTCTATTTTTCAAACATGGAAAGATTTCCAAAACATACTTTCATTTATGTAAAATCACAATGCAAAAATACGTAAGTATATGGCATACAGAATAAGGAGGCTACCTTGTGAAACTGAATAGTGCTCTCTGAGGTGTGTCATGCTATTGGTTAGGGAGCTTGTGGTTGCACCTTAACTATGGAATCTCTAAACGTTGATACTATTTGAACATCTTAACAACAATTATAATATTTTCATAAATAGTAAAAAACAACAATAAAAAAAAACCTTTCTTTTGTGGATTTTACTGTCAGTGGACTATTACATAGTTTTTGCGTTTTATTATGCACCAGTAGGAGTTATGAGGGATATTTAATGTTTCTATAAATAACTCTAAAACAATAAATTTACATATAATCTGTTTAGCTGCTTGAGGCAAAGTATTTATCTCTTCATCATGTTTTTTACAACAGAATGACTCCGCATGTATGTATTCTGAGGAGATAAAATTTTGAGAAAACCAAAGATTTCTTAAACTGTGGTACAAAATACATGATTATATTCCATGAATAACAAAACACTGCAGAATAAAATGAATAATGCCTGCAGAATAGCAGAAATAATGTCTCCAGAATAATGCAAATAACAAAATGTCTGTGGGATAGAAAGCTCCATTACTGGAATAGCCAACAGAATATCATACTCTACTCCTATCTCCATAAAACTGGCTATATAATTAGAAATAAATAACCTTGTCATATCTCAATTTTCAATCCTCAAATAAAAGGATAGAGTAGACAACACCTACATTTAATTTCAGCCCGTGTTTTATATTTGTTAAATTTTGTTTTCTAAAAGCCTAGTTAGAAACTTAGTAGTTATCCCAAAATTGCAGTGACATTTCTTTCATGTGTAGTGCAAAAAAGAAAAAAAAAATCTAGCAAGGGATTAATGAGATAAATACGTAGAAATGCAAAGGCTGAATCAAAGGGTAAGCATATTTTAAATATAAATTTTAGTGTCAAATTGTCCTCAAAAAGTATGTGTTGAAGCAGTATGTCAAAATACTGCTTCAACAGTATATGATAATATCACATACTTAAGATTATATACATATATTCACAAAGAAAAATAATTTCTTTAGTACTATAAAATACTTCCTTAAGCCATTTAGAATATATTCTTTAAGGTAGTGTAAGGTAAATTTCCTTCTTTTTTTTTCCCAAGAAATTCCCTTATAGTACATGTAGTGGGTTGGATATTCCATCTTTTCCTCATTTATGTCAAATAATATTTCCTACTAATTCTTACAGGTAATGGGTCTGTTTTCAGTTTCTATAAATGAAAAAAAATGCATCATTATCTTGGGTAAAAGTAAGTATTTATAATTTGAGTGAGTTTATATTTTTAGTCTCAGGTGTTGATGGATAATGTCATTTACATGGTATAGTGGAGCTTAAATTAATCCATACAACTGCACTGAAATAACAACTGTTGACTTTATTTCACTGAAAATTTTACTACCATTCTTTCTCATTGGAGGAAAGTTGTTATAGATATAACTACAACTACAGCATATGCATTTTAAAGAGCAGCAAAAATTTAAACAGTATTCTTAAATTCTTAAAATTTAAACAGTACGCAAAAATTTAAACAGTATTCCTAAAAATTAGATTTTTAAGTTATGTGTTAAGTTTGGGAAATATTTTATAATTTACTCCCCATTGTCATTAGGTTAAATATCAGGAGGGAAATGAGTCACTTATTTAACCTTGCCAGTCAGGGGTTTTCCAAGTAGATTCAACTAGCCATCTTTAATATCATAAACTGTTTTCTATATAGTATAGTTTAGAATTAAGAAGTAAGTATCCTTATCATCTTTTTTTTTTTTAAGTACCAACTCAAAGAGCCTATCGTGAAAACAGAGTGTTAATAGGTTTCCTCACCTTATATAAACAAAAGTGCTGAAACCTCATAGAACCTTCATGACAAATGATTACTTCAGTCATATCATCCAGTTTATAACCTGATGGGAACAGAAGGGCATTCACTCTTACCTGTTAGGGTGAAAGAAATAAATCTTTTTGAATGGTTTCTAACATTGCCTCACTTAGACAAAGAAATGAGTTTTGATATGTGGTTTTCACTTTATTTGTTTAGATACAATCATTTACAATCATAATGCTATCATCAGGACGATTCAAGTGCTAACTACATGAGTAATAGTGTAGAGAGAGTATTAATAACTCAAGAGCTGTAATGCTTAGATTTGAACGTGGAATCTACTGATTTTGAGGTATACGACATTAGGAAAATTGATTAACTTTTATGGGCCTCAGTTACCTGATCTAAATAACCAGGAAATAAAAAAAAAAAATCAGGAAATAATATAAGTACACTTACAAGTTTTGTGTGTAGATTGAATGAATTAACATATGTAAATTCCTTTGAAGCGTTTAGAGCAGTTTTGTGTTTATAGCAAAATTGTGTGGAAAGGACAGAGATTTCTCATATACTCCCTGCACCAACTCATGCATAGGCTCCCTCATTATCCATATCCCTCACTAGAATGGTGCATTTATTAAACCTGATGAACCTATACTGACACATCTTAATCACCAAAGTCCATAGTTTACACTAGGGTTCACTCTTGGTGTTGCTATTCTGTGGGTTTAGACTAATGTACAATGGTATGTATCCACTTTTAGTATTATACATAGTAGTTTCACAGCCCTAAAAATTCTCTATTCTTTACTTATTTATCTCTCCCTCCCCCTGAAATTCTAGCGACCATGAGCTTTTTACTGTCCTATAGTTTTGTTTTATTTTTAGAATGTCATATAGTTAGAATCATACAGTGTGTAACTTTTTCAGATTGGTTTCTTTCACTTCGTAATATGAATTTAAATTTTCTCTATGCCTTTTATTGGCTTTATAGCGCATTTCTTTTTTTTTAAAGATTTTAATTTATTTGAGAGAAAAAGAGAGAAAGCACACAAGCACAAGTGAGGGGTGAAGGACAGAGGAAGAGAGAGGAGCAGATTCCTGCTGAAGAGGGAACCCAGGGCAGAGCTAGATCCCAGAACCCTGGGATCATGACCTGCACAGAAGGCAGCCACTTAACTGGCTAAGTCACCCGGCACCCTACAGCAAATTTCTTTTTAGTCCAGGAGAATATTCCATCACCTGGATATTCTACAGTTTAACCATTCATATTACTAAAGACTGTTTCCAAGTTTGGGCAATTATGAATAAAACTGCTGTAAACATACATGTGCAGGTTTTGTGTGGACATAAGTTTTCACCTCTTTTGGGTAAACAGCAAGGAGTACAATTGCTGGATCATACAGGAAGAGCATGTTTAGTTTTCCAAGATAGTACCATTTTGTATCCCCACCAGCAATAAGTGAGAATCCTTGTTGTTCCACATCTCCACCAGCAGTTGATTATCAGTGTTCTGGATTTTAGTCATTCTAATAGATACTATTTCCTATTAAAAAAAACTATTTTTTTTAAAGATTTTATTTATTTATTCATTAGGAAAGAGAGAGAATGAGAGAGAGAATGAGAAGGGAGAAGGTGAGAGCGAGAAGCGGACTCCCCACGGAGCTGGGAGCCCGACGCGGGACTTGATCCCTGGTCTCCGGGACTCAATCCGGGGTCTCTGGGATCATAACCTGAGCCAAAGGCAGTCGCTCAACCAACTGCGCCACCCAGGCACCCCGATACTATTTCCTTTTTGACTTTGGGGATTTTTCCCCACAGAAGATAGATTCAGTTTAGATATTTGATTATGCTCTTTATGTCTCATTTTAACTAATATGGATATGGAACAGAAAACATACTCTTGGAAAGTATCCCTATGGAAATCCTAGAATTATGGAATTGGGCATTTTATCTCTTTTCTCTCATTTCCATTACATTTGAGGAAAAAAAAAAGGCTATTTGCTTATTCTCTAAACCATGACTCCTAGAAAAAAGCAGGTTTATATGTTTAATTTATTACATATATTTATTTTAATATGTAAATATATTATGCACTTCTGTAAATGCACACATACATGTGTGCAATGAAGTAATACATATTTATATATATGTAAATATATGTGTATATATACCTTTGTGGCCTATACTATTGCCTATATTACCTTGATTCTCTGTGGTTTATTGTCTTTCAAACTGACTCTTTCCCACTGCTTCATTTAATATTTTACGCCTGTCTAAACTTATTGCAGAATATATTTTTCTTGGTGATTCTAATATGTTAAATAATACAGTCATGCATATGACCACTTATTTTTTGTCATTTCTAAGAAATATATTTTTTCTCAATTCAGCCACCCATTCTTAAATGACTATGTACTCTTTCATCAATAAAAATGATGATTTTAATCCCATTCATTAGTCTTCAATTCTTATCCCTCTAGTTTTAATAGTTTACTGCCACAGTTTCTTTATTTATTTATGTAGTAATAAATTATCATAATCTCCATACCCTTTGACTCATATTTGATTAAAACTGTAGCTGAAATCAGAAGCCATATATTTCATTGGCACTTAATGAAAAATGATAAGAAAAGAAGCTATTATTTATTTTTATTTGAGCTTCCCTGTATGTGTATGCTTTTTTCCCCCACTAGATAATGAGCTCCTGAACAACACGTACCTTTTCATATTCATTATCATGCCTGTACATAGTAGGTGCTCTATAAGTGTTTTTGTATTGAAATTGCATACGTAGTTTCCTTAAGAACAAAATGCAGTGAATTTCAAACATAATGCAATTTTTAAAAAAAAATCCATCTCCTTGAAGATGATTCATGGACTTCCTAATCAATGTTACCACTCAGAATTTTGATATTTTAAAAAAAATATATCTAGAAATAAGTTTCATTTGCTAAACCCCACTTCCAAAATATGATCTTTTTTCATTCTTTCTCATTTTTCCAAATGAGATCTTTATTCTCCATTTATCTTTGCTCAAAGATTGTAGAGTTACCCTTAACTCTCATCTTTCACACACTATATCTAACACATCAGTGAACCCTGTCAACACTTCGTTTCACTATATCCACAAACAGATTATCTCAGACCATTTTCACTATTACCGCTCTAGCCATACAATCCTTCTCTTTCTCCTGAACTACTACAAGAACTTTATATTTGGTCTTCAGTTTTCAACAACATTCCTCTACAAACTATACAAATCATCTAGCACAGTCCATTTTAAAACTTAAGATTTCTCCTTATGGCTAAGATTTGGTGAGCTGAGAAAGTGTGTCCCTCCTATCTAATAATGATAATATGCATAAATTATAAGATAATAACTTTTTTGAGCCAAAGAGAACTGAGATCAAAGAACAACTGGTAGTTGAATATTTAAGGACTGATGAGGAGGCACAGAAATGAAGATAGGGACAGCATAGGAAGAAAAAGTGGCCGCTGAAAAAGTGAGAAAAAAATAAATTTAATGAATTACTAAAGAACCCCTGCAACTGTAGACACAGGAAGGGCTCTCACTTACTCAAGGACAAATTTTTTTTACGGGTAGAGGACAGGGAGAGAGAGCGTTTCTCAGTAATATAAAATGGTAGGTATCAGATACCAAGCAGAAAAGGCAGAAATTCCTGCCACTTTGTGTATTTCTTTGGGACAGAAAATCCTTTAAACTCTGGAAGAAGAGTTACAAATCCTACCAACTAACAGGGGGCTAAGGAGAGGCTATTTGTTTCTGAGGAAAGCATAGGATAAAAAAATGAAAAAAACAAAACATATTTCAGTCCTATAAGATAATCCGAAAATAGTTCTGGGCCTAATAGCATTGGAACCTTCTACTTCTAGCCAGGAGCATGATCCTCCATTCCATACAAGACCTGCCCGGATACAAGGCAGAATTTGTTTGACACAGAGAAGAGGAGTAGGAATAATGACCAAACCCCATACCTGAGGCCCTGGAGCACATGGCTTACTTAAAGCTGAGGCTGGTCCAGGGTAATAGAGATCACCTCCTGCCCTCTAACTACACATGAGCAAACACCAAGTAGCAACCAACAGCACTTACTCAATTAAGGAGGGATATGTCAAGAACATGGAGGGTAACCTTCTCTGAGTTTCAGGCCCAGAGTGGGGACTAAAAGCTGAGTGATTACCTAGAAGAAAACCCTGCAACATCGAAGTTATTATTGTAAGAACAAGGTATTAGACAAATTTGAATATTGTGGTACAAATTAGGTTAACTATAGGAAAAACAAAATTCAGATCCAACTCATCCCCTGATTAGAGTAGCTCAACTGCTATACTAAAAACATGACAGGAGAGGCATGCCCATTTCTGGATGTGACTGTTTTCCTCAGTCTCTCTTATTCCATACACGATGTCCAGCATTCATTCAGAAATAAGGAAATACACACAATAGCAAGAAAAAGATGCTTTAAGTCATAAAACAACCCAAATACACAAATTTGAATGTCTCATGTTGGAACTGTCACACTAGGACATTTATTATGTTTAAAATGCTCAGAAAAACAGTGGTAAATGTGTACAACATGCTTGAAACGATTGGGAATTTCAGCAAATGATGGAAAATAGAAGTGCCAGAAATAATTTTTTAAATGGTATCCAAGAATTCCTCAGTGGACTCATCTGTAAACTCAACAAAGCTGAAGAATCAGCAAATTTAAAGATAGATCCATAGAAATTACATAAATTGCATCACACAAAAAGAAGTGGGGAAAAATAGAGCATTTAATAGTTGTAGGTCAATATGAAATGGTTTAACATATATGCAATTGGAGTCCCAGAAAAGTATAGAGGAGAAGCAAAATAATTATATGAGGAGATAATTGCCAAGAAATTCCATCAAATAATAAAAGACCTCAAACCATATATCCAGTAATATCAGCTTACTTCAAGCATGGTAAATATCAAATAAAGCATAGACACATTGTGTTTAAACTTCTGTGAATGAAAAATAAAGGAATTTCTTGAAGGAGGCCAGAGAAGAAGACATCTGTAGAGGGACAATAATAATGATTATAGCACACTTTTTGTCAGAAGTTCTGAAAGTCAGAAAACAATGGCATAATATCTTTAAAGTACTGGGAATAAAAAGCAAACAAATAAAACCCTGTTAACACGGACTTTTATGCACAGTAAAAATATTCATAGAAAGTCAATGCAGACCTCTTTAAACAAACAAAAGTTTAGAGGATTTACTTCCAGCAGACCTGTGCTACAAGAAATGATAAAGGATCTTAACGCAAGGAATGTGATAACAGAAGGAATCTTGGATCTGTACAAAGAAATGAAGACCTATGGCAATGGTAAAAAATGGGAGTAAATAGATGAAATGTTTCTCTATTCATTTAAATATATTTTTTAAGATTTTATTTATTTATTTGAGAGAGAGAGAGAGAATGAGAGAGAGAGAGGTCAGATGGAGAAGCAGACTCCCCAGTGAGGAGGGAGCCGGATGCGGAACTCCATCCCAGGACTCCAGGATCATGACCTGAGCCGAAGGCAGTTGCCCAACAACTGAGCCACCCAGGCGCCCTCATTTAAATATTTCCAAAGGATAATTTTCTTCAACTCTCATGGGTCCAATAGGAAGTCAGCGAAATTTTAGAATATTTTGATTTGTATTAAAACTGAAAAGCTACAGATACAGATGTATGGGTATGGATAAAGCAGTGTTTAGAGGGAAATTAATTAGCCTCAGATGTTTTTACTAGCAAATAAAAAGTCTCAAACCAAAGAAACCTCTCCCTGTTCTCTATTCTCTTCTCTATTACCCTCCATTCTCATGCTAATGCCTGTCTGTGACCAAATCCAACTAAAAGGCAGTGGGTGAAAGAGCCTGATTTACAGTCTATAGAGATTATAGAGCTGTTCAGAGAATGTGATCTTCCAGTTAAGCAATGAAGGTGACTTGGATTAGGAAAGTCAAGGCAGAAGTTGTAATATGTGGTCAGACTCTGAACATACTTGGAAGATCCAGCTGATTTGATTAAGGATTGAATGTGGACGTAAGGAGAGCAGAAATAAATGACACCTGTATGGTTTTATGCATTGGAAACTTAATGGAAACTGGTACCGATTACAGAAATGGGAAGGAATTTGTGGCTAAAGGGGTGCATGTGGAAATCAATTTTGTTTTGAACTTTTTAAACTTAAAGCCTATTATTATATAACTCAGAATGATTAGTTTGGTAGTCGGAAATACTAAGTGGTCTATACAATGTTGAATTCAGTTTCTCTGGTAAGATGCACTCATGCCAATAGTTTGAGCTCTACGTAACAACTTTAATACATCTTTCTTCATGCTAATTCTCTTTCCATTCCCACAAATGAGTCCAGATTTTTTGTAATATAGCTTTTCTTAATTTATTTGAGAAACTTTAAAGTATAATATTTCCTTTTGCTCATCCTTGCATTTTACAACTAGTGAATGTTGAATTCAAAAATTATTTTTTAAACAAAATGAGAGTACATAAAGAAAGTATTCTTTTTCTAGTTTTTGGTTGTGTGTGTGGTTTGGCTTTTTTTTTTCTTTCTTTCTGAAAACTTCCTCAGGCAAAGGAGATTTAGTAAGGAGAATTTTTCTATAAGTTTTGGAGGATTAAGATTATTTGGAATCTCTTGAGTTCTCAGGGATATCACCGTTATTGTTAAGATCCTGATCTTCCACTGTTAATATCATAGGTTTCTCAAAAAACACCTTGAAAGATTATGTATTTAACTGCTGTTGTATATCCCCAATTGTGTGAAATCAGTTGCTAAGTTTAATATTTAGTAAAATGCTCTATACAATTTTAAGCTCTAAACCTTGGTGCTTAAAATCCTTGTGTTTTATTCCATACCTTGAGGCAAGAATTTCAAGTGTATGCTTGTCACTTTCTCACTTTCAATGTTGATATGAACAACCTCCATTTGTGTAATAGGAAGGATAATGATCAAGTTTCATAACAAAAGCCAAAATAGCAGTTCCTGAACAAGATAGAATTATAATGCTCTCTCACAGTGCAGTCCAAATATAAGTAGCTCAGGTTGCTATGAATATTTCTTAGTGCAGCTCTGACATCCTAAACCCATAGATTTCATATTGTGGCTTAAAATCACTGCTCCATTCACCAAGCTTGTTTTCTAGTCAGTGGAAAGGTTGGGAGAAGAACTTGCCTCTTTGCTTTAATGGCATGATCCAGAAATTTCACAAACAATTTTGCTTATATCCATTGGCTAGACCTCAGGCACATGGTCATACCTAACTACAGCTAAGCAGACATATACAGTCTTTGGTGGCCATATACCAGAAAAACATTGCAGTTCTTATTCTAAAAGAATAAGAGCAAAATGGGAAAGGGAGGGCAAAAAGTAGTCTATCACAATTGACATTATTAGTCTTCTTTAAATAGACCTATCTCCATATTGACCCATTATTCTTGGTCTTCATTCTCAGTGAGTATGTTGGTGATTTCTTGAATATCTGGTTCTCTAATACATCCCACATAGTGCTATACCACACAGAATATATATATACAAATATTGCTGTATTTCACCCTATTTCTTTCTAAGAGTTAATTACAAATTCTCTCATAATTCACCTGCAGTCTTTTGCTTAAATCCCTCTTTCTTTTTCAGTTTCCTTATCAAATGGATTTCTTCCTTTGTAAGCAACAAAAACCAAATCAAGTTAACTGAAGAAAAATAAAGTATGCTACTGAAAGTACACTAAGTGTCTCACTATCATCAAAGGACAAGTTAAAATTTGGTACTATGTTCAGACCCATCTGGAAATTTTAGAAACATGAATTCATGAAACTTCATCAGGGCTGCCAACAGACGACTCAGTTCCAACAGCCTTCAGTGCCTGGGCCATGCCTCAAGATTCAGATGACTTCAAATGTGTAGATAAGGGGATCTGATTGACCTTACTTTGGCCACAGTTTCACCCCTTTTTTCCTGGGATAAGTGTCAAGGAAAAAAGAAGGGGAGGAATGGGATCTGGGATCTCATAAACACAGTTCCCTGAAGGAAGGGATGATGAGTAACAAACACAAAAGATGGTAACCCCTCTTTCTTGGATGGTGCCAGTCCTTCTTACTTTTCTATTTATGTGAATATTTTATTGACCTTTATTTAGAGACGAGTTACAAATTGTCCAAATCACCATTTTATCCCTTAGTTTCTTGGCAAATTATTTTATGCTTTTTGAGCATTAATTTTATTATTTTAAAAATTAGAGTATTATTTTTGGCAAATTCCTATATTTATTTACATTAAAAAATTCCTAAGATGCTAGTTATATTTTAAGACTTAAGAATATTGGTTTCTATACTTATTAATTTGATCAGTATTGCAGAATTAATTATTTAGTTGCTAACCCTTACATTTATGTTTATTTTTTCATGTTAGTTTATGTATAAAATTGTAAATTCATTAAGGGATCGCTTATTAAGTTTGTTTCTTCTAAAAGGCTTACTTTAGAGCTAATTATTTACTTAGCATTACATAAAATACTCCTTCATTAACTGATAGTTGCCTCTACATTTTTCAACTGCCATAGTTTTACTAATTTCTCAAATTGAAAGGATAAGAAAGAAGAAACTAACTTTATGAAATAAACAATTATAAATCTATAACTCTCCATATGTCAACTTTTACTGATCAATCAAAGCTAGGCGGAGTTGGACAGTGAAAAGGATTTTGAGTTTCAATTGAGTAAGATTCAGTGGAAAAGGTTGCCTTGATTAATTAAGGATTCCTGCCTTAGGTGCAGATGTGGGTCTGGAGATATATATGATTCATCAAGAGCCTGGGTGTTTCAAACTGCCCTGGGCAAAATGAAGCACCTTGGCAACTTGAAATGCAGATTCCATTTTCTTAAGACCTGGGGTAGGACACAAGATGATGCATTTTTAACAACTTATCAACTAATGTGGAGGCTGCTAGCCCATAGGCTACACTTTGGGTATGAAGACCATAAATGTTTATTAATCAATTAGACCATTTCTCACTGAGTTTTTTGACTTTTATAAATGAAAATTCATGCATGCATGCATGCATACACACATGTAACAAATATTTGTTAACTCTTCACTATGTATTGGGCAGGTTTCTCAGTGTAGAAATACAGCCATGAATAAAATAAGTCCTCTCCCCCAAAAAAGTCCCCAATATCACAGGGGTGTGTGTTTGTGTGTGTGTGTGTGTTTAAGGGAAGGAGGGAATAGATCTGGTAAGAGGCAGAACAGTAGCAGTTAAACAAATACAATAATAAATAAGTACCCAAACAAAGGGTATCTTGCTCTGGGGATATTTACCCCAAAACCCTTTTTCTATTTAGCAGCTTACATACCCAGTTGTTCTTAAGCAAATAAACAAGCTTAATTCATTCAGTAGCAAACAAAATAGGCCAGATGGAGTAAAAACTCCTAGAAATTGCCTGGATATTTCAATCCCACTTAGCTCTAGTTGTTGGGCCTTCCATAAGTCATAATATGACAGAATAAATTCCAGTGTCTGGTGCAAAACTTTATGTTCAGTGGCCGAATGAATCAGCTGTGCTAAAATCCTCGCTAGTCCACAAAACAGTCTACTCCCCACTGAAGAGACACGCTGGCATATGCAGGTAATATTCTGTTCCAGCTTGTTTTCATCACTTTTAACCATTACAATGAAAACACCAAAAGACCCTCCCCCACAGAGCCACTACTCAAAATAGGAGAGCCTCTGGAGAGGTGGGTGGTCAGTTGTAGGGGAGAACTTAACTTTGAAAAACATCTAGATACAGGTCATCACAAAGGACTGCTTAACAGTCATGAAGAGATGGACTTGGGTGGAATTAATATTTAAGGTGAAATAAGACTCATTAGGAGCAAAAGAGATACTGTTCATTGGCAAGTCTATATATGTTTCTTACTAACAGCGTGGGAGCTCAAAAGAATAATAAATGACAAAAATTTTCAGTTTTCTTTGCACATTTGACTGTTGTGAGGGCAAATTAATGACCATGTTATATATGCTACAGAACTGGTTCTTTAGACCTTTCTTTTCTGGCCTTTTTGCTATTGTCACTTAACTGGGCACCGATGTTGTGGTCTGGTGACAAACAAAAACAAAAACAAAAACACCATGATGCAATAAGATCTTAAGATCTTACTGATGTCACTGCATAAAAGGAAATTCAATACAGTCATTGGAGGTGGCCACAGTCGTTGGAGGTAGTTTCAGTACAAGAAGCCAGGTCTAGTCTGAGCTCACCATCCCTTCCTCAACCACTTTAAATCCTTAAATCTCACCTAACAACAGAGTAACAAAAAAAAAAAACAATGATTTTTACCCATGTGACCAACTAATGGGGAAAAATATATTCTCAGGGAGCACAGTACTATACCCAATTATAAAATTTTCTTTATTAGAAATAAAGGTAGCATTGTAGCCTGAGGTACTTGTCTTGGTTTACTTCACTATTCACAGCTGCAGTAAGAACAAAGATGGGTAGGTCTCATTATAAGTCCTCATGCTTAAAAGGTCTATCCTACCACTGTCTGTCCCAGAACAAAGTGAGAATGTTTCTGCAAAGTGAGTTTCAGTCTCCAAATTAGGAACTAGAAATCTTTCAATACTAATGTAATCAATTTTACAGCTGAAAATACAGTTAAAAGTTTAGTCCTTGCTAGATACAACTTCCATCCAGGGCCTAATTTCCCTTCTCTTTATCCCTTTTTTTCCTAACTGCCCTCTGTCCCACTTTTCATCCACTTCCCCATCTCTTTGATTGAATTCTTTATCTCTCTCTCTCTTGCTTGGTTGCTGTCTTCTATGCACAGCTTAGTTTGAAAAATAAGAATTGTTTTAAAAACTTTGGATATAAATAAAATAATGAATATAAAACTAATATTTTAAAGATTACATGAACACTGGCAATAAGGAAAATGAAAAAAAAGCTCCCTCTTTTTCTCTCTTTCTGCCTTATCTGCTCTTTTCTTGTACAGCTCTGAAAGAAACTGTATTCTATACATTATTTATTTTGCTAGGAGGAATAGCATGTAAGAGTCCCTTTGGCACAGACTGTTTAGAAAAGGTGGTCAAGGCTAAACACTGTTCTACATAAAGTAGAATTCTTGAAATTTTAAAAAAGGTAAGAACATATATATTCTATTATTGATGTGAAATAGATTTTTTTATTTGAAGAAAAAAGGGAATTGGCCCTTAGGGCTTAAAAGAAGTGTTAAAATCACAAAAGTCAAATGAATGTTTCTTCTAAAGTTTAAATAATTATCACTCATAAAAACAATCATAAAATGCCCTACATTTTATATCCTGTTATACTTCCTAAATGCTTTCCCATATGTTTTGATATAATTTTGTTCTCATAAATATCCTTGTGAAGGAGGGTGGGGAGTTATTAATTTTCTCTCTTATTCTCAGAGGCAGCCCCAAATCCTCACTGAGTAGATTAAATATGCATAACTTCATTTTTCATTCCTTGACTGATTCCAGAGTCAATATCTTAATATTGCTAAGAGAAGTTGCCTTCCTTAAACTAAGGCCTCTGTGATACAGAGAGAATATTTATAAGGTAATAAGTAAAGCATTTTTATGAAGGAGAGCCTAGGTATTATGAAGAAAACATATTTCACATTTATTATATAATTTTAATTATTGGAGAAGAAATGTTTCATCCAGGTACCCAGGAATTTTGTCTATAAAATAGTGATATATACTGTTATTAAAATGCATTTTCTTTGAAAGTAAATTTTTGTGTATTGGAAGATTTAATTCTTACACATGAGTTAGGATTCTGAGTCTCTCACAGATTCAGTTTCCCTCACAATTTAAGAACCTGTAAAAGAGAACACCAAAGCTGGTGTTAGAAGTTAAGATTTCATGTTATGCAGCAAGGCCTGGAATAGAAGTCAAGGTATCTAAGGAACCTAAGAAACTTCACAAATCCAAACTCAGAATAAGGAGAATGGTATTAGTTCTACTGAAGTCTAGGTCAGAGGATGTTAAGATATACCATGGAAAAATGAAGATAGTGACAAATACACATAAATATATTTTTCATATATCTATATGGATAAATCTCTAAATATCTACTGTATCGTACACATATCTGGGACAGAGCTATCCAGTAGAAATATTCTGTGAACCACAAGTCGAAGACATATATGCAATTTAGATTTCCTAGTGACCACATTCAGAGCTAAAAGAAACAGATACAATTAATTTCAATAATACATTTATTCAGTGCAATGAAGTCAAAATATTATGATTTCAGCATATGTAATCAAGATGTAATGTGTGCAATACAAAAGGTTAAGATAATTTTACCTTACATTCTTAAGGGTGAAGAATGAGGAAAAATGGGGCAATTTGTAGCATTATTTACCTGTATGTCCATGGCAATCTTAAAAAGGCATATGCCTGTTGAACCTGGGAATGAAGACTCATTAATTCCATCAGCCTTGCACACCTAGAAAAAAGGTGAATAGTCATTTCCCTCATCTTTATTCCTCTGAGTAACTAAGAAACACCTGAAACATAAGTCAAGAAAAATCAGTTTTAAGAGCCACACAGTGTTCTTTTGCAAATTTTAACAAATATCAGATTAGATTGCCTATTTGATAAAAACTCTTGCATTACAGTGGCTGATACTCATCTTTGTGCACTTTTCTTTGCCTGGATATATATCAAAATCTTTGGAAATATAAGTCATGTGAAAGGAGAGATTTTTTTTTTTTGAAAGGAGAGATTTATATAGAAATAATAGTAAAGTTTGGACTAAGATAGCTTGACATGTTTTTATGTTCTCATTCAGCTACCCTTCATATATCTGAGGAAAAGACAGACACAGGAGACAGTAGTAGTATACAATGGACTGTGTAACCAGGCAACTTTGAACTGTAGGCCTAATGAAGTTTTCTAGTGATGAAGACTTGACCGTGTGGAAATACAGTTTTGCATATGCTAAAGAAAGGAATACAAATAAGTCATAAAGTCTCTTCCTTAAGGCTAAATAGCCCTTATCAGGGCCACAAATACAACCTCATTTCTTTGTAGCCTGTGATAAATAAATAATTTTTTGTGCATGCATTCATAACAAGGGAATGAAACTTACCCCAACAGAGTCCCCAGGCCTCTGCTAAAGCTTCATCATCGACATCTGGAGAAAGCAAGTCTTTGGCTTAGCAATAGTGTGAAAGGGGGAACTATTTGGGTTATAACATGGAGAAAATCTAGTTAAAATATTTCATTTTCCCAAAGAAAAAATTTTATGAATTCCAAAAGGTTAATAGAAGCAAATTCTTAATGAAGCAGTGATTTAGTCATTTTGTCATTCTGCAAAATCCAGGAACTGATTTTTACGACTCACCTTGTTTTCACAATAGAAAATGTCTGTGACTATAGCGAGACTGTTACTTATATAGACAGAGATGTCTGTGACTATATAGCAAGACTGTTACTTATATAGACAGAGAGAAGTCAAAGTTTAAGTCATGTACCTTTTTTGGCAGTCCTTGACTTACATTTATTTGCCTTTTTCAAGTATGAGAAAACACAGACATTGGGTGGTGGTAGTGTATTAAAGTACTACAGAAATTAAGGAGGGGAGGAGATCAGTATCAAAAAGACTTAGAACAAAGAGTTTTAAATGATCCATTTTGATTTCCAGAAGAAAACTCTGGTATAATTGATAGACTCTCTCACTGCAAAGTGATACCAGCTCCATAAAAGTTGTTTGGAAAGCCAGCCAGGGGAAAGGCTGAAATAGAAAGGAAGAAAGATAAACTACCAAGACAAAGGAATGTTGTGCAAATGGAGAATGATGAGACACGGGAGGTTTTATAGACACCAAAATGTTCACAGTGGCTATTTGTTCTTGGTGCAGTTACAGTGATTTTTTAAAAGTTTGTTTTTGCTTTTATATATTTTCCAAAATATCTGCAGTGTATTACAAAAACTTTATGAGCTAGAATATAAATAAGTGATATGAACTAGAAAGTTTTAAATGAGGATGGAAGGAATTGAAGACAGTTATAAAGACAGTATCCATTAATGAAACTTCAGAGTTAGATGGTTTCACTTATTTCATGCAAATTTTTAGAAAACAGATTATTTCAAAATGCACAAGCTATTTAAAATTTATATGGCACAACCCAGAACATATTTTGAGCCATAATTATGCATATAATAAAAGATAGCTATAATAAAAGCTAGTGAAGAACAATTCTTATAAATCAATATGCAAAAAATATTAAGTACAAGTAAAGAGAATTGAGTAGCATTTCAGAATATCCATTATGTAAGACTAAGTAGAATCTAATACATGGAGTAAAAGTTTGTCTTAATATGAGAAACCCTTGTCTGTGTTACTCTAGATCCAAAATAAAAGCACAGCAAAAACAAATAAAAAATAAATAACATTTTGCTTTATTAAAGCTTATAAAATTTATTATAATTTCTGAGTAACTATGACTTTCTGAAACATATGTATATCTCATCTAAATATCCTTATTGGCTCTTTGGCCTATTAATTTTAATAATAATGCTCTTTTTTACTTTCTCATTGGATGGGCTAGACCTTCTGGAATAATATAGCAATAATATAGACATTCTTTTTTTAAAGCTTTTATTTATTTATTTGAGAGAGAGAAAGAGCATGAGAGGGGAGAGGACCAGAGGGAGAAGCAGACTCCCCATTTAGCTGGGAGCCCAACACGGGATTTGATTCCGGGATTCGGGGCTCATGACCTGAGCCAAAGGCAGTTGCTTAGCCAACTGAGCCCCCCAGGTACCCCTAGACATTCTTTTTAATAGGTGAAAAACTTAGAGTGTTATATTCTTAGGGTGTCAGTTACCATTTTAAAAATAGATCTCATTCATAAAGTGCCTCTATGTCACTTTTCCACAAAAATGCTAGTACTTGATTTTTATTGAATTAAATACCTATTTCACATTTTAAGATGATTATATACATTTTTCAAGGTTTTTTTTTTACATATTTATGTAATGACTTGTTTTTATGGATTTCTCAGCAATAATTGGAACAACCACAATGATAAGTGCAGAACCATTTGTGTTAAACTACATACAATGTATTGTCCTCGAATATACTGCTTTATTCCTTTCAGAAATATAGTAAACTTGTTATAACATTTAGTGTATTTGTTATACTCTTTAAGACTAGATAGACTTTCCTTTTGTGACACTTCAGCTGGGTAATTTGTCTTTATGTCTTTGCTTTCGATTATGGGGATGTCTCTCAGGCATCTCTGCAGCCATGACTGCTCATCCATTCTGCTACTTTACATCTAGGAACCTGCAAGCCCTTCCTTCTCTGGGGTTCAATGTGCTAGTCTGTGTTAGAAGGTAAAACATATGGAGTCAATCCAAAGATGCCTTTGTCACTCTAACAATGTAACTACTAGAGAATTTCTGTTTGTAGGCATATCTTTCTTTACAGTGCTCTTAACAGTTCTTATTTTTTTTCCCTTAAGCATGTTTATGAATATTTTAACAAAGATTCATAGCTAAGACCATAACTGTAGAGCACTGTTAATATCTTTTTGTATGTTTTTAGGCCAATTTTCATGCTTTCTGAATTTTTGACTTTATTTTTATATAACTAATTTTTAGAGCAAAGATGCCTTCCAAATAACTTATGTAATTACTAATTTAATTATAAAACTATATAAATTAGCTGACTATAAAAAAATAATTATAAAATGTATGCCTTAGGTGAAGGGAATAAATTGTTAATGCTGGAGGAAAGATATGGCACTATAATAAAAGAAAAGGTAGATAAGGTAGACAATTTTAAATTGTCTCTATTTTATTCTACCCATCCTCTTCCTCATGAAAAACACACCCATACCCACATACACTGTTTTTCTGACTATAAATAATTTAATCTTGTCCTGCTGAAATGACTGAGAGAAAACTCACAAACACAATGATTAAACCGTATTCAAGTTCGTGATCATGAACCAAATTTCCTTAATGTCTCCAGACAGCTACATTGTAAGTCTGTAGGCCGCTCACACTTTTATGCTCTGTTCCTCTTTAGCTAACTATTTCTCACCCTTTTTATCTATTTTTCAAGTCCAATATCTCATCTTACAGCTTCACCCTGTTGATGACCCTTGCTTTCTGTTTTTCTTGAAACATAATTGAAGCCAGGATAAGAGGAATCAGATTCTTCCTTTGACATTGATCCATCTATCACATGGACTCTTGCAAAGATATTCCTTCCTTCTGACTCCTCCTGCCTTGTCCTTTAAAGTTGGTATAAGGGTTACCAGTGAGACATGGCTTACTTCAGGTATGCTAGCTTGTTTGTTAGGGTTCTAATCTCAGGGCATACTCAATGGGAGAACATAGATCACTTGGAGTTTCAGTTGTGTGAGTAAGGCATGGTAAGAGCTACTGGGTTTGTGGTTCAGAGGGGATCCAGGAAGGAAATGGGAAGAGAAGAGCAGATGCCCCTAGGGTGAGATGAAAGAAGCAAGCATGTACACAGACTATAACTTTAAGACATTTGTCCTTGGGAGTCTCATTTGGATCTTTATCTTCTCAGTGAGGTTTTGACAGTTTTTAATCAATTGCTGTGGAACTGTAGAAGTTATGGATGTGTCCAGGCTCCTAATATTTTGACAGTTGGGTGTGTGCCAGACCTGTATGTGTCTTCCCAAGCTATCTGGAAGCTCAAAATCAAAATTCTAAATGTATACATGCTGTGTAGCATATAGATAAAATATACTCCCATTTTTACATATCCAAATTACCAAGGCTGCTACAAAGCACAGGTCTTCTCCTGAGATAAGGAAGTGGGTATACTGTAGAAGAAAATAGATTTTATCGTAGCTGGCTTTAAAATAAGATAAAGACTGCGATTTCTTAAACTGGTAACTCATACTAATTTTGTTTTTATATATCTTTCTACAAAATCATAAAAGCATTTTAAGCCTACCAATGCCAGTTGCTTTTCTTTAAAACAACTAATAGACAGTCATGTATTTCAAATATGATTAATATTACCTTCATGTAATTTATGACATGGTATATTTAAACTCTTGTGATTCAAATTGCTTTTTTATATGACATTATCAAGATGAAGCAGACTTTGAAAAAATAATAACTTAATTCTTGTTAGCCACAGTTTATGACAGAAAAGAAAGGAAATAGAGGCATTGATCATGTTTTAATTGGTTGGCACATTTCCTTTGATCACCATTTCTCAAGGTGATGAAAATGCCCTTTCATTTTTGCTGATCTGTCAATATACTTTTTGAATGTTCCATATTGCTCAAAGGAATTTGACATCTAAGAAGATGATGAAAAATTATCTTTCATCCAGCTGTAATGTTCTTACAGTTCTGAAGAACCAAGCATTTAAAAAATGTATTTAAATATTTAAGCCTGGAATCTGCATCATAGCCATCTTTGAGACAGAAATACTCTGTTCTGGGCAAGAGGGACTTGGAAATTCTAGTCTTTTTTCCTTTTACTTTCCCTCCCTCCCTTCCTCTGCCCTTTTCTTCCCCCCCCTTCCTTCCTTCTTTCCTGCCTTCCTTTTCTTCCTTCCCTCCCTTCTTTGTCTCTCTTTCCATCATTCTCTTCCTTCTCTTTCTCCCTCTCTTCTTCTGTCTCTTTCTTTCATTCTTTGTTGTTGTTGTTGTTGTTCTTCTTCTTCTCTTTCTCCTTCTCCCTCTCCTTCACTTACCACAACTAAAGACTTAGATCCCCTTGGTAACTTTCAAAAAATTCCCCATATCCACTCTACCTGGAAGAAGCCTGGGATGTGTACCTTCCATTGTTCTGGTAGCTCAAGGAACTTCTCTACACTGTTTCATCACATCTCTTCTGAACCCTCTTGCTAGGGCTGGCCCTCAACCTTAGATTTGTCTCTTCATCTTTATGGCTTGAATGCATGATCTGTGTGAACTTGTTTTCCCTTTCAATTCTGCATTTTGTTTCATGGGCTAATTTTGGCTCTATGATCTGAAGCCTGTCCTTCCCTAGCATCACTTTTCCTATCTCCATGTTTATTATGTCTTTAAAGAAGGGAGTGTAGGGAAAAAGAAAACAAAAAAATTAAATGAAACATAGTATTGCTTCTTTCTTGATATATTGGTATAGAAAGGAAGGCAGAGGTCTGATTGTAGAAGACCTCAATTACCCAGATATGTGTAACCAAAGGAGTTTATTGAGGCTTTTATGATTAGGGTGGTAAAATGTTGAAAGTGATGTTTCCTATAGTTTTATTTGACAGAAATGTACAAGAGGGATTAAAGGAAGAATGCTGAAAAGACAGAGCTCAGATAGGAGACAGTATGATGGGATTGGTGTTCCATAGCCAAGTGGTATTAAGAAGATGGAATTTCCCTTCTCTTTTTTTTTTTTTTTTGAGAAAACATGCTCAATACTCCAAATCCAGTGCATTAAAAAAAATTTGTGCTCTTGATTTGAAAATAATATTGGAGGCCCCTCTCGTTCATTTGTTTCTACTTATAGCTCTGTATTTGTAAGACAGTGCTGATTTTTTTAGAATTATTTTCCAAGGATTCAGTTTGCACCTGTGTCCATAGCTGCTTGAATTTTCCAGCTTTTTAGTCCTATGAGCATGATTATATGGGGGTTTTTTAAAGATTTTATTTATTTATTTGCAGAGAGAGAGAGAGAGAGATCACAAGTAGGCAGAGGCAGGCAGAGAGAGGGGTAAGCAGGCTCCCCGCTGAGCAGAGAGCCAGATACTGGGCTTAATCCCAGGACCCTGAGATCATGACCTGACCACTAAGTGGGTTAGTGAGGCTCTAACCCACTGAGCCACCTAGGCACCCCTATATGTTTTGATAAAGCAAATATAAGCAAATATTTTCTGTCCCCACTTTGAAATTACTTTATGAAGCTCAAATAATTAGAAAATAATTTTTTGTTGAGGATTTACACCGATGTTTCTTCCTTTGCTATGAATTATAGATCTGCCTGATCTTCAGAAAGTTTAAAAACCACTACAGATCAAAGGAAGCAGTAAACTTGGTGGCAGAATCTGCATGTGAAACATGATCAACCCTGTGTTCTACATTTTTCCTCTAAGTGATAAAATAAGAAAAAATCAAAAAAGGGGAAAAAAGCCAATATTTTAGCTTTCTGTACAATCACTAAATTCATTATGTTTCAGAAATGATAAATGCCTTACCAATCAAAAACATAGTTGGCATACACATTGTCTTTGAATAGAGAATAAGAAGGCAAAGTTCAAATAGCCATTTTCACTGGTGAAAATATTTTAGAATTATAATAGCTTAACCTGGAAGTGTTGCATAGTCTTACTAGGTGCTAACTGTAGTTGTGGACATGTAGATTGTTACATTAAACATGTAATTCCCAAATAGAAATGTTGTGAAAAGGAAGCTTAGAAAACTATTCATACCAACATCTTACTCTGTAAGAGAGAGAAACAAGAAAGAAGCTAAAGTGATTCATCCAATGTTTCTTGGGCTTGTCATGACTGAACCAGGCTTAGAATCAAGGTCTCCCAATTCACTCTCCTTCAAATTTCACTCAAGCTTGTCTTCCTTTATTTCTAGATGTGTTGCCTGCAAAATAGCAAACCAACAATCAGATATGTCTTTTACTGTTACATATCTTTTACTGTTACATATCTTTTACTGTTTACATATCACCAGCATACAAGTTTGACAGTCCCTATGCACAAATATTGTCTTGAAAATAAAACACAAATATTTTCTCCCAGACTGCTGACTCATTCTCCTTAGATGCTTTCTACCATGTATGTGCATGTACACATATTTCCATATTTCAAGTAGTATTTTTAAGTGTGTGATTACATAATGTATACAATTTACCCTTCACATTAAACTCTAAATACTAAAAGTTTTTTTTCATAGCCAAAGTAAGGGAAATTAGAAAAAAAATATATTTAATTTAAAAGAGAACAAAGTCATGTTTAGCAACATCATTATTTTTAAAAGTAAGTTCATGGAGAAGTTTTACCTTACTAGTTTTTTTGAATGAGAAGATATCACCGTGCTTTTGGTTTTCATGTGACAAATATTCACTCTTCAAAAATGCTAACACATATTTTGTAACTTAGAAAAAATATTTTCAACAAGAAATAGATTTATAGGCCTAATGGGTGGATCTCCTCATTTAGTCTTTGTATAGACATATGAAAAGTTGCAAGGAGTTTATAGGAAAGTTTAACAAAATTTAAAAAAATGTATTTGACTTATTTTTCCAGCTGTCCATTACTTTTAGCTCATAGGCTAATCAAATTCTTTCCAATAGAAATATAATGTGAACCCTAGAGTCATTTAAAATATCTAGTTACTCATTTTAATATTTATATGGTGGATATACCCAAAATACCCCTTAAAATTGGAATCAATATAGAAATTATTAATGATATATTTTACTTTATTTTTACATTATGTCTTCATAATTCATTGTATATTTTTCACTATTATTATCTTAATTTTGACTGTTCACATTTTGAGTGCTCAGTAGCTACATGAGGTTACTGGCTTCTGTAATTAGACAACATATGTCTAACCATTTGAAAAAAAACAACAAAGCTCTTGATTTTTCCCTGTACGTTTGATTTTCTCAGTTCCTCCTGACTATAAAATGTGATTCTCTCATTTGCTTAAGCCCCAACACTAAGATATATTTTTCTCTTCCCTTTCATATTAATCCATCATCGAGTCCTGTGGTTCTGCCTCCAAATAGAAATTTAGACTTACTCTATCTCTCTGCATTTCACTGGGCTGTACTCCAGGCCACTGCTACCATTTACCTAGACCATTAGATTGCCCATATTTCTAATTCTGTAAGCTCTACTCTTTTCCCACTGTCATACTGTTATTTAAATGTACATCATACCATGTCACTCTCCTACTTTAAACTAGAAAGTAGCTCCCATTGCTCTTAAAATTCAGTCTCTCTGTCATGGCGTACAAGGTCATATATAAACTTTCTGTCTCTCAATCTATGCCATAAGTTAATAAGAATTTCAAAGTGTTATTATGAGGATAAATTGATTTTAGTGAATATTGGCAAAGTTTAAAAAATTTTGTAGTGTGTACTAATATAAGTTCTTATTTATCCATAAACGAGGGACCTTTCTTGCTTCTAATTTTTTCTGAGGGCAAATTTCTAATGTGTGTGTGTTTAATAGAATCATGAGATCTGATCTAAAAAATAGAAAACCAACAAGAACATGGAATAATAATGTCGAATCTATATTTTCTGAGAGTGGAAGCAATTGAGGAAAGTTTTGTCAATATATTATTTAATGATGTAGGCAAAACAGATTCCTCAATTTCTAAAAATTGCTGATAGAGAATATCTGATTATTGACAGCACTAATTTTTTTTCTTTGTTATTGTTATTATTTTTTTTAGATCTTGATACTATTTCAGTCCTAGAGACAATGTGAAAGTCGAAGGGACCCAGATACGTTTCTCTTATAAATTTTCAAATAGCATTTTTGACAGGGAAGAAAGAATTAAGTGGAATTACTTGAAATTTATGTTCTACTTTACTGGTTAACTTTGAGTAGTTTTTTATACATAATAGTTCAGGATATTTATCATAAAAGTTAATATGTATATGAATATCTAAATACACTCATTATCAACTTACATAAATATAAAAACCTCAATGCAATCTCTGTGTCACTCGAAATTATAAAGGAACGAACTTGGAATATTATATGTATTTAAGCTTTTTTTTAAGTCCCTCAGATTTAGGTCAAAGAGTTTATTACTATGTTCCTTATCTAATTTGTGTATCCTTGTTAAAGTTTTCTGAGTCTCAATAACAAAGCTTGAAAAGCCAATAAATCGGGGTGCCTGGGCGTTCAGTTGGTTAAGAGTCTGCCTTCTGCTTAGGTCGTGATCTCAGGGTCATGATCCTAGGAGCCCCATGTCAGGCCACCTGCTCAGTGGGAAGTCTGCTCCCTCTCCCTCTGCCCCTCACTTCTGCTCATACTCACTCTCTCTCCATCCCCAAATAAATAAATAAAATCTTTAAATTTTTTTTAAAAAGCCAGTTATTAACAAATCTGTTCAAGGTCCTTGTTCTGCAAACAATTTATGCATTGCAAAGAATACATGGCCTTTGGTTAAACTTTTTCTAAATTTGTGGAAATTGTTGTGCAAAACCATTTTGGTATGACTTAATTTTAAGACAGAATCAAAATAGACTTAAAATTTAAATATGTAATAGGATTTTGAAAATGAAATTAGTTCTTAAGATATAGGTAATAAATTTTGGTATATTATGGACTGCTTTTATATTCTGGTGAAAACTAAATAAATTATAATTGAAAAATAACTATTTCACTTGACAAGTTTTAATTATAATAACCTACAATTTCATTATAGTTAACCTCACTTGGCAACGGTCTTATTCTCATAATAGCATCTCTGAAGGGCCCCACTATAGTATGCACATGCCTTAATTCATTACCATGTAATCCTAGATGCTCTGGTCAATCTGTCCTCCTAATTATTTCAGTAATGATTCATTCTCTGATGATTATTTTACATGTTTAATTACTACCAACAATTTTGAAAGTAACAGTAAGAAGACGTTAATCCTATGCAATAAAAATGTGATGCCTAAGAAGTTATGAGGGTAAAAGTTCACCAGTGGGTGATGAGCGAGTATAAATGGAAAGAAGTGAAGTTCTGTTTACTATTCTGTTTGAAATTCAGGCATGCCACAAGTTAATACTACCATAGTTGCATGCTTCTCCCATTAAGGAAAAGAAATAAAAGAAGGTTGTGTGAAATTGGCTCTGTGGACCATTCTTGGCATGATTACCAAATATTTTAAAGATGAAGCAACCCTGTGAAAGATTTAGAATAGACCAGTGAAGTTAGTAATTCTACAGGATGAATATTTGTTGAAATAATGTTATTGATATTAGAATTTCAACCCTATTCTATACATTTAACATATCTTTTGCATTTCTATATAGTGCTTTGCAGTTTAAAATTTGTCAACTTTTACAGAATAGGAATTGTGGCTTAGAAAAGTAGCTTGAACAAGATGACTTTGGCTTTAAGAGAGGGAGCCTCTAACACAATCTAGCTCTTCTGACTAATTATCCTTTTTACTACACAATTTAATTCTGAATAATCATTCCATTTAAATTCTTTGGTCACTTTTTTGGTGGTGAGTTCTGATACTACTTAGTGTTGAGTGTTACTGTCTCCAAGTATCTTCTCCTTTCATGAGTGCTAATGGTAATTCTCATGCAATGGTTTAGTTTACTAATTCAACTAGAATTTATTTTATGACTTCATAGTGCTCTTTCCAAACTTAGATACAAGTATACATTTTTAAATTACAAGGCAGTGCTGTTATTTTTCTTTATCCATTTTTTAACTGCTGTATCAGGATATAATTCACAAATCATTCAGTTCACCCATGTAAAATACAATTCAGTGGGCTTTAGTGTATTCAAATATATTCGATACCATCACTGCAATCAAATTTAGAACATTTTCATCATTTCAAAAGAAATCCTGTGTCCATTATGTCCATAGATATCCCTCCACTTTCTCCTATTCCTCTTCCATTTCTAAGCAACCACTACTTTTCTGCCTCTATAGACTTAAGTAACATATGAAATGTCTAATAATCTAGACATTTCATATGGATAGAATAATATAGTATGTGGTCTTCTGTGACTTCTGCCTGGTTTCTTTCACTTAGCACAATTTTTTCACAATTTATCTATGTCACATGCATTAGTATTTCATTTGTTTTTATGGTTGAAAGTATTCCATAATCATAATATTCCATTATATTCAGTATTCCATCCTAATATTCCTTATATATAAGTATTACACACACACATATACGTACTGCATTTTGACTATTCTTTCATCAGTTGATGGATATTTGGGTTGTTTACACATTTTAGCACAATTAATAATACATGGACAATGCTATTATAAACAATCATGTACAAGTTTTTGCATGGACATCTTTTTATTTCTTTGGGCTATATATGTAGAAGTAGAATTGGTGGGAAATATGCTAACTCTATGTTTATTGATTTGAGAAACTTTCTGTTTTAAAACCAGTTGTACCATTTTACATTGCCACTACCATTGTGTAAGGGTGGCAGTTTCTCATCAACACTTGTTATTCTCTGACTTAAGATATAGCCATCCTAGTGGTTATGATAGTGATATCTCGTTATGGTCTTGATTTGCATTTTTCTTTGATGTTGATGTTGAACATTTCTTTATGAGCTTATTGGACATTTCTATATAGTCCCTGAAGATATGTCTATTCATATATTTTGACCATTAAAAAAATTGAATTCTAATAATTCTTGATGCAAGCCACTTTATCAGACCTATGATTTGCACATATCTTCTCCCATTCTGGGTTGTTTTTGCATTTTCTTGACAGAATCCTTTGAAGCACAAGAGTTTTTTAATTTTGATAAAGTCCAAAGAATTTTTTTGGCCTGTGCTTTTGGTGTCATACCTGAGAATCCATTGCCAAATCCAAGATCATGACAATTTGCATCTATGTTTTCTCCTAAGAGTTTTACTATGTTAGCACTTACAGTTAAGTAAGTGGTCTATTTTTGAGTTAATTTTTACATGTGGTGTGAGACAAGGGTCAAACTTCATTTTTATGCATCTGACTATTCAGTTGTCCCAGAACCATTATTGAAAGACCATTCTATTGAATGATCTTGGCACCCTTGTTATGTCAGTTGACTGTATACACAAATGGTTTTATTTCTGAAATTAATTTTTAATTTTATTTTTGTTTTTATGTGCAGGATCCTGTTATCTATAAATAGAAAAAGATATAGTTTCCTTTTATCTTTTCAGTCTGGGTGCCTTTTATTTGTTTTTCTTGCCTAATTGTCCTGGATAGAATTTGCAGTACAATCTTGAAGTGGCAATAGCAGACATCCTTAACATGTATCTGATCTAAGGAGAAAGTACATAGTCTTTCATTCATCAGTAAGTATGATGTGTATGATGTGAGCTAAGTTTTTTATACATGCCCTTATTCAGGTTAAGGAGGTTCCCTTCAATTCCCAGAATTTTTTCTGCATTTATTGAGATAATTATGTATTTTTCTTGTCTTATCTTCTACTGACATGATATATTACATTAATTGACTTTTGGATGATAATGCAATTTTGAATTACTTGGATGCATTTCACTTAGTAATCGTGTATAATTTTTTTATATGTTGCTGGATTTGGTTTTCTAGTATTGGGAATTTTTGCATCCATATTGGTAAGAGATATTAGTATTGCTTTCTTTTGTCATAATATCTTTGTTTGGTTTTGGTGTCAGGGTATAACTGGCCACATAAAATTAGTTGAGCATTTTTCCTCTTCTATTTTGTGAAAGAGTTGGTGAATAACTGGAGTTTGTTCTATAAATACTTGGTAAAAGCAGTGAAGCCACTGGGTAGTGCTGTTCTTTATGACTAATCTCTTTACTTATTATAGGTCTATTCAGATTCTCTACTTCTTATGTTGCTTTTGGTTAGTTGTGTCTATTTAGGAAGTTTTCCATTTCACCGAAGTTATCTAATTTGTTTATTTCAGATTCTAATAATTTGAGTCTTCTCTCTTTGTCCCTGCCCCTGTCTCTCTTTTTCTGTTTTTTTATTTTGTTTCATTGTCACTCTCACTAAAAGTTTGTCAACTTCATTGATCTTTCAAAGAACCAATTTTGGTTTTATTGATAGTCTCTATTGTTTTACTTTTCTCTATTTTATTTCCTTTTTTTTCTTGCTTTGAGTTTAGTTTGTTGTTTTCCAGTATTTTATAGTGGAAAGTTAGATTACTGATTTGAATAATATCTTTCTTCTTTTTGAATATATGCTTAAACAACTATGAATTTATCACTGTGTACTAAATCATATTAGTTTTAGTATGCTTTTGTCTTCATTTCTATTCATCTTAGAGTACCCATATTCTTTTTGATTTCTTTATTAAGTGGTTACTTAGGAGCATATTGTTTAATATTCATATATTTGTGAATTTCACAAATAAAGTTTTTTTCCTAGTTTTGTTTCATTTGGGTCAGAATGGTTAGTATTATTTCATCTTTTAAATTTGTTGATGCTTGCTTTATGACCTAGTATATAGTCTATCCTGGACAATGTTTTATGTGCACTTAGAATGTATATGTTTTCAGCTATTGTTGGTGTGGTGTTCTATAGATAATAAGTCCAATTGGTTTGTAGTTTTGTCTTCTGTTTCCTTGTTGATCTTCTGTCTCATTTTTCTATTTATTATCTATTATTGAAAGTAGGATATTGAGGTCTCTGCTAGTATTGCCGCCTTTGCTTTTTTCTTCCTTCATTTTTTTTTCCTGCATGTATTTTGGTGTTATGTTAATAGCTATATGTATATTTATGATTGTCATGTATTGACCCTTTCCCCTTGCAAAATATCTTTTCTCACGCATAGTGCAATTTATTGTCTTAACATCTATTTTGTCTGATATTAGTGTAACTACTCTAGCTTTCCTGTGATTATTGGTGATAACACTTTTCACATTCTTTTAGTTTTAATGTATTTATATGTGTACATGTAAATTTGTAGACAATATATAGTCACATTCGTTTTTAAAAAATTCAGACTGACAGTCTGAACTTTTATTGAATTTTTAAATCATTTACACTTAATATTAGATTTATGTCTGTCATTTCACTTTTTGCTTACTATGTGTCTGATATCTTTTTTTCCCTGTATTTCCTCTTTAATGCTTTCTCTTGCAATAAGTTGATATTTTATAACGTAACATTTTAATCTCTTTAATGATTTTTCTCTACATGTTTTGAGTTATTTCTTAAATGGTTGCTCAAGAGTTTACCATGTATATCCTAACTTATCAGGATCAGCTTCAGATTTGTACTAACCTAATTCCAGTGAGCTATAGAAATGTTACTCCTATATAGTTCTATTCCTTTTAATCCCTTTTTTCTATTATTGTTACACATATTATATTTATAATTGCACAAATTTAAAAGTACATTTTTATGCCTAAAACACTATAATTTCAAGTCTTTATAATAATTGAAAGAAGAGAAGACCTTATTTATATACTATATACTATAATTATAGTTTTTATTTTGTTAATTTTATTTTTCCTTATTGGTTCTCTTTATTTGTCCTTTGGACCCAAGTAACAGTCTGTAGTTATTTCTTTAGCCTAGCTTTGCTTCCACCAACATGTTTTTGCTTCCTTAGTAGCAAATATTACATTTGCAGATGCTCTAGGCACAATATTTGTATTATTTTATATAATTGCTTTCTATATAATATTGTTATATATAATTATTTTTAAACCAATTGAAGCAGATGAAAAGTATGCATTTATACTATCCTTTATAATCACATCATTAACATTATAATAGTTATTTGCTTATTCATGTTAATTTTAATTGTTTTCTGGTCTCTTGCTTTCAGCCTAAAACATTTTCTTTAATATTTATCATAAGACAGGTCTGTTAGTGAGAAATTATCTCAGTTTTTGTTTTTCTAGAATCATTATTTTCTTAGCCCTTTTAAAAATATAGCTTTACTAGGGGTGCCTGGGTGGCTGAGTGGGCTAAGCCTCTGCCTTTGGCTCAGGTCATGATCTCAGGGTCGTGGGATCAAGCCCCACATTGGGCTCTTTGCTTGGAGGGAGCCTGCTCCCCCTCCTCTGCCTTCTTGTGATCTCTCTCTCTCTGTCAAATACGTACATAAAATCTTTAAAAAAAAAAAAAGGGAGCTTTACTAGATATAGAATTATTTCTTACTGGATTTTTTTTCCCTTGAACACTTTGAATATATCCTTCCACCACCTCTGGATTCCATGGTTTTCACTGAGTCAGCTCTTTACTTTATTTGTAGTTCCTTTGTAAATGATAAGTCTTTTTTATTTTTCTACTTTCAAGATTTTTCTTGTCTTTTGTGTCAGTATTTTTACTATGATGAAGCTACTTGTGGATCTTTTTGCAATTATCCTGTTTGTTGAGCTTCCTGGATATGAAGTTATTATTTCTCAAAAATGTGATAAGTTTTCAGTAATAATTTCTTTGAATACTTTTTTTTGCTCCTTTTTTTCTCCTCTATTTGCATTTGCATTATTTGCTAATCTATTGGTTTCAACAAAGCTCCGCAGTATAAACTGTTACATAGACTTAAGCAATGGAATTTGGATTCCTTTGAAGTGATAGTTCTGATGTTAGTTTTTGAGTTATTTTGACCACAAGCAGTTTTTTCTGAGTTCTCCCCTTCTCTGAGTGTCTAGGGAAAACAAACCAGCCTACAATTTAGACTTTATGTCCAAGAAACCCACCAATCTTTTCCCAGTTATTTTTTTACTACAGCTTTCACTGTTTTTGAAAGTGCCCATAGACTTGAATTTTTCCATGGTTTGGAATGAAGTCAGTTCCTTTGGGAGACTTTGGAAGCTATCTGTTTAACACCTACTTCTCTTACGAGGTAAAAATTTATGAACCGCTGCTCTGGAGCTTGCATGGAACTAATGGTATACTTGTCTCTGAGTGACGACTCTGCTTTGGGATCTATGTATGTTGTAGAGTGGGATTGTAGGTTCAGGTCTTCTTGACTTCCATCTTCTATAATGGAACCACTGACTCATGAGCTTGGGCAAGAGTGATTGGGGCCACATTATTCTTAGCACTGAGCAACAGGTAGTTTGGGAGATGAGAAATACTGACACACTGCCCTTCTTGGGATTTGGGGGTAGATGGAGTCCTGTGTTCTTGGCTAAACTAGTCTAGAGTGTAATTTCCATCTCGTTAAGTTGGAGAGGATAGGGAGAAAGCAGATCTCAGTCAAATACCACATACTATCATAGTTCTTACTGAATTTTAGTAGATTTTCTTGAATAAATGCTTTTTTTAAAAGATTTTATTTATTTGAGAGAGAGCAAGAGACTTCACAGTGGGGGAGGGACAAGCAGAACCCTGCTTAGCAGGGAACCTGCGGCGGGACTCTATCCCAGGACTCTGAGATTATGACTTTAACCAATGCTTAACTGACTGAGCCACCCAGGCACCCCTTGAAATAATGCTTTTTATTTACATTATTTTGGGGGGATATTTCAAGATTTTAAAATGTTTTAAAATGATTTTCACCAGGTTTGCTGGGGATAAGACCCCAACTACCGTAAGATCCAGCAGTCTTCCTTCTGGATTATATATCCAAAGGAAATAAAAACAGGATATTGAAGAGATAACTGTATTCTCATGCTCATTGCAGGTTCATTCACAATAGTTAAGATACAGAAATAAGCTAAGTGTCTATCAATGGTTGAATGGATGAAGAATTTACAGTGTGTATGTGTGTGGGTATATATGTATGAATATTATTCAGCATTGAGAAAGAAAGAAATCCTTTTCACTACAACATGGATGGACTTTAAAGGCATTATGCTGAGTATAATAAGCTGGATGAAGAAAGGCAAATTCTGCAGGGTATCACTTATATGTGGAATCTTAAAAGAAAAAAAATGGACACCGAAAGTAGAAGAGTGGTTGCCAGGGACTGGGAGTGGAGGGAATAGGGAGAGGTTTGTAAAGAGTACAGACTTTTCAGCTACAACATAATAAGTCTGAGGATCTGATGTATAACATGGTGATTATAATTGATAGCAATATATTGTATAACTGAAATTTTCTGAGCAAGTAAAACTTAAAACTTTAAGTAAAACTTAAATGTTCTAAAAAAATTAAATTAGAGGTGATTAATGTGTAAATTTACCAGAAAGGAGAATCTTTTCACAGTATATATGTATATCAAATCATCATGATATACAATTTAAATATCTTACTATTTTGTCAATTATACATCAATAAAATAAAAAAAATAAAATTCTTAGGAATAAAATTATCTAAGGAGATGAAATATCTATACACTAAAACTATAAGACATTGATGAAAGTAATTGAAATAATCACAATTAAATGGGAAGATATTGCATGTTAATTGGAATAATTGGATTGGAAGAATTATTATTGTTAAAATGTTCATACTACCCAGAGTGATCTATAGATTAATACAGTCCCTATCAAAATTCCAATGGCACTTTCCACTTCTCACAGAAATAGAAAAAACAATTCTAAAATTTTTGCGGAATTATAAAAGAACCTGAATAGCCAAAAACTATCTTTAAAAAGAAGAAAAAAGATAGAGAAATTATACTTCCTGATTTCAAACTATATTGTAAAGCTATAGTAATCATAACAGTATGATATTGGCCTTAAGGCAGACACACAGAACAGTGGAACAGAATAGAGAACACGTATGTAATTCTACACATATATAATCACCTAATTTTTGACAAGAATGCCATGAATACACAATAGGAACAAACATGTCATGAATATACAATAAATTGGTGGGAAAACTGGACAGCCACATGCAAAAGAATGAAATTAGACCCTTATCCTACACCATACACAAAAATTAACTTGAAATGGATTAAAGATTTAAATGTAAGACCTGAAACCATAGAACTCCTAGAAGAAAATAGGGAAAACTCCTTAATATTGATCTTAGCAATGAGTTTTTGGACATAATACTAAAAGCAGAGGCAACAAAAGCAGAAATAAACATGTGAGATTACATCAAACTAAAATCTCTGCACATCAAAGGGAACAAGCAACAAAATGAAAAGTCAGCCTATAGAATGGGAGAATAATAATTGAAACCATATATTGATGAGATTAATACCGAAAACACATAAGAGGAGCACCTAAGTGGCTCAGTTAGTTAAGCATCTGCATTCAGCTCGGGTCATGATCCCAGGATCTTGTGATTGAGCCCTGTATCAGGTTCCCTGCAAAGCAGGGAGTCTGCTTCTCCCTCTCCCTCTGCCTGCTGCTCCCCCTGTTTGTGTGCTCTCTCTCTCTCTCTTTCTGTCAGATAAATAATAAAAAAAAAGAAAACACATAAGAAACTTGTATAATGCAATAGCAAAAATCAAACAATCAGATTAAAAAATGGACAGAGGATTTGAATAGACATTTTTCCAAAGAAGACGTACAGATAGCAAGCAGGTACATAAAAAGATGCTTAAAATCACTAATTATCAGGGAAATACAAATCAAAACCATGGTAAAATATCACCTCACACCTGTTAGGGTGGCTATAATTGAATCGAAAAGGGATAGCAAATTTTAGTAAGGATGTAAAAAGAAAAAGAACCTTTGTACACTGTTGGTGAGAATGTAAATTGGTACCTTAAGTAATGAACACTAACTTCCCCCCAAAATTAAATAGCACTACCCTGTGATCCACTAATCGCATTCTGGGTCCATATCCAAAGGAAATAAAATTGATATCTCAAAGGCACATCTGTACTGCCATATTCATTGCAGCTTTATTTATAATAGCCAAGACATGGAAATAACCTAAGTGTCTGTTAGTGAGTGAAATGATCAAGAAAATGTTATATATACATTCTCTCTCTCTCTCTCCCTCTTTCTCTCCCCGCCTTTCTCTGTCTCTGTCTCTCTCTCTCTCTCTCACACACACAGGAATATTATTCAGGCATTAAAAAAAAATGAAGGAGGGGCCCCTGGGTGGCGCAGTTGGTTGAGCGACTGCCTTCGGCTCAGGTCATGATCCCGGAGTCCCGGGATCGAGTCCCACATCGGGCTCCCAGCTCCCTGGGGAGTCCGCTTCTCACTCTGACCTTCTCTCTCTCACTCTCTCTCTTTCCTAATAAATAAATAAAAAAATAAAATCTTAAAAAAAAATGAAGGAAATATGGGGTATTTGGCTGGCTTAGTCAGTAGAGCAGGCAACTCTTGATCTCAAGGTCATGAGTTCAAGCCCCACATTGGGTGTAGGGCTTACTTAATTAAAAAAATAAATTCTATCGTGTGTGAGCATGGATGAACCTGGAGGATATTACTCTAGTAATTAAATTAGACACAGAGAGACAAATACCCTATGATTTTACTTATGTAGAATCTTAAAAAAAAAGTTGAATTCTCAAAAGTGGAGAATAGTATGGTAGTTGCCCCAAACTATGGAGTAGGAAAAATGGGGAGATATTGGTCAAAGGGTATAACTTATAACTTTCAGTTATAAGATGACTAAGGTTAAAATTAAACTCAATAATATTGTATACTTGAAATTTGCTCATAGACTAAATCTTAAGTGTTCTCACTACACACATATACAAAGTAATAACTAAGTGAGGTGATGGTTGTGTTAATTAGCTTGATTATGGCAATCATTTTGCAATGTATGCATATATCAAACCATTGCATTTTGCAACTTAAAAATGTACACTTTTTGTCAATTATATCTCACTAAATATGGAAAGTAGTTAGAACATAGCCTTATGAGGAAAGTAGTTAGAACATAGCCTTCAAAAGTTACTCCTGAAGTTTCTTTAAATTTTAATATTACTCATTAATTTCTCATTCAAAAATGTAATGTGTATATGCTTCACCACTACTAATAAAAATTTCACACTAAAAAAAAATACATGGAGGAAATTTAAATGCAAGAATATGACATTCTGAAAAAGGAAAAATTACAGGACTGTAAAAATGTCATTGATTGCCTGCCAGATATTTGCAGAGATGGTAGAACAGAGGAGTGAATATATGAAGCATAGGAGAAATTTAGGGCAGTGAAATTGTTCTCTATTTATTTTATATATTTCATATATATATTTATTTTACATATATGCATATGTATACATATATATACGTGTGTGTATGTGTGTGTGTATTTTTTTTATCTGAGAGAAATAGAGAGTGAGCAAGATAGGCCAAGCTAGGAGGATAGGCAGAAGGAGAAGCAGATTCCCTGCAGGGAGCCCGAGGCAGGGCTTAATCCCAGGACCCTGGAATCATGACCTGAGCCAAAGGCAGACACTTAACTGGGTAAGCTGCTCAGGTGCCCCTTCTCAATTTCTTATAATGATGGTTACATGACATTATGCATTTGTCAACAATTTATAGAACCGCAGAACCTAAAGATTGAACTCTAATGTATAAACCTTGAGCTTAAGTTAATATAAATTCATCAGTATGATTTCATCAATTGTAAAAAATGTACCACACTAATGCAAGATCCTAATAGTAAGGGAAATTGAGTTGAGTATGAAGTAGGAGTATGCAGGAACTTGCTGTATTTTTTTTTACATTTCTCTATTTTTATAAATTAATGCTTTATAACATATGATATTGAATAAGGATACTTGGTTTTGTTGTTTTTTTAATTTGATTTGTTTTTATTATGTTTACTTAGCCAACATATAGTACATCATTAGTTTTTGATGTAATGTTCAAGGATTCAATAGTTGCGTATAACACCCAGTGCTCTTCACAACACCTGCCCTCCTTAATACCCATCAATTGGCTACCCCATTGCCCCAACCTCCATCCTTCTGTAACCCTCAGTTTGTTTCTAGGAGTCAGAAGTTTCTCATGGTTTGCCTCCCTCTCTGATTTCTTCCGTTTCAGTATTTTCTGAACAATTTTCTGCTAACCTAAAACTTTTCTAAAAACAAGTCTGTTAAAACTTGAAAAAAATGCCTATTTAGGAATATCTAAGAGAGAAGAAAATAATGAAGTAGACTTCCAAAGAGTCTTATGGCCCTAAGGCAAAGTCTCTTTACCTGATCTTTTTGTTTACATTGTAACTTCATCTTTGTCTTGCAAGAGAAACTCTTGAGTAAAAAAGACAATAGCTCAGTACCTTTTCCAAGATTATGAAAGAGTTATCTTTGACTTTTTTTACCATTCTCTACAACAGAAGTCACTGCTACTAAGAGATGATTCTAACAAAGATATTTATATGACTTTATAATTTTAGTGAGCGGAGGTGGAGGGTATAATGAAGAAAAATGTAGGATTTACGTATGCTTCATTTTCTGTATAATGACTAAATTTTATAAAAAAGCACATAGACAATGGTACACAATAGGAAAATATTCATACTCACTTGGATAGCATTTGCTGACAAAATTAAATAGTTAACTTAATATATAACTTTTCAGTAGCCTGCTATGTTATGATATAAACAGCTTTAATCGTGCTTTCCTTTTATGACCTGTAAATTTGCTAAATGTAATGCCATATATTCTCTTCTTAGTATCTAATAATCTGTCAGTTAAGGGTATGAACATTTCATTCAGAGCAATAGTTTCAGTGCAATTTACATATATTGTGGACAATGTTGTTTTCCTTGCAGAAGTACTCTTAAACACAATTACTCTGTTTGTAAAAGGTACGCTATAGTAGCATTTGGTAATATAGGAGTTTAAAAACCTCCTTATAGCAAATAATGATTCTTTCTAAGAAACATATGTACACTTATTGAAGTAATGAAATTAGAATTCCACTAAGTTGCTATCTACTCTTTGGAGAAAATGCTTTAAGGAATTTTTTCCCTCCCTCTTGAATTGATCTGATGACTCTGAAAATGAATAGTCCCTGAATGAATGAATAGTCCCAGACTACCTGAAAATGAATAGTCCCATCCAAATAGCTTATCATTCTCAGAATGACATGGTAACTAGCACTGTCTATTCTCATGTTTTTCTTTTATCTTCCTACCATAAAGATTACTTTTCCCACTGATATATGGTCTTCTTTCCATCTCCTAACAGATTTGGTATCCTAGTTAACAACTACCCACTTTAGTTAAACTGTGATGGTTTTGCAAAGTCCACATATGCTTTTGGGGAGATACAGTTTATCACTATGACAAACTATAAGATTTTTTTCTAATCCCAAACTAACCATTCAGTTCCTCTATTCTGTTCATAAATTAAGTGATCAGAATAAAAGTGTGGCCAGCCATATCTGTAGGCAACATTATCAGCAAAATGATGCTGCGAATTGTATGCTTCATGGAAGCATGTTTGAATGCCTCTTATAGTCAGTGTAATTGAATTTTACTGCCTGCAGTTTACTGCCAATCTTTAAATTATGTAGGTCCATTACCCCTAAAAGTATTTCCAACTTTAGCTGTAGCATATCCTTATTAAAACTCATAATTGTGTGCTCATTTTACTGTATTCTTGAACGTTTATTATTGTAGTTAGTGTAATATCTCGGTCTGCATGTCACATCCAATTTGCTGTTGACAGGTCCACGTATCATACAACTTAAAGTGCTTATTTCCATTATATAGTTCTTACTTGGTCTTCCATGTGAGTGTCATTGATTACATATTGATTTTGGATTCCTTTTTAAGCAGGTTTTCTGGGAAAACTTTTGGTTTTCACATGGCAAAGCCTAATCTACACAGATTAATTTTGATTTCTGAAAAATTATTCAAATTATAAAACAAAATATGAACCGTACCTTGAGAGGGCAAAGAAACTTAAATAAAGGAACCTCTGTGGAGGAAGAAATGTGAAACAATTATGTTGGAAACTAATGTTTAAAAAATAAGCTGATAGAGCGCCTGGGTGGCTCAGTTGGTTAAGCGACTGCCTTTGGCTCAGGTCATGATCCTGGAGTCCCAGGATCGAGTCCCATATCGGACTCCCGGCTCTGCGGGAAGTCTGCTTCTCCCTCTGACCTTCTCCCCTCTCATTCTCAGTCTCTGTCTCTAATAAATAAATAAAAAAAAAATCTTTAAAAAAGGGCCCCTGGGTGGCGCAGTTGGTTGGGCGACTGCCTTCGGCTCAGGTCATGATCCTGGAGTCCCGGGATCGAGTCCCACATCGGGCTCCCAGCTCCGTGGGGAGTCCGCTTCTCACTCTGACCTGCTCTCTCTCACTCTCTCTCTTTCCTAATAAATAAATACATAAAATCTTAAAAAAAAAAAAAATAAGCTGATAAAAAAATAATGTGCTGAGTTATTAAGAAAATTTTCTTATGAGTTTCCTAATATCTACAGTACTTTTGATATCATTTATTGTCTCAGGTGGTATATGAATTTATAAGTGATTTCCAGAACAGATTTCAAAAAATACAAATCTCTAGGGGCCCCTGGGTAGCTCAGTTGGTTGAATGTCTGATTCTTGGTTTCAGCTCAGGTCATGGTCTCAGGCTTTTGAGATTGAACCCCGTGTTGGGCTCCATTTCAGCAAGGAATATGCTGAAGTTTCTGTCTCCCTCTCCCTCTGCTCCTCCCCTTACTTGCTTGCACATTCTCTCTCTAAAATAAATAAATCTTTAAAATAGATTGAACGATTGATCAATTGATCTTCAAATGCATTGCTTATTTGAAAACTTCAGTCAATTTAATATGAAGTGGTAGGAATTCTCATTCTACAGCCGGACTGATAAGACTTGCCAAACTCTAATTCTGCAACCTGTGTGTCCTTGGGTGAATCACATGATTTTTCTGGCCTCTGTCCTAAGTTCTAAAATGAGGAAAATAGTAGCTCTGTTGATTCAGGTGCCCATGATATGCCCTGCCTAGTTCTGCTGGAGTGCATTTATCAGTTTTGTGGGTGTGCCTAACTCCCACTGCTGTGGTGCTTGGGTGTTTTCCTTAGTAGTTTACACTTGAATTTTAAAGAACATTAGGAAAGAGGGGAATATTCTCTGAAAATTGAGACTACCTCACTTGAGATATTGAGGCATTATACCTAGCCTCCCCTTCTCTTCCTCCTATCTGAAAACTCCCTCCCCTGGGGTCATAGACAATTACTAGATGGAAACCAAAGCTCTACCCCTTTGACCCAAAATAGAATAGAGTCTTTGGAGTGATTAACCCTCAAGTTCCCTTGAGTTGTTAAGCCTCTACTGAATCCATCTTGCATATGAATAACTCTTTTGTGTTTCCTATCCTGATTTCTCTTGCCCTTACAGGTTACTCATGTAACCTGAGAGAGCATGACCTCAGTAACTCACAGATTCCTTTACCTACTTCTTGGGTCCTACTTCTGGGGAAACCACCCTAATTTACCTATCTTCTTGGGTTATTATAAACATTAACTTAATTAATTTAAAACCTCTAGAACTATGGATGGCACATTATAAACAATAAATGTTAACTATGATTTTAATTATTGATATTGCTTAAGGAGGGGAAAATCATATGTTTTTTAAAGAAGTTTAGTTTAATTTGGTCTTTGGGAGATCATGAAGATAAAAATTATATACAGGCAACTCCAGTGAAATGAATAATCTGTTAATGAATTATTAATCATCACTTTATTAAATAGCCAATATAAAATGTTTCTTCGACTACATAGATGCATATTACTTTTCTTCATGTTTAGAGTGAGCTGATGCAAAAAAAAGTCCTAATGACAAAAAAACTTAGTAGACCATTGTCTGCAAACAGTGTGATGAGACTTAGGCTTAGGAAATAATTGTTCTAATAATGATTGGGCTTTTTTATCTCATTTTTCTTTGTTTTTTTTTTTGTTGTTGTTGTTCATTTGTTTCTTAAATTCCACATATGAATAAAATTACATGGTATTTGTCTTTCCCTGACGGACTTATTTAGACTCTTAAATATAGAGAACAATTGCTTGCCACAGGGGAGGTGGAAGGGGGATGGGTGAAATAGGTGAAGGGAATTAAGAGTAAACTTATGATCTGCATTGATAATGTACAAAATTGTTGAATCACTGTATTGTACTCCTGAAACTAATATAACACTGTAGGTTAATAATACTGGAATTTAAAAAGTAAATACAAATTAAAAAAAAAGAATATTGGTGAGTGGAAGTCTATCTGTATTAATTAGTATGTAATTCTTACCTATGTCTCAGGTTAATCCTACCATCATACAAAGTATAAATAAACAAAATTAAAAATCTCTTTATATCCGTATAATAGATAATGGGGAGAAAAATGGACTGAAAAGCACAAGTTGAAAAACTTTTGTCTATTTCTTACACTAAGATAAAGGAAATAGAAAGATGTGGAAGATAACTAGTTTGTAACCTAATACTTTTAAGAAAACTCATCCATAGAAGATTCAAGCAGGGGTACCTGGGTGGCTTATTTGGTTAAGTGTCTCACTGTTGGTTTTGACTCAGGTCATGATCCCATGGGTTATGGGATCCAGCCCTGCATCAGGCTCCACACTCAGCGGGGAGTCTGCTTGAGATTCTCTCTCTCTCTTTCCCTCTGCCCTTCCCACTTGTGCTCTTTCTCAAATATATAAATAAATCTGTTTTAAAAAGTTTAAAGCATTAATAATGGAATGCTGTCTATTTTACTATCATCAATATTTTTGTCAATGTGTAATAAGTTTTAATGTCAGAACTGAGTCAATGTGTTCATTCCATGCTTTGTAAAAGGACCAGATGAAACTACCAGATGAAAATCAGGTAGTTGTCTATACTTTAGCACTGTCGAAACTTCATAATTAAATAAATTATTTTATTTTACATTTGTTAAATGACAAAGTGATATTCTGTTTGAAAAATAATTAAGTCAATATTTACCCATCCTTGGTGATGGTTGTACTCATTTGAGCATAGCTGAACATAAGACCATAAGCAAGTCTTAAAACAGAGGAACAGAAGTTTTGTCTAAACAGTGACAAAAGGGGATTAGCTGCAAGGACAGCATAACCATTGTTCAGTAAAAGAAGCTGCCTGGATCTTCTTGATGGACAATGCATAGAAGACTCAGAATTATGGAACATCGGTCTCCCGACCACTCTTTCCCATTCCTATCTCCTACCTAATTTGGCTTATGATCTTATATTTTAGGGGCAAAATTTGAAGAAATTGTTTATTTTTTTTGTTTCATAGCAATCATAATTCATGAAGTATAGCAGTATTTAACTGTGTATTATTACATATACATTTCCTAAAGGCAGGTATCATACATAAAGTTGATAATAATCATATAGTATTCTACTACAGGTAAATATCATTATCTTTTTGTTGGATATTCTTCTATATGTTCCATATACATATAGAAATTTTTAAAAGTGATATTATACCTATATACTACTTGTAAAAAATATTACAAATATTTATTTGTATAAATATTATAAATAGTATTCTATGTCATTATGTATTATCTATGAAGTAAATCAAATGATTAAGTAGTTTCCCATTGTATAAATTCCTGGATTATCTAATTAACTTTTTAAGTTTATACAGAATCTGAATTCTCCTAATTATAAATATACTGTCAGTATAGATTATTATAACATCTTTACTTCTATTCAGTATATCAAAATGAATTCTTCCTGAGAGTTTTTGGTTTTTCTTTTTTTTCTTTTCTTTTTTCTTTCTTTCCTTCTGTTTTTTTGCTTAATCCCGCAATACACAGAAAGTACTTCCAGTATGTCCTTATGTCCCTGTGAAAAAGAAGCCCACTAAGTAGAGTTTAATATTTGATATTTCTTTTCAGTTCTTTTTTTCTTTCATCTTGAGGCATATAGTCAAAATATTTTTGCTTAGGAAAATATTTTTTTTTGTATATTTTTGCTTGTGTGATAACATGATTCCCAAAGTCAGAACTTTATAAAAAAGTGTACAGTCTTCCAGATATATTTGAGAATGCCCCTTTCAGTCCAACTTCATTCTTATTTGGCTATTTTTAAATCATTGATAAATTCACAACCAAAAGTTTTGATTGTGAATAAAACTGAATATGTTCTCATTTCTTTATTAACATTTAAATGCACCATATTCATTTTTACACATTCTCCTCTAGAACTTTTCATAATTTTCTTATTATTTTATGAGATCCCTTTCTTATATTTTTATATACCTCCAGGTTTTTTATTTTACTTTCAATTTAATGGTATTTCTGATCATCCTAAAAATATACAATTAAGAGTAAAGCAGTTACTCTTAATAATTTATTGCATGTTTTCAATTACATTTCTGTGAAATGTTTATAGGACTTAATGACGATGGCTTTAAAATGATGTGTAAGGGCAGGGGTAGGGAAAGGGACAGAGAGTGAAGAGAGTATACAGAATCAGCTATGACAAAGAATAGACACTGTGTTTGAGCTGGCCACTCTCAGGAAGGGCTCCCAGTGCTCAGACTTGGACAGTGGCAATGGGAATAGAACTTGTTTTATAACAATCATCTTCATAAGTGTTGATAGTATTTTCCCGCTTCAAAAAAGTCTCTTTGATATTTACCTTCATTATTTAATAGTAAACAAGACGAGATACTTAGAAGTATCAGCTGAGGGGAACTTTGGGGAAGTGTTCTGAATTTCTAGAAAAGATGGCTATGTGGGATGTTGAATGTTTTTTTGTGTGTGACATTTTAAAGGACATTATTTCCTAATTAAAGTAAGAAGAAAAACATGTTCTTAATCTTATTTAGCTTTGCATATTACAATAGCACTACTGGGCAAAGGCTGTATTTTTGCTTGAATATCACTGTTGTTTCTATTCCTAATGTTTCATTTATTTTATTTTTTTTCTCCCTGAATATGTTTATTTTAATTTTTCAGTGTTAAAAGATTTGATTGTTCATGCACCACACCCAGTGCTCCATGCAATACGTGCCCTTCTCAATACACACCACCAGGCTCGCCCACCCTCCCCGCCTCCTCCCCTCCAAAACCCTCAGTTTGTTGCTCAGAGTCCACAGTCTCTCCTGGTTCATCACCCGCTCCGATTTCCCCCCATTTATCCTTCCCTTCCTTCTCACAATGCCCTCCATGATTTTCTTATACTCCACATGTAAGTGAGACCATAAGATAATTGACTCTCTCTGCTTGACTTATTTCACTCTGCATAATCTCTTCTAGTCCTGTCCATGTTGATACAAAAGTTGGATATT